>JAOTOL010001640.1:3672500-3707480 GCA_034440575.1 Imbricaverruca yamaguchii | reverse complement strand
GGTGGCGGTGGCGACGGCAGCAGCTGTGCCGGCGGCGTCGGCAGCGGTGTGCGGCCCCGCCTCCGTGGCGGGGCGAAATCTTCTCCGCTGCCGGGGTCCGGCGGGCCCTCCGCACTGCCGGCGCTGGCTCCGCCGCGGCCGGCCCGGGGCGATGGTCGCCGGCTGGCGCCAAGGTCACCCCACGCTCGCAGGGTCGCGTGAGGTGGCTGCGCATGCCCACGGGGGTGTCACAAGTCATAGCGCACCACCGCGGACAGCGGCGCAGTCCCGGCGACGGGTGGGGTCACGCGGCGGGTACCGGGCGCAACGATGGGCGCCCGGCCGCGACGACAGCGCCGTCCCGCAGGCGCAGCAGACCCGCCGGACAGCCGCCGGCGTCCACTCGTGTGATCTTGTGAGATGTCGGGACGGGCTATGGACCTGGGCGGTCCAGCCTGTCCGGGTGCGCCGGTACGCGTGTCGGCACCCCGCAATTATACAGTGCAGGGTGCCCGGGACGGGGAAGTAGACTACTAGGTCGTCCCCGTCCCTCTCGGGCCCACGAACAGTCGCTGGGCCCGGGGAGCTGCTCGTGGTGCGGCTCCCTCACGCGCACCGGCGTGGCTCCAGCCGTCGCCGATCAAAACGCGTGTGCAGGCCGTGTAAATCGGCCCACACAGAGGCGTTAAAAACACTTGGCCAAGACTAAGGCGCGAAACTCCGAGGCGGTGGAGGCCACCTCAACACAACGACCGCCACCGTGTCACGATGGTAGGGGAGGGACCCACACCAAGGCAACACAACGGCGGACGGCCGTAGAAGACGTAAAACTCCACCTACCTCGAGATGTCCAGGTGCCGGGCCGTCCGCGAAAGAGTCCTTGCCGCCGTCGCCGCCACGCGCCGTGCGGGGTAAAAAGGCGGTGCTGCAGGAGGTAGAATGTTGCAGATCACTGCACCGCCTTGCTGACGCGCGAGCCTGCGCGCCAGTCGAGGATGTTCGTTCCCCGCACAGTGAGTACCAATCGACATATTTTTCTTTTATTGAACAAATATTTACATACGGTTACACTTACAAGAAAATGAACATGTCCCGTGGCTGGCACTAGACCAGTCACGGTATATTCTCGTTGCCCACCGTCCCGGGGCTCAGCCCGCGGGATGGCGGGGGACAGCGTCACAGCCTACGTGGGCTTATCATCACCATAGGTGGCAGGGCCAACTCAGGGTCCTGGTGGGGTGCCCTTGGTCAGCCCCAGCAGCCGGCAGCACCGAGAGTGCCCTGAGCGGCGCCTCGCGTGCACGCGGCGTACTGCGTCACGTGCACGCTGGTAGAGGTGTGCACGTGACACACACACATACACATACACGCCCATACGCACACAAGGTAAGTGGCACACATTGCACATGCTCGCATGACACAGAGTGCACACAGGGCACAACGTACACACAATACATGCGTTAAGACAGCTCTAATCATCAGGGTGGGAATTAAGGCACTTTTTAAGAGATTTCATCTCTTAAAACATTTTTGCACTCCGAATTCATACTGGATAGAATGGGCTTCACATGTACTCCGACACAAACATGCAGAAGGAACAAATATACCACTAAAAACAAAGACAAGACTGAAGGAAACATCCACCAAACAGCATGTTATTCTACTTACGATTACCAAATAAACTAGCCACTTTTCGTACCATCAAACACCGCATACAGCTTCTCGGCACACAGACCCACACCCAAACACGACCACCAGAAATGTCCACAACAACGCGCCAGACCGTGCGCATGCGCACTGAAGAAAGTGCCCTCCGGTCGCTCCGAATTCGGCCGAGGCGTCTCCAGAAGCGTGGTTTCGACCCACCCTATAGGTGGGAAAAAGTGACATCTTTAAGAGTCGTCTTTCGGAGCCGCGGAGTGCACTGTTCAGAATTGGCTGCGTTGGTGTTTTCTGTTCTGAAATCTGGCTGACGACGAATCGAAGCAACGCAATTTTGTTATGGCGTCACAAAAGTTAGCAACTTTGAACGCATCGTTAATCGCGTGGTGCTAGAATGACACCACCTTGACGGGCGCGTGCTCGGCGAAGTTTTCTGTGGGGGGCCGGCCTCGTTACACGGCTGGCTAGGGAAATGGCGCTCCCTCGGGTCACCACAGCCACCCATCCTCCCTTCGTCCATACGCTCCCATTCCAATACCCATATCATCCCAACATCCATGTCCTTCATCTAGCCCTACAACACTAACTATCCCTACTATGAGCAGGCAGGGCAACTTCCCCGGTCCTGCCCACCAGCTCAGTTTTATCGGGGTAGCCGCGCCCCCTCGGCCCGCCCCCCGGGGTTGACGGAGTCCTGGAGGTTGAGGTCCCCGTCGCACGGTGCTAGTTGTGACGGGGGACCAACACACCTCTTTGGTCCCGATATCCCGGAGGGGCGGGCGGGCCTCTGGGGCCTCACGCGGGCCAAGTGGCTAGTCGCCTCGGGCCGGGGACCTGGGATTCCTCAGTGTCAGCCGGCCCGGCCGGCTGGGGTCAAGGGGTGGGCGGCGCTGTAGTGCGGTCGGGGTGGTGAGTCTCTCTCCCGGCCGTGCGAAGGTGCCGCCCGCCCCGTATAGCCTCGCGGACGTCTGGCGTCCTCCCGATGGCGGGACAAAGGCGTCCCCCCAGTAGGGCCCCACGGTGGTGGGACGTCTGCGGAGCTGAACACAAAAACAACTGCATGGCAAACACTAACCAAAAAACTGTTCCTGGTCCCTCTTGCAGTGGCCAGAATAACCGGTTCCCTATTGGGGGCCAAAGTCGTCTCAGCACAGGAAGTAGGAATTGTAGTAACTCGTCGAAGCCTCGAGTGTTGATTTTTCGTGGACAAGGGAATGATCTCGCGTCGCTGTCACCATTTCAAAGGCGGAACGCATGCGATAAGTTCGGAGAAATTCTTCGGTGCGACAAATTGAAGGATGGCGGACTAGAAGTTGAGTTTGCGGTAGCGGAGGAGGCGGAAAAGGCTCTAAACAGTTCCGAACTAGTGTATAGTATGCGCAAGGGAAAGGAAACTCGATACGTGAAAGTCCCAATTACAGTTGAGCCCCACAAAACAAAGAACACTTCGCGAGGCATCGTAAATTGTTTTGATCTCAAAGACGTGTCGGAGGATGAGATAGTGGACGGGCTATCAGAGTTTGGAGTGACAGCGGCGAGGAAAATAAGGGTTAGGAGAGGCGGAGAATTAATTTCAACCAACAACATCATTCTGACTTTCAATAGAACAGATTTGCCTTCTCAGATACGGGTGGGGTACATTAGTGTTAAGGTGCGCCTTTTCCTCCCGAATCCCATGCGTTGCTTCACGTGTCAACGATATGGACATACAAACAAATTTTGTCGGAACCGTCCCATATGTTGCAAGTGTGCTTCTCCCGCCCACACAGGCGAGCAGTGCACCACCGAAATACCCTTCTGTGTAAACTGTGGCAAAGGACAAAATCCACACACTTCTTTCGATCGCGCCTGTCCTAGTTACGCCAAAGAAAAGGAAATTATCTCCATCAAATACTCAAACAAAGTTACGTTCCGTGAAGCTCGGGATTTATATGAGAAATCTCACCCAAAGGTATCGTATGCTTCGAAAGTTAAAAACATTTCCACAATTTCACAAGTTCCAGAATGCAATACTGCGCAATTGATCGCACAGCTGAGTGCTCTTCTTCGCTCCTTAGGCGTAATTGTTCCCTCTCCAACGAGACAATCTGGGCAGGAACCCCGTTCCGATGTGTCGGAATGCGGTACTCCTACATTACTAGCTCCCGAAGTGACTCGTGTACCAGCCGTTGAACGGGCTCCGGAGGAGTGGAGTCTTTCCCAGCGGACCGAGCGGACCGGCAAGCACTCCAACGTCAACCTGCAATCCTTACCCTCAACATCCACCGGCCCAAACCCCACCCATTCCATCCGTGAACCTTCCGAAACCACTCCTACTCCCCTCGAGGGCGGGGACTGGACACTGGTCCAACGGACCAAGAGGCCTCCCAGTCCTCATCCAATCCTGGCCCTTCCCCATCTGCCTCAGCACCCTTGAAATCCCCCACCCATCATTTCCCGTCCCCCCTTAAACCTTCCCTCACCTTCACACTCCACCACACCATCCAAATCAATCATCTCCACCTCTTCCCTGCCAGACCTTTCCTCCCTTCCGGTGAGGCAGATCTCACCACCACCCTCAACTTCCACTTCCGCTCCTGCATCCCCGTCCCGTAACACCCGTCCAATCCAAATACCCGATATCAACCTCCACTATCAGGAGACCGAGAGGCGCGCCCGGGAGTCGAAGAGGGCGCGCCCGGCTCAAAGGGAGAGGGCTCGGGCGACGAGCCGCCAAGACCTTGACAGGGCCCTGCCCCAGAGGTCGGCTACTCCATCGCCAAGAAGGCGAATTGAGGGACCGGCGGTAGGCCAGGCTACCTACGACATGGGCCCTCCCCCGCCTCCTCCCCGGCTGGGGGCACAGAAACGAGGCTTGCCGCCTTCTGGCTCACCACCGAGTCAAGAATCGCCAAGCACTCGGCCTAGAACTCAGCTTTGAACTACTTCTACCCAATTCAGCCTCGTCATACTCTCTGGTTTTACAATTGACCCCGTTAACATGGTGATCTGCGATCAGCTGCGATACTTCTTTTGTGCTTTAAGTATCTTTTTATCACTTGAATGGATGCCTTAAACACAATATTACAATGGAATTGTAGGGGGATAAGATCTAGTGCCCAGGACTTGCAGGTGGTGCTGGGACAACACTGTCCGATTGCGGTGTGTCTCCAGGAAACAAAGCTTGCAGGAAACTACAATTACACGATCAAGAATTACCAAGTATTACGCAAGGACATGGCAACCGACACAATAGCACATGGTGGTGTGTTGCTGGCGGTACACTGCAGCGTACCCGCGCAGCAGTTATATTTAAATACAACTTTGCAGGCTATCGCAGCACGTATTCATCTTAGCCATAGACCGGTGTCGGTGTGTTCACTATATCTACCTCCCGGGACTGCATTTCCGGCAACGGAAGTCAGACATCTGATATCTCAACTCCCACAACCATTTTTGATTTTAGGAGATTTCAACTCGCATCACACCGTCTGGGGATGTGATAGTGTTAACACCCGCGGACAAGCTTTACACTCACTACTATTAAACGAAGCTATATGTTTGTTAAACACAGGTACACATACACATTTCACTCTACCCTCGGGTCATTCATCGGCACTGGACCTGAGTCTTGCGAGCCCGGAACTAGTAGATTCATTTGAGTGGTCGGTGCACACCGATCCTCTCGGTAGCGACCATTTTCCTGTGTGGCTATCTTATCGTGATGGGTCGGTTCTTGCTTCTAGACCTCCTCGTTGGAATCTCAGGAAAGCGGATTGGACACTGTTCGCAGACAAAATGGAGACCCTTGTCGATGCGGACTGTGAACTATCTCCTCCAACTGTAGAAGAGTTCACCTCTAAGATTCTACGATCAGCAGACGGAACTGTTCCGCGCACCACAGGCATACCTCGTCGCACCCCTGTCCCGTGGTGGACGGACGCCTGTCGCGACGCTATACGGACACGTAGGCGAGCTTTCAGGGCATTCGACAAACGAAGTACAACTGCTAATCTTGTAGTATTTAGACGAGCACGTGCCCTCGCGCGTCGTACCATCCGGGAGGCCAAGCGAGTCTCCTGGAGGGAGTATGTGAGTAAACTGTCCCGTTTTTCGCCCATGTCACAAGTATGGTCACGTGTGAAACGCATTTCAGGCCATTATGAGCCGTTGCCACTCCCGGTTTTGGATGTTGCTGGGCGACGGATTATGCACCCTGCCGAGGTGGCGAACGAAATTGGGGAAGTATTGTCGGAAAGATGTCGCGTGAGTAACCTGGACGCAAAATTCCTCCGTTTCAAACGTCGCTGCGAGGAAACATCGATAGACTTTTCAACCTCCGTTCCACTAAATTATAACCAATCTTTTACATTAGCCGAACTAACATCAGCCATGAACTCCCTGCAGAACGTGTCGGAAGGACCGGACTGCGTCCATAATAGTATGCTAAAGCACCTGCCAGTGAACGCCGTCCATGAACTCTTATGTGTATTTAATAAACTTTGGCATAGCGGCAACTTTCCAGCTTCCTGGCGGGAAGCCATTGTGGTGCCTCTGCTTAAACCTGGAAAGAATGCGTATGATCCACATAGTTATAGGCCTATTTCACTCACATCATCCTTATGTAAGCTTTTGGAGAAGCTGGTCAATGTCAGACTGGCATGGTTCCTAGAAACAAATAACATTTTAGCTAACGCCCAGTGTGGTTTTAGGAAGTATCGCAGTACAGTGGATCACATTTTAGCTCTCGACACTACTGTACGTGTTGGCTTTAAGGAAAAACGACATGTTGGGGCCATATTTTTCGACATAGAGAAAGCGTATGATACTACATGGCGGTACGGTGTCTTGAAGAAAGTGTTTAACTATGGGATTCGTGGTGCGATGGGTATCTTTATCAGCAATTTCCTATGTGATCGGTTTTTCCAGGTTAGAATTAGTAACTGCCTTTCTCGGTGTTTTACACAAGATAACGGTATACCACAAGGCAGCGTTCTAAGTGTCGCATTGTTTGCTATCATGATAAACGACATTGGAAATTGTCTACCACAGTCCATCGGTCGGTCTCTCTTTGTTGATGATCTTGCGATTTGGTCCTGTGGCGCTAGCACTCATTCTGTGGAACGGCAGCTGCAACTGGCGGCGAATCGACTTGAAAGGTGGAGTTTTACAAATGGACTTATGTTTTCCAAATCGAAGACTGTGGGTGTTCATTTTTGTCGTCGTCGTCGACCATGCCCCGATTTTTTCAGTGAAAATGTTTGGCACGGTGATCCCTACCAAACCAGTTTGGAAGTTTTTGGGAGTGCACTTTGACAACCGCCTGACATATCGAGAACACTTTAGAATTCTTAGGGATAGGTGTTTTAAGGCATTGAATATCTTGAAGTGTGTGGCAAGAACTTCATATGGTGCAGACCGTAAAACATTACTGCTTTTTTACAGATCACTCATCCGCTCCAAGCTCGACTATGGTTGCTTCGTTTACGACTCGGCTTGTACATCTGATAAGCGAACGTTGGATGTTGTGCACAACGCAGCCTTGCGAATTGCCACTGGTGCATTTCGAACGTCCCCTGCGGCAAGCCTTCTGGTTGAAGCGCATGAGCCACCCCTTGCCTTGCGGCGTATCATGCTTGGAATGAGATACGCATGCAAGCTCTCACAATTTCCGGACCATCCCACACATGATCTGGTGTTTTCGTCACGCATTGTGAACTTATTCCATGGATTATCTAGTCAGCGTTCGTCACCTTTCTGCATCAGGCTCCATAATGCACTGCGTCGGAGTGGAATCACTTTCCGTAACGTTATCAAACTGAGCCCTCTGGATACTCCTCCATGGCAGTTACTATCCCCCATCATTGATGTTACACTCAGCGAAAACTACAAACATGATACCCTACCTCAAGAGTTCCGAATGAAAGCACTGGACGTCATTGCGTCCTACGTCGGCTACAAGAAAACATACACGGACGGTTCAAAGATCGAAGCTGGTGTTGGCTCGGCGTTTGTTAGCGGCTCCGCCACACGATCTTTTACGCTACCTGTGCAGGCATCCGTCTTCACATCGGAATTGGTAGCCATTAGCAAAGCATTGTGCTTTATACAAGTATCTGACGAAGCATTGCACCTCATCCTAACAGATAGTCTCAGTAGCCTTATGGCACTGAGGTCTTTTAATTCATCACACTCCATTGTTCAGGAAATAGTTTTACGTTTGACGTCACTACGTGCAGATGGTAAGACCATCGTTATGTGCTGGATTCCGAGCCACGTCGGTATTTCGGGGAATGAGGCTGCTGACGCGGCTGCAAAGCGCGCAGCACAGAAACCGTATACACGGAATATGGCCATTCCTGCTAGAGATCTATATCCAGTCATTAACAATTATGTTTTTCGTGAGTGGCAGGTGCTTTGGGACGCGGTCGGTGAAAACAAGCTGAGGAAAATTAAGCCTAGCATCGGCCAGTGGTCCTCGTGCTCGCGTAGGACTAGGCGAGACGAGGTGACACTGTGCCGCCTACGTATTGGCCATACTTACGCAACTCACAGGTATCTTCTTTGTGGTGATGATATGCCGATGTGCCCCAGATGCCAGGGACGTCTTTCAGTGCGTCATATCTTAACGTCATGTCCTCAGCTTTCTAATGTTTACAAGCACTACTTTGGTCGATCGCAGGCACTATCAATTCGTGATGTTCTTGGGGATGACTCGGTCGCGATCAATTCTGGTAAATTGTTCCACTTTCTTTCGGAGGTAAACTTCAATTCTATATATTCTCCTGTCTAACCCCCGGTACGTGAGCAAGTCCGCATGGTACGATTTGATTTTAGCATTTTATGAATTTGAGTTTAGGATTGACACAGCTTAAATGTTAAGTTATGGGCGCTGTATAACCACTGCAGTTGATGCGCCCTAAAACCCAAATAACTAACTAACTAACATCATATTTGACTTGTTTTGCATGGTTTACCTTGACAGCATTATTGGTTGCTGCAGTTGTTTAAATTCTCCTAAATTGGGATCAATGATGTTTTGAATATAACTAATTATGTAAAATGCAAGTCAGTTTTGCAGTGGCAATTTGCTTGCCTGTCCAGTCACGTCACATTTGATCATTCCATGTCAATCCTTGGCAAGGATTGACTTGAAGCAAGGATTCCTTGCTTCAACTAAACATTCCAGACATGAACTAAAAAAAGCTGATTAAACCTTAATATTAATAAGAATTGGTTTGAATAAATATTCTGAACTTTTTCAGAAAAAATGCTTCATGGTGAGAATAAAAGATTTCACAAATTGTTCTGTGTATTTTTTCTTAAACCATTTTATATTCCACTCTAGCACCACTGGACATTTTGCAATCCTGCGGCCCACCGGCAAAACAGTGTGGGCGGCGACATTAACAGTGAATGGGCATAAAGTGTGTGGTGAACCAACCAATAAACAAACAAACAACATTTTTTATTCCAAAACCAACACAACTATAGTCAGCAAGTAACATCAGTTGATGCACAAACATCCTACTCATGGGATGTGTTGTGAACATTTATTAGTTGTGTTTTGTGAGCATGTCAGATGTCAGAAGTGACAGGTATGGCTATGGGTATGTTATCATTTCCTCTACTGTTGCTCAGGAAGATGGCTTATAACCTCATCCTTCACTAATTTAACCACAGTGCCAATTTGTCATCAGGCAGTTATTCATTGGCTGTCATATTACATAGAGCTGTGTGCAGTCTGCACATAAATGAGAAGGCATATTGCAGTTTGCTGATGGTTGTAAGTTCACTTCTACTTATTTTCAGCAGCATCAATAGTAAAATAAATTTAATGATTAAAACTGATGTAAGAATTTGATTCTGTGGTTGCTTTTAATTTATACACATAATTATGCAGGATCTTCACCCTCTGTCTTGGTCCTTAGAACACATAACCTGGGAGCAAATTTCTGCTGTAAAACTGACTACAGATGAAAGATTTGGTGTTTGACCTCGGGTCACATGTCAGCTATTTATCAGGGCAGTTACCAGAACCAGGCCACCTGCCAGGCAGGTGGTGGCCTGGTACAATTCGATTCTCTAAGAAAGGGCTGAAATACATGAGTGAAGTATGAAAATGTTTAGGTTCACAACAGGGATAAGTTATTTGTGAAATAGGGTGGAATATACCACTCTGAAAACCCAATCAACATCCTTGTCCAAGAAGTATTGACATCCTGATTCTTGATGCATGCTTATGTAGTCCTTGTGTTTCCTTGCACTATCAATAAGGAATGATGATACACAAACATTTTGCAATGCAATTTCAGGTGTTTATATGTGATGCGATATAGCGTATAATACCAGTTTGTAGCATGGGTATGATTTTCTCTATCCAGAATATAGCTCTTCCTATATCATGAATCTGAAAACAACTAATAGGTACAGTCATAAATGCCTAAACCATTTGTTTAAATTTGAGTCTGAAAGGTTTTAAAAGCATTTTAATGACACTAATTCCATGTCAAATTTTGACATCCTGCTTTGCTTGTTCCGATATGTTACACCTAACAAAAAACAATTATTTTAACCCTGCATCCCACCCACCCTTTTTTCTGTTGTTAAAATTATTTGTCCCCTTCCAGAATTATTTGCAAGCATCAACTCAATGTCCAGATGCATATGTCTCACACCCAAAATCCTGATTGCTTGTATTGTCGCACAATACCAATCAACCTCAATGTAAACCTGTCATCCCATTCCACAACTTATGCTAATTGAATTCAGTTCTGCACCACTTTCACAAGTCAATCAACAATACTTTCATTTAGTTTCATCCTACTTATTACTTCATTCCAATGTTCCAACACCTCACCAAGATGCAGCCAATTTGCATGGATCTAAAACAACACTAAGGGCGCTGCATGACCTCTGCAGTTGATGCGCCCCTAAACCCCAATAACTAACTAACTAACTAAAACAACACTAAATCAGTGTCCAAAGATAACTGCTTGACTGTTGATGCCCTGACCTGAAGCATTTGGAGTTTGCCCTGTTTGCATTCTGGTGATGTCTGGTCAGAAGGTTGCCCTGGTTGCCCTGGCATCACATTGTGGTGATACCCATGGCAAGAAGTCTACAAAAGTGCATGAGGACCTGATGAACATTAGTGATGCCTCTGGTCACCCTTTAAAAGAAGAACATGCAGAATTTGGACACAATTGTCTGGTGATGCCATTGCCCAGAATGACATCCTGGTTTCCATGGCACAGTGAGAGATTATTTGACAAATAGGGTGTAATCTACCACTTTCCAAATGTTCAATTGACATTCTTCTGCAAGAAGTATCAACATCCTGCTCTTTGGAACCTACACGACAACCTCAAAGTTGAGTCTGGGGCATCAAAAGCTATTTAAATGACACTAATTGTATGACAAATTTTGACATCCCACTGTGCTTGTTTGAACATCCCACACCTAATGAGGAACCATTATTTTAACCCTAGTTCACAACGACAAAACCAAGTTTTAAGTAGGCAGTAGTAGCATGCAAAATTGCATGAAGCACAGGACTATTATTTCAGTTTGTGTTTATGAGAACCTTACAAATGAATGAGTGGTTGCATTGACCTGTCATGAACTTGACCTGAGTTGACATTAGTGACCTAGCATGATCTTGAAACAATATAACATAATATATATAACAAAGAAGCTAGTATTGCTGTGAACACTTCTCTTGCTGATATGTTGGAAGTGCATCAGCACTGATTTTCGTGGTGTGATGATACAAAATGTTTTGACTGACAGCCTTAAACTAAAAACAAATTTGAAGATTTGTGTTCTTGTTTTAAGCAATGCAGCAGACATTTCTAACCATGCATGCAAAGAGTGGCATATATCAACTGGTATTAACCAGGAGTCATTTTTGAAGAATATGTTGGGTGGGCAGGTTTCCCCCATCTGCACAACACATTTTACACACATTTGCCTCCATGATGCAGACAAAGATAGGCAGACAGACTTTGTTGAGGTCACCCACAATGGACTTCTGGCTATTATGACATCTCATGAAATAGATAAAACAACACAGCACAAAAGGTAAAAAAAGTGTGTTAAAATCACATAATAAAATAAAAATAAATGAAATACACCAAGTTGAGCAGTCAATCAGTCTGGCACAGGTGGCACATCAAATAGGTACTCCAATAGGTGGTGACCAAAGATCGACAAAGGAAGTCATGTCAGCTCAGGTGGCAATGAGTTGTAAGTGTGTGGTGCTCTGGAACTAAAGTGCTACACATGTATAAATGAGTTTAGTTTGATTAGGATAGTTTATGTTTGTGAAGACAAAAAATTATTGCAGACTTTTTCTGCAAAGAGAGGTTAGTCTAGGTTAGATTTTGTTGCATTTTTATTATTTTTTAAACATTTATTTTCATACTGTTGTATGCTTTTCATTGTATATCTGAACTAAAACAAATTTGTGTGGAGTTATCTTGCTCACAACCTGAAAAGTAAGCATTTGCACAGAAAATGAGTGGTCCTATCATCTTAGTCACCTTCATAAACTTTGTATTGGGAAGTTCAATTCCAAGCACTCATAAAACAATTGAAAGCACAAATTTACCAAAAATTTATAGTTTTTCTTCAAGAACAGCTTAGGCTGCATAAACATTGCATTTGGAGGTTGCATCACACAAAAATGAATAGATCTTAATGCAAAGTTTACCATTTTTAAGTCTGCATTTGTTTTGTGTTTACCACAAAAAAGCCAATAGTGTATGCATGTGTGAGTATATATATGAAGTAGGGGTCATAACCTCTAGCAAAATAAGTCCTGTTTTAAAAACAGCTGCAAACAATACATGCTTTTGTCCTATAATGATTTGTGCATAGCATATGTTGCCTAGCTCAAAATTGTCCTAGATGCATTTATAGTATTGTACCCTCATAGGCTAACAATACTTTTAAAAAGTGATCATCAAAATGATATTGTGGTGTTTATGGGAAGCATGAGCATTGTGCATTTTGCCCATTGAAAATATCTCCTTTCCTTGAGTACAAGGCACACATGATCCAAAATGTGAAGTTTTTGCCATGGATGTCTCAAATTACAGTAGTGTCCCCCACACCCCCTACCTCTCACGCTTGCAAAGTATGAAAAGTGATAGATATATGTAATGCTCATCTGCCTTAATACATGACAGATATGTCCATAGGACATGTTGTACCATGAAAACATTTTGCTTAAAACTGGTACATTTTGCTGCCTGGCTTAGTATCATATTCGATGTCATGTCATATTGTCGTATGTCATATTGTTAGTATCATATTCGATGTCGGTGTCCTACTGGGGTAACATGGGACTGCCTATTCTGAATAGAAACCAGCTGATAATGATATATAGCTTGTTTTATGAAGGTTAGCTTAAGGCTTACCTGAACATATGCCCTGCAAGTCTGAAGTGCTGCATGAGTTAGGAAGCACCTGCTTTTCTTTTTCAGAATCCAGGAAAACAAATTGTAGGGCAGTGACTTGGTTTCTGAACCATAGTTTACTGTCTTGTGGTGGTGATGTAATTTTTTCCTCCCCAGATGCCAATCCTTCTATTTGAGTACTTAAGGGTGAGATGCAAAGTGAGTTTGTCGAAAAGGACGTGATTTACTGAGATGAGAAGTTGCTCTTCAAATATCATCATCTGAAAGCACTGAAATATGGCACCACGAAAAAAAGAAAAAAGTGCAACATGCTACATTTGCAATGCCATCATTCGTAACGAGAAAAACTTGAGCAGACATTTCCATCGTCGACATGCAAACGAACTTGGTTCGCTGGGCGGCAAACAAGGAAGGCGGTTGTCTCAGTATTTGTTGTTGATGTCGAAGAGAATTCGCTACAAGGCCTATACACAGGCATCAACAAAAAGCCTGCCACCTGTTGATAAGGAACAAGGGATTAGTGTGAGCGAATCTACCAAATCAGCCATGGAAGATGTCATTCATGTGATGGAATCATCTGAATCTGATGGTCAAAAGGATGATTCATGTAATCCAGTGCGTGGCGAGACGTCGCCCGAGGCGCATACACCCGGACTTGGCAAATTGCATGTAGCCGGTGTCTCGGACCGAAATTTACTTGGAAGTATTAATACCTCACAGCATACCAATAGTCATCTGGCAGGCTATTCGACAGCCACACAGGTAGCTGATCTGGCCTTACCAAGTAGTCGCAAGGTGGGAGAAACAATTCCTCCACAGCTAGAAGTTATTGAACAACCATGTGATGCTGCTGAAGATTCTTCGACTAATCCTCGTGAGTTAATCCAGATGGTTGGCAGAACAACACAAACACAAACCAGTGATGAGGCTGCAGGAATTTGAACTATAAATTTGAAGTTTTTTTGGCAAGTCTTCTGTGAATGCTAAAGATCAGATGGAGGCACATACCAAGCTTCACAGCATCCTAACAGAATTGTCGAAATTGCACACTGCTGTTAATGATCTGGGCAGCAGGCTGGCTCCCTCGGCCAGCAGGGACGCACCTACCGAAAACGAAAGCCGTGGCTGTAAATTGGATTGGGTTCTCAAGAAAGATACCCTGCAGGGAACCTTTGGGTTTTGTTCTGTTTGCATGGAACAAAAAGACTTTATTGCATCAAAACATGGAGCAGCAAAGGCACTTAATTGGGTTATATCTGGTGTGAAAATCACCAAACCGCATGTGTTCAAGTTTCGGTGTGTGAGACACGAGACAAGTGCTATGCATAAGGTAGCAAAGTCAAACCTTGCATTGATGAATGATTCCCAGAGACTAGACGCAAAAAGGCAGGAGCTCGACCGTTCTCTAACTAGAGATGTGCTGCGCATAGCATACTATGGGGTAATGAGGAACCATTCATACCGAGATTTTCAGCTTCTCATGCGGACATTGTTCACTTCTTTGGAGAACGGTCCAAACTTCAAGTTGATAGAACGCAACGTTCACAGAAAAACGGCAGCTAGTGCCACAGATGTTTTCTTCAAATCATACTCTGGCATGCTGAACCATTTCCTTTGTTCACCTAGTGTCGTCACGGGAAGAATGCGACACCTGCAATTGAGTGCAGATAAGGTGACTACAGGTAACATCACTCGACAGGTCATTAATGCCAGATTCATAGATGTGGATGGTGAACCGAAAGTGGTTAATCTCTCCATAGATGTAATCCGTAACCGTGCATCAGCTGAGGATCGAGGGCTGGGCATTCGCCACGAGTCAGATGCCATTGGCTGCTTTGAACACATCGTCAACACACTGAGTACTGTGATTCTTGCCTTGCATGATGATGACATCTCAAAGATGGTGTTGCGTTGAGCACATATAAAGAGGCAGTTTACGCTGGTGTGCATAGCGGCGTTGCTTCCCTTTGGAGGAAGAAATTTGGGAACAAAAAGTTTTTGCATCTAATTGATAGAGCCCACAAGGTAGAGAAGTTGCTGGATGCAGGATTGATGTGCTTTGACTGGGCGCGAGAAATAGTGAAGTCTCGTTTACCACATATTATAAATACATTCAGGAATTCTTCGAGGATGGAGCGACTGGCAAGGAGTGTGAATCCTGCCTTCAAAAAACTTCGTAACACTGTGGAAACTCGATTTTGGAATACACATTCACCTCGCTCCAGTCCGTCATGAGTCAGCTCGGTGATATCATTATGGCAGTGGAAAATGCTGATCGTTTGCAGGCGAACGATCCATCTCGCTTGTCCACTTTACGGTACCTCGGACCCAGATTTTGTGCCATCCTGCTTGGTGTTGATGTATACAATCCGGTGTGCTTTGAATATCAGCAAAAAGAGTCAAAAAGATCACTATTCTGTGTGGGATGATCGTGATGCGATCACAGAGTTTCGCTGGAAGATACAGCAGCTGAAAATAAATCCCTTGACAAATGCTCTGCTTCGAAGGCATCGTTGTGAATATCACACGGGAAAATTTCAAGGTTTCGATCTGAATGAAACAAGGAATATGGTAGCATCTCACACGCGACATAGCAGGGCATGCGATGAGACAGCCGTAATAGATTACGCGCTTGCATTTCAGAAGTCACTTGAGCGTCAGGTTGAAGTCGCGGTCAGGCTCATTTCAGTGTTTGATGATTTTCTTGATGTGCATGAGGTAGAAACGAATTTGGCCTCCGTATTTGATATCACCACATATCCACAAGACATGACTTACCTTCAAAGTTTTCAGAATCAGGAGTTTCTCGCTGTATGCGAGTATTTCAGTGATGATGGCTTATTGCATTTTCCAAAGAAGCACTGCTCAACTATGTGTGAACTAAGATATTGTGCATGTTTAGAAAATCAGTTCGTTATGTTCAAGAGCCGCGTAGTGGAGCGTATACGCTTATGCGAAAGCTGGTACATACGGCGTGGTAATGAAAAGAGCCTATGTGTAGCGAACGCTCTGGCGCATTTTCTTGTACCTGAACATATCCTACACCTGGAGATACCGGATGTAGTTGAGCTGATTGAAATTGCTTTGCTCTTGTCCCATTCACAATCGGATACAGAGAGAACCGGGAACGTTTTGAAAGAAACATCTGAAGTACGCTTTTCTAGAAAATTTCATGAATTGAAACCAGAGAGTCGGGATCGTTGTGCGAAAGAGGTGTTCGTTAAATCTTTTGGGGTTCCAACAAACGAAGCTCCACTAGATGTGTTTCACCGGGTTTGGCTAAAAGAACACAGAGGGGTTTTGACACAGAAGCCGAAGCGAGCTTCAGGTTACATGAAACGTTTGACAAAATCACTCGTGCGCTTTGTAGTGTTCTGAGTTCGACGAATGCCTTCTGCAAACTAAACGAAGCATGTTCGAGGATGGTCACCCTGAGGATGACTTGTCGCCTGAAGCCACACCTGCGCATTCTCTGACTAGAAGTGGTGACATATCCGATGCGGACGCGTCCACGTAGAGCAAACAATTAAAGTTGGACAAATACTTTAAGAAGGTTGGAGATGCCTTTGTTCATGATGCATCGTCTCAAGAGTCTTGTGAGTCTGTTTCAGAAAATGTTCCGGTTTTCGGGTACGATGCATCGTCTGGAAACTCACAAATTGCACATAGTACGTCGAGTCCACAGCATAGCATTGCTGAATCGGTTGTTCGACCTTCAAAGCAGATGAAGTTAACATCATTAGTCAATGATTCAACAACAGACAACTGCTCGCTGGATCTTTATGTCTTTAGTTTCAATATGTCCCCAACAGACTTCCCGCAGTCAACTGGTGCACATGCTCTTTTCCGGTATCACATAGCAATGAATGCATCACCAGCTACGGTTCACTCGACGGTTGTAGCTGGAATATTATGTCGTCTTAATTTAAAATGATACCTAATATGTGGTGCAAAGTATTGGAGTAAAGTGGGGACGCAGCGTCCTAGATTTGTGTGGATTTCTGCCGATGGATTGGATACGTAATGCTTTTGGCATGATTTCAACGCAAATACGAATTGTTGCACGTGATGCGAGCGACATTGCCAACATTGCCATGCATTTCCAAAATCTTGCAGTTTGCGGAGTTCATGCCAACACCCGTTATATTCTCATTTTGATATTTGAAAGCATGAATACCCAGCAGAGTATTTCTTCAGTGCTGGGTATTCATTCTTCAGTACTTCTACGCGCCCCAGGAAAACGCCGGTGAACGAGTCGCGATCTAGCCGTCTTGCTCATCGGTAGCACAGCCAGCACCCACATGGAGCCCAACGAGGAACGGCAGCGATGGGCAAATGGAAACACAACGTGGAAAGCGGTGGTGAGCGACAATATAATGGACGGGCGTCGGCGCCGGTAGTGACAGGTCACGGTCGATCTCCACGTGTCCGTCCATCGCGACGGCCGGCCACAGCCGCACCACCTCGTAACGGCCGGCCACAGCCGCACCACATCGCGACGGCCGGCCACAGTCGCACCACATCGCGACGGCCGGCCACAGTCGCACCACCTCGTGACGGCCGGCCACAGCCGCACCACCTCGCGACGGCCGGCCACAGTCGCACCACATCGCGACGGCCGGCCACAGTCGCACCACCTCGTAACGGCCGGCCACAGCCGCACCACCTCGCGACGGCCAGCCACAGTCGCACCACCTCGTAACGGCCGGCCACAGCCGCACCACATCGTAACGGCCGGCCACAGCCGCACCACATCGTAACGGCCGGCCACAGCCGCACCACCTCGTGACGGCCGGCCATAGCCGCACCACATCGTAACGGCCGGCCACAGCCGCACCACCTCGCGACGGCCGGCCACAGCCGCACCACATCGCGACGGCCGGCCACAGCCGCACCACATCGCGACGGCCGGCAGCAGTCGCACCACCAGCTATACCACTTGGCGCCTCCCATCTCCAAACTCTCCGTTCTGGTGGCGCCCTAATGGTGTGGCGAGCGTGCTGTGCGGGATCGTGAATCATGCAATGGCATGCAGTTCCCGTTCCGCTGAACGCCGTCACTGCGCCACTCCGTCTCGTTCATCTTCGGCACCTGGTCCACAGGGCTCTAGTCCCGCATGCTGAAGGAGTCCATGCTGGCCCCCTGCCGAAGAACGTTGGGTCAGCGGGACTCGCGCTGGAAATGAGCCTGCACGGCACCCCGGGGCAGGCTCAGGTCGGGCGGGCACGGGCCGGCCGGACTAGGTCCATTAGACCAGGCCTGTATCAATAGAGTAGCGCAGCTCCTCGCGGATATGGGTACATAAAAGCGTGGCAAGTTGAACCATGCTATCCAAGTGCTGAAAATCGTTATGTTCGGCTCCCCTGCCCTACGAAGAAAGACGCTTTAATCACGCATATTACGTGCTGACTATATTGAGTTTTAACGTCGGTTAGCGGGTTCGAATCACCAAAAAAAAAAAAAAAAAAAAAATGGGCTCCAGTGCACTCCGACTCCAGTCGACATGCCCTCCGACTCCAAACCCTGGAAGTAAGTTTCCCACTCTGGAAGGCACATCTCATGGAAATGTTTTAATGTAACAGAAATGATGCAATTAGAAGTCATGAATTCAAAATTTAAGTTAACCACAGCAGGATAAGATTAAGACAGTCTTTCTTCATGAACATGGTAATTGAACACTGGAATCAGCTGCCAGAAACCATTGTCAGTAGCAGCGCATTGAGCATCTTTATAAACAGCATTGTGTGTTTAGAGTGTGACCAAGAAGGGCCCTTGTGGTTCATAGTTCCAGTGATCTTTTTATGTCTTCATCTTTACATCTTTATGAACTTACTGCAGTGCTGCACATATTTACATATTTTAATACATGCAGCCTGTGGTTTGTCCTTTTGTGCCTTAATGGTATTCACCTACCAGCATGGTGCTCTGACTGGGTAATCTTCAAGCATTACCTCTCACACTTTCTATATATATTGACAATGCATCATGAACTGACCATATCACCTCATCATGACCTGAGTGGCAGTCAGTTCATGGGTCACCTTGAGCTGACTTCCAGTCATGTGGTGGTGACATCACTCAAATGTACAGACACATCTCCAGCTAGATGCAATGAATGACCCCATGGTGTCACCAGGCATATTTCTAAGGGGCGAAAGCCTAACCTAACCTAACCTAATACTAACCTGATTAAACCTGACCCTTATAAATATTCATGGTGATACCCTTAGGGCATTCAGTGCACTGAGCTGGGTGTGTCTTGGTATGTTTGAGTGATTTCATCAACAGCTGACTGGCAGTCAGCTGATGATGGCTTGAATACATTAGCCAGTTTTACAGTGAAAATTTGCTCCCAGATCACTTGGTCTCAGGAACTTGGTAGAGGGAAAAGACCCAGCATACTGATCTGCCTACATTAAAAATGACCTGGGCACTGTATGACCAAAGCAGTCAAAGTGCCCCTAAGCCCAAATAACCAACTAACTAATATTAAAAATGACCACCATATCTAATTCTCACCTCAGTTTTAATAACAAAATTGGTTTTACTATGTACACAGCTGAAATAAGTAGACTTAAACTTACAAACCTCTGCAAATTCCTACATGCTTTCTGATGTATGTGGAGACTGCACTCAGCTCTACTGCATCTGCCAGTCAACAAATGATTGCCATATTGTATAGTTATAAGACAACCTCCTGAGTGATGGCAAAGAAAATCATAAATGTATACTTAATGGATGTCAACCAAGTCATCCATGCTTGACACTCCTGACATGCTCATATTGCACAACTAATAAATATTCACAACACGCCCTGTGTGTATGATGCTCTTGCACCAATTAATTGGTTACTTGCTGTCTATTGGATATGGGTTTTGTAATATAACATGGTTTAAGGAAAATTATACTAAAATAATATGGCTCAAATCATTTTGTTCTCACCACTAAGAAACAATTTGTATTACTGGGAAAGCTGAGAAAAATTATTTAAAGCAATTCTTATTAAAACTAAATATTCTTTGATGTACCTTTTGGTTCATGTCTTGAATGCTTGGCTGAAGTAAGGAATGGCTTGGAATGATCAAAAATGACTAGTCAGGAGAGCAGATTGACACTGTAAAGATGACTATTGTTGAGATAAGGGAAGTGTGATACTAAAGGGAAGTTTCAGTACTTGAAGGATACCCTCTGACTGGACCTCATGAAGCTGTGATGCTTTGATAAGTAAATGATTCATCTTGTGACCATGTAATTCTTTCAAAAGCAACTCTTGGCAGACCCTTGACAGGTTTTGGAAAATGACCTTGCTGGGGATGACACTGTGATGTTAAAACAAATTGTTTGATTGCCTTCAAAAGAATGCTTAGTAGTTGTGTTAGGTATTTGAGTGCAACATGTATATGGCAAGCCTGTACTTACACTGATATGCATCGCTGTGTGACCAGTGTGACTTGTCAGCTGACTTCTGCTTGTTCATAAAGACATTAAGACATACAAGATTAGTGCAACTATGAGCCACAAGGGCCCTTCTTGGTGGCACTCTGGACACTCAACCAGTTGCCCACTAAATCCATTGATCAGCCCTCTGGAATACTGAAAAACAAGCCCTCTATTCTTATAATGATTGTCTATGTTGCTTTTAAAATGTTCAAATGTGCTGCTACTGACCATGGTCTCTGGCAGCCAGTTCCAATGTTCTACTACCCTGTTGGTTAAGAAGGACTGGCTTAGCCTTGTCCTGCTGTGGTTAACTTCAATTTTGAATTGATGACCTCTAATTGCATCGTTTCTGCTAAATTCAAGCATTTCCCCAAGATATCCCATTTCCAGGCCATGGACAACTTTAGAGACCTTGATGAGATCTCCTCTCAGCCTTCTATATCTAAGTGAAAACACTTTCAATTTCTTCAACCTTTCCTCATATGTCAGGTTGCTTGTACCATTAACCACTTTTGTAGCCCTCTTTTTGTACTCTCTCTAAAAGCTACCACTCTTTTTCATAGCTAGGAGACCAAGCTTGGATGCAGTATTCCAAATGTCGCCTGGAATATGCACAGCAGAGCTTCCTGATGACCTCCTCACTTCTGTATGATACATATGATACATTCCTATTTATTGCCCCAAGCATTCTCAGTGCCTTCTTCCTGGCTTCCTTGGTCTGTTCTGATGCCCCACATTTTGTGTTCAGAATATCACCTAAATCCTTCTCCTGTTGAGTCACTGATAGTACTTGGTCACCCATCAAGTATGGAACCTTTATGTGCTGTCTGCCTACATGCATGATTTTGCACTTATTGAAATTGAACTTCCCGTGTTACAGGCGTGATGATGTGTTTGCCTGTCGTTCCAGGGCTTGCCCGACCTACCATAGCACACATGTAGAAGTGGCCGAGCTACCGAAGCTGCTCAGAGTGTTACCCTGTGGTGGAAGTCGGTGTTGGACAGATCATATCGCAATATGAAGACGAAGACTGCTCACGTAAAGAGGCCGTCGAATCGCTGTAACAAGTGTGGCACACAATTTACCACGGAACGTAAATTTAAATGTCACATGCAAACGCCCTGTGTGCGACGGTACAAGTGCGACACGTGTGGCGAATCCTTTCCCCTTTCCAATACTTTGAAGCGTCATGTCATGGTGCACTCTGTCGAACGAAACCTGCCATGTGATGTATGTGGCAAGCATTTCGCTCACGAAATCCAGCTGAAAATTCACGGCAGGGTTCACAGCGGAAAAGAGTACAAATGTGACGTGTGTGCAGCTGTACTTTCTTCTCAATCCCACCTGAACACGCACATGATGAGTCATACCGGCGAACGGCCACACGGGTGTGACATATGTGGAAGGTCATTTCGTCAGAAGGGTAATCTGAAACGTCACACTCTGGCACACACAGGTGAACGGTCGTTCACATGTGGCGTATGTGGAAAGCAATTTGCTCAGAAGGCCATCTTGATCGTCCATACTAGGACACACACAGGCGAGCGGCCATTCAAGTGTGACTTTTGTGAGAAGCAGTTCGCTTCGACGTCCAGCCTGGGATGTCACATCAGGACGCACACTGGTGAGGGAAAGCTCAAATGTGACACGTGCGGGAAATTCTTTCGTTCGAAGGATCATCTTAAACGTCATGTGAGGATACATACCGGCGAACGGCCATACGAGTGTGGCGAATGTGGAAAGCGGTTTAATTGTGAAGGCAATATGAAGGTTCACGCCAAGAGACATACCGACGACCGGCGATACGCGTGTGACGTTTGCGGCAAGCGATTTCTGACAGTATCTAAACTGAAAACTCACTCCAGGATTCACAGTAGCGATCGCCCGTATACTTGTGGTATCTGTGGGTTTAAGTTTGCCTTTAGAGAAAGATTGAAAAGGCATTTTATAACGCATACTGGTGAACGGCCGTTCGGGTGTGATTTATGTGGTAAACGGTTTCCTGATAAAATGGGCCTGGAACTGCACACCCGAATTCACGCCGACGTGCGGCCGTTTAAATGTGACGAGTGTGGGAAGCGTTTTATTAAGAAAAATCTCCTGAGAGATCACGTTAGAACGCACTCTGGCGACCGCGACTACAAGATTTGCGGCGTGTGTGGTAAGCGACTCGTTTCTGCACAAGGCCTGAAGCTTCACTCCAAGAAGCACCGGGGGGCACGAACTGTGCCAGGTGCGTGAGAGCTGTGCAGAGCCGTGCGGCGAACCACACTGCGCGGCCCGCACGACGGCCACAGTGCAGACGTTGCCCGGGCACGAGGCCCGTATCGCCTGTACTGCCATCTGCCCGTGTCGGTCGTTTCCGCCATGTGTAGCGTGCTGTGTGCTGTGGAGCCGGCCGCCAGCTGGTCGGCTGAACCCCGGTGCGCCAGCGGACCCGGCCGACTGTGGTCGGGCGAGCGACCGCCTGAGCGCGTGTTGAGTCGAGCTCGGTCACTAGTGGCTGCAGGTGTGACCGCTTCATGTGGTGTTGTGCGCACCCCCCCGCCACCCTCCCCTTTGATCCGACTCGTTTGTGACGTCAGATTTGCTGCACTAACCGATATTGTAAGCCATGTAATCGATGTTGACGACATGTGTAGTTTGGATACGCTGCTTTCTACGAAGCATATCACTGCTGCACAGCTTAAGGGGATGCTGACTGTTTGGATACGCTGCTTTCTACGAGGCATATAGCTGTTGCACAGCTTACGGAGATGTTGACTGTTCTGCTGGGACTGCTTACGGCAATATACTGGTGCTGTTCACCGAGAGCTGTTGCTGTCATTTATTGAAAGGTCGGCGTATATCACCAACGATTGAGACGCCCTGAGGTCATGCAACCGCCCATTTAGCTAGCCCTTCGTTTCCGTTTGTTTCGTGACCGGTCGGTCCCCTGGGCCGCTTCTCCGATATTTTAAGGCGAAGTGTGGCGACTGGCTCGGATTTGTTGGAATTAGGCGAATGTGGCTTTTCGTCCTGGAATAGTGGTGCAGCCAGGTATCAAATCAATGTGAGGATCTCTCTCAAGCCAGTTTTCCCATAAAAAGTAGTGTCTCATTCAGTGATTATGTGGTGTCACGTTGGTTGTTGGGGGCTGGCGCGGTAGCTCCAGCAGGAAGCGTTTTCGTAGCGGCAGAAATTCCTCGGATGCTCGGTATTTCGCTGGAACTTGCAGTACCTACTAGGAGACGATTTGGTGCTACATGACCAAGGTAGTCTATGCGCCCCAAGTCCTAATAACTAACTAACCATAGCAGCATGAAGCGATCACAGTTGTTTGGCATGCCGGGCAAACTAGGAAACAACACACCTAAATATGTAAATACGATCTCAACAAGTTGGTCCAGTCGTCTCCTTCCTGCCCATGTTGAACGAATGTTTCATGTTGAATGTTTCAGGTGTCATCCCTTACTGTGCAGTATCAGAGCATGGAAGTGGAACCGGGCAGGGAACTTTAATCAAGAAGAAATCTGGTTACACCGTTTCTATCAGGATTATGCCTCAGCAAATCTCATAGCACACAATAAAAGATGTCTTAAAGTTGTTGAATGTTTGGAAACCAATAGTATTCTCCAAGCATTTCAAAAAAGTTGATAAGAGAAGGAACCTAATGCAAGCACTGCTTAACCATGCCGCTCTGTGACAGAGGTGGTTACCACATGTGCGCCGGCAACTCGTGTATTACGACCGCGATGCGAGTGATGAATGAACGCAGGCGAACCTACAGGTGGAAAATTCTTATTTTGTGAGTTCATGCTTGTTTTGTTTTTCGCCAATCACGGTTGACGATCCACTCAAGTAATTGTGTTGCTGCCGTTGTTACTTATGTTATAAGTTCAGGATACATTCGTGCTTAAAAAACGTATGCGCAAATACACATGTAAATCGTATCAGTTCATGGGTCACCTTGAGCTGACTTCCAGTCATGTGGTGGTGACATCACTCGAATGTACAGACACACCTCCAGCTAGATGCAATGAATGACCCCATGGTGTCACCAGGCATATTTCTAAGGGGCGAAAACCTAACCTAACCTAACCTAATACTAACCTGATTAAACCTGACCCTTATAAATATTCATGGTGATACCCTTAGGGCATTCATTCACCAACTAACTAATATTAAAAATGACCACCATATCTAATTCTCACCTCAGTTTTAATAACAAAATTAGTTTTACTATGAACACAGCTTAAATAAGTAGACTTAAACTTACAAACCTCTGCAAATTCCTACATGCTTTCTGATGTATGTGGAGACTGCACTCAGCTCTACTGCATCTGCCAGTCAACAAATGATTGCCATATTGTACAGTTATAAGCCAACCTCCTGAGTGATGGCAAAGAAAATCATAAATGTATACTTAATGGATGTCAACCAAGTCATCCATGCTTGACACTCCTGACATGCTCGTATTGCACAACTAATAAATATCCACAACACGCCCTGTGAGTATGATGCTCTTGCACCAATTAATTGGTTACTTGCTGTCTATTGGATATGGGTTTTGTAATATAACATGGTTTAAGGAAAATTATACTAAAATAATATGGCTCAAATCATTTTGTTCTCGCCACTAAGAAACAATTTGTGTTACTGGGAAAGCTGAGAAAAATTATTTAAAGCAATTCTTATTCGAACTAAATATTCTTTGATGTACCTTTTGGTTCATGTTTTGAATGCTTGGCTGAAGTAAGGAATGGCTTGGAATGATCAAAAATGACTAGTCAGGAGAGCAGATTGACACTGTAAAGATGACTTTTGTTGAGATAAGGGAAGTGTGATACTAAAGGGATGTTTCAGTACTTGAAGGATACCCTCTGACTGGACCTCATGAAGCTGTGATGCTTTGATAAGTAAATGATTAATCTTGTGACCATGTAATTCTTTCAAGAACAACTCTTGGCAGACCCTTGACAGGTTTTGGAAAATAACCTTGCTGGGGATGACACTGTGTTGTTTAAAAAAAATTGTTTTTTTCTGCCTTCAAAAGACTGCTTAGTAGTTGTGTTAGGTATTGGAGTGCAACATGTATATGGCAAGCCTGTACTTACACTGATATGCATGGCTGTGTGACCAGAGTGACTTGTCAGCTGATTTCTGCCTGTTCATAAAGACATAAAGACATACAAGATTAGTGCAACTATGAGCCACAAGGGCCCTTCTTGGTGGCACTCTGGACACTCAACCAGTTGCCCACTAAATCCGTTGATCAGCCCTCTGGAATACTGAAAAGCAAGCCCTCTATTCTTATAATGATTGTCTATGTTGCTTTTAAAATGTTCAAATGTGCTGCTACTGACCATGGTCTCTGGCAGCCAGTTCCAATGTTCTACTACCCTGTTGGCTAAGAAGGACTGGCTTAGCCTTGTCCTGCTGTGGTTAACTTCAATTTTGAATTGATGACCTCTAATTGCATCGTTTCTGTTAAATTCAAGCATTTCCCCAAGATATCCCATTTCCAGGCCATGGGCAACTTTAGAGACCTTGATGAGATCTCCTCTCAGCCTTCTATATCTAAGTGAAAACACTTTCAATTTCTTCAACCTTTCCTCATATGTCAGGTTGCTTGTACCATTAACCACTTTTGTAGCCCTCTTTTTGTACTCTCTCTAAAAGCCACCACTCTTTTTCATAGCTAGGAGACCAAGCTTGGATGCAGTATTCCAAATGTCGCCTGGAATATGCACAGCAGAGCTTCCTGATGACCTCCTCACTTCTGTATGATACATATGATACATTCCTATTTATTGCCCCAAGCATTCTCAGTGCCTTCTTCCTGGCTTCCTTGGTCTGTTCTGATGCCCCACATTTTGTGTTCAGAATATCACCTAAATCCTTCTCCTGTTGAGTCACTGATAGTACTTGGTCACCCATCAAGTATGGAACCTTTATGTGCTGTCTACCTACATGCATGATTTTGCACTTATTGAAATTGAACTTCCCGTGTTACAGGCGTGATGATGTGTTTGCCTGTGGTTGCAGGGCTTGCCCGACCTACCATAGCACACATGTAGAAGTGGCCGAGCTACCGAAGCTGCTCAGAGTGTTACCCTGTGGTGGAAGTCGGTGTTGGACAGATCATATCGCAATATGAAGACGAAGACTGCTCACGTAAAGAGGCCGTCGAATCGCTGTAACAAGTGTGGCACACAATTTACCACGGAACGTAAATTTAAATGTCACATGCAAACGCCCTGTGTGCGACGGTACAAGTGCGACACGTGTGGCGAATCCTTTCCCCTTTCCAATACTTTGAAGCGTCATGTCATGGTGCACTCTGTCGAACGAAACCTGCCATGTGATGTATGTGGCAAGCGTTTCGCTCACGAAATCCAGCTGAAAATTCACGGCAGGGTTCACAGCGGAAAAAGAGTACAAATGTGACGTGTGTGCAGCTGTACTTTCTTCTCAATCCCACCTGAACACGCACATGATGAGTCATACCGGCGAACGGCCACACGGGTGTGACATATGTGGAAGGTCATTTCGTCAGAAGGGTAATCTGAAACGTCACACTCTGGCACACACAGGTGAACGGTCGTTCACATGTGGCGTATGTGGAAAGCAATTTGCTCAGAAGGCCATCTTGATCGTCCATACTAGGACACACACAGGCGAGCGGCCATTCAAGTGTGACTTTTGTGAGAAGCAGTTCGCTTCGACGTCCAGCCTGGGATGTCACATCAGGACGCACACTGGTGAGGGAAAGCTCAAATGTGACACGTGCGGGAAATTCTTTCGTTCGAAGGATCATCTTAAACGTCATGTGAGGATACATAGCGGCGAACGGCCATACGAGTGTGGCGAATGTGGAAAGCGGTTTAATTGTGAAGGCAATATGAAGGTTCACGCCAAGAGACATACCGACGACCGGCGATACGCGTGTGACGTTTGCGGCAAGCGATTTCTGACAGTATCTAAACTGAAAACTCACTCCAGGATTCACAGTAGCGATCGCCCGTATACTTGTGGTATCTGTGGGTTTAAGTTTGCCTTTAGAGAAAGATTGAAAAGGCATTTTATAACGCATACTGGTGAACGGCCGTTCGGGTGTGATTTATGTGGTAAACGGTTTCCTGATAAAATGGGCCTGGAACTGCACACCCGAATTCACGCCGACGTCCGGCCGTTTAAATGTGACGATTGTGGGAAGCGTTTTATTAAGAAAAATCTCCTGAGAGATCACGTTAGAACGCACTCTGGCGATCGCGACTACAAGATTTGCGGCGTGTGTGGTAAGCGACTCGTTTCTGCACAAGGCCTGAAGCTTCACTCCAAGAAGCACCGGGGGGCACGAACTGTGCCAGGTGCGTGAGAGCTGTGCAGAGCCGTGCGGCGAACCACACTGCGCGGCCCGCACGACGGCCACAGTGCAGACGTTGCCCGGGCACGAGGCCCGTATCGCCTGTACTGCCATCTGCCCGTGTCGGTCGTTTCCGCCATGTGTAGCGTGCTGCGTGCTGTGGAGCCGGCCGCCAGCTGGTCGGCTGAACCCCGGTGCGCCAGCGGACCCGGCCGACTGTGGCCGGGCAAGCGACCGCCTGAGCGCGTGTTGAGTCGAGCTCGGCCGCCAGTGGCTGCAGGTGTGACCGCTTCATGTGGTGTTGTGCGCACCCCCCGCCACCCTCCCCTTTGGTCCGGCTCGTTTGTGACGCCAGATTTGCTGCACTAACCGATATTGTAAGCCATGTAATCGATGTTGACGACATTTGTAGTTTGGATACGCTGCTTTCTACAAGGCATGTCACTGCTGCGCAGCTTAAGGGGATGCTGACTGTTTGGATAC
This sequence comes from Imbricaverruca yamaguchii, assembly GCA_034440575.1. Lineage (NCBI taxonomy): Eukaryota > Metazoa > Arthropoda > Thecostraca > Neoverrucidae > Imbricaverruca > Imbricaverruca yamaguchii. Next base: position 3,679,165 of record JAOTOL010001640.1, on the reverse strand, counting down.
GCTGCTTTCTACGAGGCATATAGCTGCTGCACAGCTTACGGAGATGCTGACTGTTCTGCTGGGACTGTTTACGGCAATATACTGGTGCTGTTCACCGAGAGCATTTCCTATAATTTATTGAAAGGTCGGCGTATTTCACCAACGATTGAGACGCCCTGAGGTCATGCAACCGCCCATTTAGCTAGCCCTTCGTTTCCGTTTGTTTCGTGACCGGTCGGTCCCCTGGGCCGCTTCTCCGATATTTTAAGGCGAAGTGTGGCGACTGGCTCGGATTTGTTGGAATTAGGCGAGCGTGGCTTTTCGTCCTGGAATAGTAGTGCCGCCAGGTATCAAATCAATGTGAGGATCTCTCTCAAACCAGTTTTCCCATAAAAAGTAGTGTCATTCATTGATTATGTGGTGTCACGTTGGTTGTTGGGGGCTGGCGCGGTAGCTCCAGCAGGAAGCGTTTTCGTAGCGGCAGAAATTCCTCCGATGCTCGGTATTTCGCTGGAACTTGCAGTACCTACTGGAAGACGAGTTGGCGCTACATGACCAATGTAGTCTATGCGCCCCAAGCCCTAATAACTAACTAACCATAGCAGCATGAAGCGATCACAGTTGTTTGGCATGCCGGGCAAACTAGGAAACGACACACCTAAATATGTAAATACGATCTCAACAAGTTGGTCCAGTCGTCTCCTCTTCCTGCCCATGTTGAACGAATGTTTCATGTTGAATGTTTCAGGTGTCATCCCTTACTGTGCAGTATCAGAGCATGGAAGTGGAACCGGGCAGGGAACTTTAATCAAGAAGAAATCTGGTTACACCGTTTCTATCAGGATTATGCCTCAGCAAATCTCATAGCACACAATAAAAGATGTCTTAAAGTTGTTGAATGTTTGGAAACCAATAGTATTCTCCAAGCATTTCAAAAAAGTTGATAAGAGAAGGAACCTAATGCAAGCACTGCTTAACCATGCCGCTCTGTGACAGAGGTGGTTACCACATGTGCGCCGGCAACTCGTGTATTACGACCGCGATGCGAGTGATGAATGAACGCAGGCGAACCTACAGGTGGAAAATTCTTATTTTGTGAGTTCATGCTTGTTTTGTTTTTCGCCAATCACGGTTGACGATCCACTCAAGTAATTGTGTTGCTGCCGTTGTTACTTATGTTATAAGTTCAGGATACATTCGTGCTTAAAAAACGTATGCGCAAATACACATGTAAATCGTATCAGTTCATGGGTCACCTTGAGCTGACTTCCAGTCATGTGGTGGTGACATCACTCGAATGTACAGACACACCTCCAGCTAGATGCAATGAATGACCCCATGGTGTCACCAGGCATATTTCTAAGGGGCGAAAACCTAACCTAACCTAACCTAATACTAACCTGATTAAACCTGACCCTTATAAATATTCATGGTGATACCCTTAGGGCATTCATTCACCAACTAACTAATATTAAAAATGACCACCATATCTAATTCTCACCTCAGTTTTAATAACAAAATTAGTTTTACTATGAACACAGCTTAAATAAGTAGACTTAAACTTACAAACCTCTGCAAATTCCTACATGCTTTCTGATGTATGTGGAGACTGCACTCAGCTCTACTGCATCTGCCAGTCAACAAATGATTGCCATATTGTACAGTTATAAGCCAACCTCCTGAGTGATGGCAAAGAAAATCATAAATGTATACTTAATGGATGTCAACCAAGTCATCCATGCTTGACACTCCTGACATGCTCATATTGCACAACTAATAAATATTCACAACACGCCCTGTGAGTATGATGCTCTTGCACCAATTAATTGGTTACTTGCTGTCTATTGGATATGGGTTTTGTAATATAACATGGTTTAAGGAAAATTATACTAAAATAATATGGCTCAAATCATTTTGTTCTCACCACTAAGAAACAATTTGTATTACTGGGAAAGCTGATAAAAATTATTTAAAGCAATTCTTATTAAAACTAAATATTCTTTGATGTACCTTTTGGTTCATGTCTTGAATGCTTGGCTGAAGTAAGGAATGGCTTGGAATGATCAAAAATGACTAGTCAGGAGAGCAGATTGACACTGTAAAGATGACTATTGTTGAGATAAGGGAAGTGTGATACTAAAGGGAAGTTTCAGTACTTGAAGGATACCCTCTGACTGGACCTCATGAAGCTGTGATGCTTTGATAAGTAAATGATTCATCTTGTGACCATGTAATTCTTTCAAAAACAACTCTTGGCAGACCCTTGACAGGTTTTGGAAAATGACCTTGCTGGGGATGACACTGTGATGTTAAAACAAATTGTTTGATTGCCTTCAAAAGAATGCTTAGTAGTTGTGTTAGGTATTTGAGTGCAACATGTATATGGCAAGCCTGTACTTACACTGATATGCATCGCTGTGTGACCAGTGTGACTTGTCAGCTGACTTCTGCTTGTTCATAAAGACATTAAGACATACAAGATTAGTGCAACTATGAGCCACAAGGGCCCTTCTTGGTGGCACTCTGGACACTCAACCAGTTGCCCACTAAATCCATTGATCAGCCCTCTGGAATACTGAAAAACAAGCCCTCTATTCTTATAATTATTGTCTATGTTGCTTTTAAAATGTTCAAATGTGCTGCTACTGACCATGGTCTCTGGCAGCCAGTTCCAATGTTCTACTACCCTGTTGGTTAAGAAGGACTGGCTTAGCCTTGTCCTGCTGTGGTTAACTTCAATTTTGAATTGATGATCTCTAATTGCATCGTTTCTGCTAAATTCAAGCATTTCCCCAAGATATCCCATTTCCAGGCCATGGGCAACTTCAGAGACCTTGATGAGATCTCCTCTCAGCCTTCTATATCTAAGTGAAAACACTTTCAATTTCTTCAACCTTTCCTCATATGTCAGGTTGCTTGTACCATTAACCATTTTTGTAGCCCTCTTTTTGTACTCTCTCTAAAAGCTACCACTCTTTTTCATAGCTAGGAGACCAAGCTTGGATGCAGTATTCCAAATGTGTCCTGGCATATGCACAGCAGAGCTTCCTGATGACCTCCTCACTTCTGTATGATACATTCCTATTTATTGCCCCAAGCATTCTCAGTGCCTTCTTCCTGGCTTCCTTGGTCTGTTCTGATGCCCCAAATTATGTGTTCAGAATATCACCTAAATCCTTCTCCTGTTGAGTCACTGATAGTACTTGGTCACCCATCAAGTATGGAACCTTTATGTGCTGTCTACCTACATGCATGATTTTGCACTTATTGAAATTGAACTTCCCGTGTTACAGGCGTGATGATGTGTTTGCCTGTCGTTGCAGGGCTTGCCCGACCTACCATAGCACACATGTAGAAGTGGCCGAGCTACCGAAGCTGCTCAGAGTGTTGCCCTGTGGTGGAAGTCGGTGTTGGACAGATCATATCGCAATATGAAGACGAAGACTGCTCACGTAAAGAGGCCGTCGAATCGCTGTAACAAGTGTGGCACACAATTTACCACGGAACGTAAATTTAAATGTCACATGCAAACGCCCTGTGTGCGACGGTACAAGTGCGACACGTGTGGCAAATCCTTTCCCCTTTCCAATACTTTGAAGCGTCATGTCATGGTGCACTCTGTCGAACGAAACCTGCCATGTGATGTATGTGGCAAGCATTTCGCTCACGAAATCCAGCTGAAACTTCACGGCAGGGTTCACAGCGGAAAAGAGTACAAATGTGACGTGTGTGCAGCTGTACTTTCTTCTCAATCCCACCTGAACACGCACATGAAGAGTCATACCGGCGAACGGCCACACGGGTGTGACATATGTGGAAGGTCATTTCGTCAGAAGGGTAATCTGAAACGTCACACTCTGGCACACACAGGTGAACGGTCGTTCACATGTGACGTATGTGGAAAGCAATTTGCTCAGAAGGCCATCTTGATCGTCCATACTAGGACACACACAGGCGAGCGGCCATTCAAGTGTGACTTTTGTGAGAAGCAGTTCGCTTCGACGTCCAGCCTGGGATGTCACATCAGGACGCACACTGGTGAGGGAAAGCTCAAATGTGACACGTGCGGGAAATTGTTTCGTTCGAAGGATCATCTTAAACGTCATGTGAGGATACATACCGGCGAACGGCCATACGAGTGTGGCGAATGTGGAAAGCGGTTTAATTGTGAAGGCAATATGAAGGTTCACGCCAAGAGACATACCGACGACCGGCGATACGCGTGTGACGTTTGCGACAAGCGATTTCTGACAGTATCTGAACTGAAAACTCACTCCAGAATTCACAGTAGCGATCGCCCATATACTTGTGATATCTGTGGGTTTAAGTTTGCCTTTAGAGAAAGATTGAAAAGGCATTTTATAACGCATACTGGTGAACGGCCGTTCGGGTGTGATTTATGTGGTAAACGGTTTCCTGATAAAATGGGCCTGGAACTGCACACCCGAATTCACGCCGACGTGCGGCCGTTTAGATGTGACGAGTGTGGGAAGCGTTTTATTAAGAAAAATCTCCTGAGAGATCACGTTAGAACGCACTCTGGCGATCGCGACTACAAGATTTGCGGCGTGTGTGGTAAGCGACTCGTTTCTGCACAAGGCCTGAAGCTTCACTCCAAGAAGCACCGGGGGACACGAACTGTGCCAGGCGCGTGAGAGCTGTGCAGAGCCGTGTGGCGAACCACACTGCGCGGGCCGCGCGACGGCCACAGTGCAGACGTTGCCCGGGCACGCGGCCTGTATCGCCTGTCCTGCCATCTGCCCGTGTCGGTCGTTTCCGCCATGTGTAGCGTGCTGTGTGCTGTGGAGCCGGCCGCCAGCTGGTCGGCTGAACCCCGGTGCGCCAGCGGACCCGGCCGACTGTGGCCGGGCGAGCGACCGCCTGAGCACGTGTTGAGTCGAGCTCGGCCACCAGTGGCTGCAGGTGTGACCGCTTCATGTAGTGTTGTGCTCACCCCCCGCCACCCTCCCCTTTGATCCGACTCGTTTGTGACGCCAGATTTGCTGCACTAACCGATATTGTACGACCCTGTTGTAGGCCATGTACTCGATGTTGACGACACTTGTAGTTTGGATACGCTGCTTTCTACAAGGCATATAACTGCTGCGCAGCTTAAGGGGATGCTGACTGTTTGGATACGCTGCTTTTTACGAGGCATATAGCTGCTGCACAGCTTACGTAGATCCCGACTGTTCTGCTGGGACTGCTTACGGCAATATACTGGTGCTGTTCACCAAGAGCATTTGCTATAATTTATTGAAAGGTCGGCGTATATCACCAACGATTGAGACGCCCTGAGGTCATGCAACCGCCCATTTAGCTAGCCCTTCGTTTCCGTTTGTTTCGTGACCGGTCGGTCCCCTGGGCCGCTTCTCCGATATTTTAAGGCGAAGTGTGGCGACTGGCTCGGATTTGTTGGAATTAGGCGAGCGTGGCTTTTCGTCCTGGAATGGTAGTGCCGCCAGGTATCAAATCAATGTGAGGATCTCTCAAACCAGTTTTCCCATAAAAAGTAGTGTCATTCATTGATTATGTGGTATCACGTTGGTTGTTGGGGGGCTGGCGTGGTAGCTCCAGCAGGAAGTGTTTTCGTAGCGGCAGGAATTCCTCAGGTGCTCGGTATTTCGCTGGAACTTGCAGTACCTGCTGGAAGACGATTTGGCGCTACACGGCCAATTTAGTCTGAGCCCCAAGCCCTAATAACTAACTAACCACAGCAGCATGAAGCGATCACAGTTGTTTGGCATGCCGGGCAAACTAGGAAACGACACACCTAAATATGTAAATACGATCTCAACAAGTTGGTCCGGTCCTCTTCCTGCCGATGTTGAACGATTTGAACAAAACCGAATGCCAAAGATTGCCGGGTTTGGGAAGATTTGGACGCGATAACCACAAAGTGACACCTTGCTGAGCGGTAGCCGCCAAAGAGTCTTGTCGGCTCGATGGGCATGGATGATGTATTGATTCCTTGGTAGGAAACACGCTGTCTATTTTCCACCGCAACCTAATCCGACACCTAGCGGCAGAAGTGTGAAACAACGGATTGGAGACGGCCGTAGTCCGCTACATTCCGAATGCAAGCCGATCTAGCCAAAACCTATTTGTAGAACACTTGCAGAATTCATGAATGCTGAGATATATATCGTCAGGGGGAAGACGTTGAGGGGGGGTCTAGAAATGAAAATATGCTTTGTTGACAGAAAAAGATGCCACTCCAGACGAACGTTACCATGGAAATTTCCGGATCCGTCCTTGATATCCATATACCGATTTACTGAAAAACATTTTTTTTTGCGCAATGCTAAGTGCATGGACGTAGGAGCGGCCAACAAGTGATGTGGGGGCGAAAACGCTGCGTGGCACTCCTTTTCGCGGCAGCCGGAAACCACTGCAAAGCACATCGTGTGGAAATCCCGGGGGGACGGGGGAGTCCGGAGACCTTTCCGTGATACTCCTTACGCTAATTTGTAATTTTACCCTTTCAATCGGAAAATATGTTCTGAAAATACAAACCTGGTTTTGGGGATAGATCTCTATCCTTGCTACACATGCTATCGTGCTGAAATCTGACATGTCGATTCTTCAATCAATTTGTCTAGTATCCTAGATATATTGACCATAGATTGCTAGGTGGAGCGCAGCCAAGTGTGTTACTGATGGAGTTTCACCTACCGACCATTCGG
>JAOTOL010001640.1:1205000-1215000 GCA_034440575.1 Imbricaverruca yamaguchii | reverse complement strand
TGACTATTTGTCCCGTGACTCAGACCGCAAAGCGTTCCAGCATTTTTTATTACTTTCCTCGTGATTCTTTTCTTGGTGCTAAATGGATGACCGCGTGTAAGAGAGCTGCCAAGCTTGATCCGATTAAAGGTAGGTTGGTTTTGAGCACATTAGATCAGCTGACTATATAATCCGTCCTGTTTTTTCCAGTTCTAGCTGTGCTCAGGCGATTCATGTGAAGTTGGGTCGACCCGACCGCATTGGAGACTGCTTTGCGGTTTAGGTTATGTGGGATCGCTGGCTGCGATTTGCTAACATTTGAGACAGTTTCGCAGTCCATGTTAGGCTGGTTGCCCGGCCGCAATCCGCTAATATTAGAGACTTTCGCATTTTAGGTTAGGCTGGTTGCCTACCTGTGATCTGTCTGTACTGGAGGTTATCTCACGGTTCATGCTTGGCTTGACCCCTGGTTGTGATCAACTCACATTGAGGCCTGTCTCACGGTTTTCGCTAGGTTGGGTCCATGGTTGTGATCCGCCCACACTGGTGGGCGTCTCACAGTTTGTTTCATGTTTGAAGATCCAGGGGCGCAACCAGGATGCTTCACCAGGGGGTACCTAGACTCCAGAGTGGAGGAGGAGAGTAAAATGGGAGACCGGTGGGGAAGTGGGGATAGGTTGGTTATTGGTTTTACGACACATTGACGGTTGAGTCATGCAGCGTCGCCAATCTCTCGCGCAGATTAGTCGCGGGTTAAGAGTAGCGACAGGTGAGACTCGAACCCACAGCCTTCCGGTTGTGAGACGAGCAACTTACCCCTAGACCAATCGTCTCCACCAGTGGAGGTGAGCACGGACCATGGGTGAAATGCAATGCATTCTGCAGTGGGTACAGTGGGTTTCAGGGGGGTCGAGACCCCGTCTGTACTCAGTAATACCATTCCTGGTTGGATTCCTGGATATTATGATCCTCGGGTGTGAGAAACAAATATCCGAGGTTTAGGTTTCGTTGGTGGCTTTGTGCTTGCAGGTTGGAGGATATGGGCTGGGCAGGGTACGTGGGATCTCTGGAGTTTATAATGCTTTCCTGTTGGTCGATGAATAGTTTTCGACAGTTCCTTTTGAGATGTGGAGATTGGCGTATCTGCTGTTCTGGTGTGCCGTGTCGTAACGGTGCCGGGAGATGTTGGCACTGACTCCCGTGCACGGGAATATCGCCGCAGACCACTTCTTGGAACAAAGATGGAAATTATTTCTGGAAAAATATTGTCATGAACGTTGGTGCATACCTGGTAAAATGAAAAGAAGTGATCTCTCAGAGTGGTAAAACTAGAACGTCAAATGGCGTTCACGCCGTGGAATGCCGTTAAAATATGGTTTGCAGCAGAAGAGCTGTCGCATTTCTCTTCATTGAGCTTTGATTAACCACCCTTAATAGGGAAAATCTGCATCAAACTGCCGCAGATCAAAATTAGCGAACGCTCTGAGTGGAAAAAAATAGAATGCGAAGCGATGTTGCAAAACCATGATGGCGGTTGACTAAACTATGATGATGGTGTCAGAAATGTCATGGTCGCGCCGGGAGGGCCGCTCGGGTCACATACTTCTTGTCATATACACGGAATCCTATATCACATCATGTCCTATAAGCTCGCTCGAGCTTTGCCGTCGTCCGCAGCCAGCATAAGGCAGCCACAGGGACGCTGGGCGTGCGAGGACAAGTGCTGACGGCAGGGCTTTAGAATCTCCACATACATCTGTCACAGGCGCATTACATCGAGTGGTTATGCAGCCAGGCGCCATCAATGATGTATGCAGAGCTAAAATGGTTTGAGACGAGACACATTCACCGAAGTGCATTACTACAAATATAACTTTAAAGTGTCATTCCTGGCCGGGACTGAGCGCGAAATCCTGCAACACGAACACAAACAGCCCGAGACCCCGCATCACGAACACAAACAGCCTGAGATCCCGCATCACGAACACAAACAGCCCGAGATCCCGCAACACGAACACAAACAGCCCGAGATCCCGCATCACGAACACAAACAGCCCGAGATCCCGCATCACGAACACAAACAGCCCGAGATCCCGCAACACGAACAAAACAGCCCGAGATCCCGCAACACGGACACAACAGCCTGAGATCCCGCAACACGAACATAAACAGCCCGAGATCCCGCAACACGAACAAAACAGCCCGAGATCCCGCAACACGAACAAAACAGCCCGAGATCCCGCAACACGAACACAAACAGCTCTAGATCCCGCAACACGAACACAAACACGTCGAACGTGTCACCTCTGCGCCGCCGGGTCGAATGACGAGCGCCGGCTACTGTGCGAGGTGTAATGTAGCACCCCCCCGCCCCCACCCCCCACCCCCACCCCCGTCACACGTGCGGCAATGCTGTCGCAAACCCCTTCTTCGAAGAAAGATTGAGGGTACTCCAGGAGAAATGGTGTGATGAAAGTTGGTAGCTATCAAACTGAAAGCTTCAAATATCGCTCAGAGTAAAAAAAAAAAAAAAAAACTAAATGTGCTGCATTGCACCGTGCAGCTCTGTTAGAAGCTAGCCGTCGGTGGTCAAGCCACCGAAACCTTCCTTTTCACAACGATTAACTAAGCACGCTTGATCAGGATTATAGCGATGAAGGTTGGTTATAAAAAGAACAATACAAGTAAAGCACACATGGTCATGAGTGAAAATATTACAACGCTAAATGCTGACAAAAAAGTCTTACGACTTTAAAGTCCTGAAGGTTGGGCTGGGCTGCATAGGTGAACTACGTGTCACTCACACAGCACACAGGAGTAGACTCGCACGCAGTAGTATGATTCCAAGTCTACATTCAGCTGCTTGAAACCATTTTCAGTTGAGTGTAATGGTCTTATCTCGGCCGGCCTATACAACACATCGTATATCTCAGCTAGACATCAACAAATCATTTTCCTTGTGCAAGCCAGTACAAGTGAAGGAGCGCATAGCCGGATATTGCTTACGATGAACCCCAAAGATAAAATACGGCAATAGTGGAAATGGTGGGATCCGAACCCATGCCTCCCAGCAGATGGGCCGCTTAAGCCATTGCGCTTAGTTCAACAAGGGTGCACACATGGGTCGGTCTGCAGGCTTTTGGCGGCTCAGTCTTGGCGCAGGCTTCAACCGACGGCGGTTCAGCAGACACGGTGGCACGTGATGGATGGGTGCCGTGACCAATTTCTGAAATCGCCCCAAGGCGTTAGAGTTTAGCGTGCGCCGATTATAAACGGTCACGTGACACCAGTAACGGCGATGCCATGAGGAATGTACCCCACCCGTACGAGGTCATCGCAATGGCAGAAACAGTCGGTGGGGAGTCTAAAACCGACAGTGACTGAGGTACAACCATGTCGATTTGGATCTTTTTGAGAGGTGTGACACTCAAAAGGGTGACGTGAAATGTTCACAAGTAAGTGGATGCCGCTGCCAAGATTATGACTAGGATGCGACATATACACCTTGCGGGGCGATTTCTTGAAGCTTGTATGACATATTTCGCCATGCTCTGCGTGTAAAAATTACTCCAAAAGCCTTCTGATCTCGCCAGAAATCCATAGAGGCACCCGTGTAAACTGTATCACAGGAGCCGGCGGCGACAATGATGAAATCCATGGGAATGTATGCCCTTCTCACAGTCTTAGAAGGCATGCTACATCTACTCTGGAATAATTCCTGCATTTTTATCAGTGCCAATGAGAGAATGCAGCGTCTCGGGGGAAGCCGTCGCAAGAAGACGGATGATAATTCGCTGCTGAGCGTCAGCGCATCAGCAGAGAAAACAACAAAACGACGCCCTGAAAATGGCGCCGAACTGCCTCGGCTGCGCCATCGCTAGGCGCACCTCATTTGCCTATGTGTACGCAACAAACAGTTCGTGACACATTAGAGAAGAAGTGCAGCCGTCATATCGGCGGCCACTAATGTCCTGCCTAACCAAATGCGGCACCCGTCGTGGAGCGGGAAGGCAGCAGGACAATCATCGGCCGATAAGTGCCCGGCCAGAACCGAACCGGCTGGCTGGCTGCGCGACCCCGGCGATCGCGATGTCCGGTGTTCCGCTCACCGGTCTGCTCAACACGAACCGCACTGCACGCAGTTTGCCGTTGGAATGACGGCGCCAGTTGCTCTGCTGCGAACCCGGCACGTGTGCGCGTCACCAGCTCAGAATGTCTACACACCAGTGACGAATACTCAGCCGAACCCGGTCATCGCTGAACCGAACACTAGGGGCGGGGATGGCCGAGTGGTTAAGGTGTCGGGCTATGAGTACCAAAGGTCCCGAGTTGGACTCTAGCGCCACTCAGGACATTTCCCAATCCCGCGGCCCACCGGCGAAACAGTGTGGGCGGCGCCATTAGCCGTGAATGTGCATAAAGTGTGTCGTGAACCAACCAATAAACAAACAAACAAGAACCGAACACCAGCGATCAGCGCATTGTGAGCCCGAGCTCTGCGAGCTCTGAGTCGGCGTCGGACGCCTTGTTGCGGGCCCGCATCCTCGACACGGCAGTTAGCGCGGACGACCGCCGAACATCTGTCGTCGGAATCGATGCTCGTCGCGGAATGTGGCCGCTCTGCGATCGAGTCGATTTGCCGTGCGCCGGTCGGAACGGCCGCGCCAATGTCGCCGCCAAGACCCAATCAGGCGACTGATCCGCCTCCGGCTCGCCGGCGGGCTGGCCTGCACTGTCTGCGCGGACTTGTTCCGTCTGGGCCGGTCTGCACTGTCTGTGCCGTCCTGTACCGTCTGTACTCCGCCGGATCACCGACCGCAATATGTGCTGATGTCGAGCTCATCTGATGTCGAGCTGGCGACGTCTGTCCGACAGCCACTGTCCGACAGCCACTGTCTGATAGTCACTGTCCGACAGCCACTGTCTGACAGCCACTGTCCCACAGCCACTGTCCCACAGCCACTGTCCGACAGCTACTGTCCGACAGCTACCGTCCGACAGCCACTGTCCGACAGCCACCACCACTGTCCGACAGCCACTGTCCGACAGCCACTGTCTGACAGTCACTGTCCGACAGACACTGTCCGACAACCACTGTCCGACAGTCACTGTCCGACAGCCACTGTCCGACAGCCACTGTCCGACAGCTACTGTCCGACAGCCACTGTCCGACAGCCACTGTCCGACAACCACTGCCCGACAGCCACTGTCCGACAGCCACTGTCCGACAGGTACTGTCCGACAGCTACCGTCCGACAGAGCAGGACCGGCAGCCGGTCGCCCGGATCACACTGGCCCCTGTGGCTGCCGCGGTACTCTCGCCGATACCCGCCGGACTCCAGCCCAGAGCGTCTGGCTTTTCTTGTCGATCATAATCGATTGTGTCGGCCGCCCGACGTGGCCGTCAGCCGCGCCTCGCTGTCCAGTGGGCGCCTCCAGTTCAGCGGCGCGCAGTCAGCCGTCCTGTCTGGTGGGAGGGCAGTCAGTCGTCCTGTCTGGTGGGAGGGCCGTCAGTCGTCCTGTCTGGTGGGAGGGCCGTCAGTCGTCCTGTCTGGTGAGAGGGCAGTCAGTCGTCCTGTCTGGTGGGAGGGCCGTCAGCCGTCCTGTCTGGCCAGAGGGCACTCAGTCGTCCTGTCTGGTGGGAGGGCTGTCAGTCGTCCTGTCTGGTGGGAGGGCCGTCAGCCGTCCTGTCTGGTGGGAGGGCCGTCAGCCGTCCTGTCTGGCGGGGGCCGTCAGTCCTGTCTGGTGGGAGGGCCGTCAGCCGTCCTGTCTGGTGGGAGGGCCGTCAGTCCTGTCTGGTGGGAGGGCCGTCAGTCGTCCTGTCTGGCGGGAGGGCTCTCAGTCGTCCTGTCTGGTGGGAGGGCAGTCAGCCATCCTGTCTGGTGGGAGGGCCGTCAGCCGTCCTGTCTGGTGGAGGTGCAATCAGTCGTCCTGTCTGGCGGGAGGGCTGTCAGTCGTCCTGTCTGGTGGGAGGGCCGTCAGTCGTCCTGTCTGGTGGGAGGGCAGTCAGTCGTCCTGTCTGGTGGGAGGGCTGTCAGTCGTCCTGTCTGTTGGGAGGGCCGTCAGTCGTCCTGTCTGTTGGGAGGGCCGTCAGTCGTCCTGTCTGGTGGGAGGGCCGTCAGTCGTCCTGTCTGGTGAGAGGGCGGTCAGTCGTCCTGTCTGGTGGGAGGGCCGTCAGTCGTCATGTCTGGTGGGAGGGCCGTCAATCGTCCTGTCTGGTGGGAGGGCCGTCAGCCGTCCTGTCTGGTGGGAGGGCCGTCAGTCGTCCTGTCTGGTGGGAGGGCCGTCAGTCGTCCTGTCTGGTGGGAGGGCAGTCAGTCGTCCTGTCTGGTGGGAGGGCCGTCAGTCGTCCTGTCTGGTGGGAGGGCCGTCAGTCGTCCTGTCTGGCCAGAGGGCAGTCAGTCGTCCTGTCTGGTGGGAGGGCCGTCAGTCGTCCTGTCTGGTGGGAGGGCCGTCAGCCGTCCTGTCTGGTGGGAGGGCCGTCAGTCGTCCTGTCTGGTGGGAGGGCCGTCAGTCGTCCTGTCTGGCCAGAGGACAGTCAGTCGTCCTGTCTGGTGGGAGGGCCGTCAGCTGTCCTGTCTGGCGGGAGGGCCGTCAGCCGCGCCCCGCTGTCCAGTGGGCGCCTCCAGTTCAGCGGCGCGCAGTCAGCCGTCCTGTCTGGTGGGAGGGCCGTCAGTCGTCCTGTCTGGTGGGAGGGCCGTCAGTCGTCCTGCCTGGCCAGAGGGCAGTCAGTCGTCCTGTCCGGTGCGAGGGCAGTCAGCCGTCCTGTCTGGTGGGAGGGCAGTCAGTCGTCCTGTCTGGTGGGAGGGCCGTCAGTCGTCCTGTCTGGTGGGAGGGCCGTCAGTCGTCCTGTCTGGTGGGAGGGCCGTCAGCCGTCCTGTCTGGTGGGAGGGCCGTCAGTCGTCCTGTCTGGTGGAGGGCCGTCAGTCGTCCTGTCTGGCCAGAGGACAGTCAGTCGTCCTGTCTGGTGGGAGGGCCGTCAGTCGTCCTGTCTGGTGGGAGGGCCGTCAGCCGTCATTTATGGTGGAGGTGCAGTCAACTGTCCGGTGAGACCAGTTCGGTCTGGTAGGACGGCAGTCAGCTGTCTTGTCTGGTGAGAACGCAGTCAGTCGTTCTGTCACTTTAAACCGCATGCCGCCCGACCTTCGTCGCACTCAATATCGCCGGAATTGCTGAAGTTCGCCGCACGGGGCCATAAAGTCGTCCCACTGCACCGAGCCGGCCCACGACCTCAGCTCATCACACCGACCTGACCTGCTGCCCCAGCCCACGTCCGTGTCAGCTACCTTTCCATCCCATCATAACTGTCAGAAGAAGTGCCACCCCAGCTTACACAGTGGTCAGAGGTGCCACCCCAGCCCACCACAGAGGTCAGAGGTACCACAACAGCTTACACAGTGGTCAGAGGTGCCACCCCAGCTTATACAGTGGTCAGAGGTGCCACCCCAGCCCACCACAGAGGTCAGAGGTGCCACACCAGCCTACCACAGCGGTCAGAGGTACCACACCAGCCTACCACAGAGGTCAGAGGTGCCACCCCCTACCACAAGGTGCCACCCACCTACCACAGCGGTCAGAGGTGCCACCCCACCCTACCACAGCGGTCAGAGGTGCCACCCCATCCTACCACAGCGGTCAGAGGTGCCACCCCAGCCTACCACAGCGGTCAGAGGTGCCACACCAGCTTACCACAGAGGTCAGAGGTGCCACACCAACCCACCACAGTGGTCAGAGGTACCACACCAGCCTACCGCAGCGGTATGAGATATCACCCCAGCCTACCACAGCGGCCAGAGGTGCCACACCAGCCTACCACAGTGGTCAGAGGTGCCACCTCAGCTTACACACAGGTCTAAGGTGCCATCCAAGTTCACCACAGCGGTCTGAGTTGCCACCCAAGTTCACCACAGGAACTAGCTCAAAACTGATTCAGAGTAGTGCTTTCTCGCTTCCACCACTCCCCCACTCCAAGATTTCCCTGATTGCGACGCTGACACAACTACGCATTTGTGCAATGGCATTGAGGTCTGAGCCAAGTCGGCACTCACGTCGTACGAACCATCTGACACCGTGTAAAGCACGCGTATCGGAACAAGGCGCCGCTGTTGACACTCAGCAGGTGGGGAGGGGGCAACGGGTGGGATGTGCCGCTCCCGTGCCGCAAGAACAGGCTCTCGCGTGATGCGTGATCGCGCGCGTCAAGATCGTCAGCGGGGCAGTGTGGTGGCGCCATCGCGGGCACCGTTCGCTGCTCGCTGCACTTTTTGCCAGCACCAATGAGAGAGTCTCTATCGTGACGGACAGCTCGCAACAGCCTGTCTGACGACATGCCGAGCGCCATTCCATCAGCAGAGGGCGTGCAGGTGTCCTAGAGATGGTGCACAGCGGTGTGCCATCTATGTCGCCTGTGCCACCTATGCCGCCTGTGCCATCTATGCCACCTGTGCCACCTATGTTGCCTGTACGACCTGTGCTACCTGTGCCACCTGTGCCACCTATGTCGCCTGTACGACCTGTGCTACCTGTGCCACCTGTGCCACCTATGTTGCCTGTACGACCTGTGCTACCTGTGCCACCTGTGCCACCTATGTCGCCTGTACGACCTGTGCTACCTGTGCCACCTGTGCCAACAGCTTTTAGCATAGGTGGTTCAGTAGTCGCTATCCCATCCACTATGGTGCATATTTGTAGAAGTTGTACTCTAAGGGGTGCATCGACACCCGTACTGTGTGTAGAGCAGCCTTATCATTGCCGTGGCACTCGGTGGGTGACCACTCACAATCCAGTTATCCACCAATGACGGCGTCGTCAACCAGCCCTGAGACCACAAAATCTTTATCGTGTTCAATGGCTCCGTTGGCACTCGAATAAGCTGTTTGCGGAGATGGGCGTGGTGTACGAACACCAGGGCGCTTGCCCGGCCCTCCGTCTTGTCGGGCGGCGAATTCCGCAGAAACGTTTCGCTCGTAGACTGCCTTTGCAGCAAATTATGGTGCCTTTTACCTCGACCACGGTGCTCTTGATGGCCGGCGTCAGTTGCGCCCCGGTGACCGGCACATATCTTACAGCATGAACGTTGTGATGGACGACTACAACCGAAAACTGGAGGGCTACGAGATGCGGCGGCTGCAGCGGATGGGGCCGTCCGGCGCCAGCCTGACGCAGGCGGGCTCGGCGCGCGAGCTGCACCACATGGGCTCGTCGCTGTCCAGCAACCAGCCGTCGAACGCGTCGTCGCCGCCGACGCTGCGCGTGTCGCCGGCGGGCCTGCCGTCGCTGCCGCCGCTGCACAAGCCGGGCGCGCGCCACCACCGGCCGCACAGCCGCGGCTCGGCGCCCGACACCACCAACGGGTTCGGCTCGCTGCTGCAGCGCATGGGCTCCAGCACGACCGACTCGCCGTCGCCGCAGCCGCAGACGTTCGTGTCGTCGGTGACGGTGCCGGTGGGCGGCGGCGGCGACGCGTACCGGCCGGCGGCGGCGGCGCACGGCGGCAGCGCCGTCCAGCTGGCCGGCCTGCCGCCCGGCCCGGCCGTGCACCGCGCCGGCTCGCACGGCCGCCTCGAGACGGCGCCGGCCGGCGGCGGCGGCGGCGGCGGCTCGCACCGCGGCGCCGCCGGCTCGCGCGGCTCGCGCGTCGGCTCCCAGTCGGTGCTCACGCGCATGGAGTCGGCCGAGTCGGAGCCGCCGGTCACGTCCCGCTCGGCGTCCACGTCGCACCTGCCGCTGCGCAGCACCTCCATCTCGTCGCTCAACTCGTCCGAGTCGTACCCCAGCCAGGAGCAGCAGTCGCACTTCTCGCTGCGCTCGCACCACTCGCACCACTCGGTCCGCTCTCTGTGAGTATTTTCTCGCACCACATGCGCCACTCGGTCCGCTCTCTGTGAGTACCACATCTCACCAATCGTACCACTCGGTTCACCCCCTCTCTCCCTCTCTCTCCCTCTCTCTCTCTCTCTCTCTCTCTCCCTCCCTAACCCTCTCTCTAACACTCTCTCCCTCCCTCTCTCCCTCTCTCTCT
>JAOTOL010001640.1:872500-1200000 GCA_034440575.1 Imbricaverruca yamaguchii | reverse complement strand
AAGTTTTTAGTTCGGCTAATTCTCTTTTTTTTAATCGGAAGTGGATTGGGTTATATTCATGTCAGTAGATGGGCGGGGTGGGCTGTTGACAGACTGCTTCTTTAAAATTAGGAAATGGTGTTGGTTAGGATATTGAGTATCTTTTTATCCAGGCTTATATGATAATCCCTCTAGAGGCTTAACCAAGAGCTGTGGCAGTTTCCTGCTTCGCCATCACGCTCAAAATTATTCGTCCTTTGAATATGGTGAGATATAATCTGCAGTCACACACATTACTTCCTGCGAAGCCAACATCCAGAGGCCATGGCAAGGGACACTTCTCGTGTTGCCCCGAGCCGGGCTGCACTGTGCCCTTGGCCAACACGTGGTCTTCAGGTGTTACTTCAGGTGCATGCCGACATGAATTTCCAATAACAAGGAATCGTCTAGGTCGCCATTATAAGCACGATGGCATGGGAAAAATTAATCGGTCAATTCGCAACCCAGCCATTTTTTAATGTAGCGATCTCTAAGCATTCTGCAATTCACCCCTGATAATTAAAGCATGTGTTCTCGCCTCACGCTCGAATTTCCTAAGATTTCTACTTAAATCGAAACGTGTGAGTAAAAGCACATTATAAAAAGTCTGATGTGTGCAAGAAATTGGCATTTGTGTCAGAAATTTCTTATTCCGAATTCGAAATTCAAAACTTGTAAGTGATGATTTCGAGCTGTTGCCGAGCTTCGCTCGAGTCACGCCAGTTAAGCTTGGCTCGAGTCATGCCAGTTAAGCTTGGCTCGAGTCACGCCTCTAGCAGTTAAGGTTTCATCAGAAGCTCAACTTAATTCAAATGTACGCAGATTAGGCTCATCATGAGCGCAATGAATGCTTAACGACACACATGATTGGGAAGTTCCCGTGGAGATGGGAAGCCACGTCTCTGCTATATCTTTCACCACCCACGTTTGGAGGATGGTGTTGGATGCCCTACCGAGGGAACGCGCCCCGCACAATATTTACAAAATATCATCATTGGGCCTAGGACGGTGCATGGCAAGAAACTAAGGATCGGAACTATGGCAACTAAGCGATCGGATTTGAGACCACGTACACACCGACCTAATAGTTAGTACCAGCAGTGAAGCATAACCAAATGTTATGGGCGCGAATGATCACAACTGGTCGAAGCGCCCCAAAACCCAAATAACTAACTAACTAACCGCGCAGGACAGCTGTCATCTCATAGTCTAGTGGAAAGTTGTCCGTCTCACAATCGAAAGGTTGTGGGATCGAGTCTCACCTGTCGCTAGTCTTCGCCCGCGACCAATCGGCGTGAGAGATTGGCGACGCTACATGACTCAACGGTCGATGTGTCGTAAAACCAATGACCAACCTGGCAAAAAACTACTTCAGCGCCCTTCTTCCCACACAGGCTTCAGTTTGTGGAGCCGCCGCTGAAGGCCCGGCGGAAAGCGGAGAAAGCACAACTCCCGGTTGAGATCGACTCGTAAGCTTGGCGTGACCCTTTGTCCGTGATCCTTGCTGTGCAATCCATCGCCTAAACTATGCACACCGGCGGCCACAGAGCTTCCCAGTGCAATACGAAAAAAATATCCCGACGGCCGACGTCAGATCCATGCGCGCATCTTCCACCCATCTCGACCGCCGCAGGGGCTGTCGAGTGCGTAGCGTAGGAATATCACTGCGACACAAATTGGGAAAACCGCCGCATGCCAGCAATCAGCCCGCTCTGCAGCCAGCATCACTCTTCGAAGCGTTTGGTTCCCATCAGTATTTAGCGCCGTACGGCCCCCAGCATGCGCACCGCTGGGTGGGAAGAGAGAGAGAGAGAGAGAGAGAGAGAGAGAGAGAGAGAGAGAGAGAGAGAGAGAGAGAGAGAGGCGGAATTCGCCAACCCCGCCATTTTGTTCGAAGGAACACAAGACAGGCAAGGAATATTCCACTTAGATCTTGTGACTTCGTTAGCCATTGATAAGAGCAACCTGAGCACTTGCTTAATCCGTCAGTAAATGTAAGAACCACAAGGGTGCAGAGTCGATCGCTCGTCCGCCGGCGTTTCTCCACCGGCGAGGTGGCGTGACGACGTGTCGTGACGTGTCGTGACGACGTGTCGTGACGACGTGTCGTGACGAGGCGTGACGAGGCGTGACGAGGCGTGACGACGTGTCGTGACGTGTCGTGACGAGGCGTGACGACGTGTCGTGACGTGTCGTGACGAGGCGTGACGACGTGTCGTGACGGGGCGTGACGAGGCGTGACGACGTGACGTGACGACGTGTCGTGACGAGGCGTGACGACGTGTCGTGACGTGTCGTGACGACGTGTCGTGACGACGTGTCGTGACGAGGCGTAACGACGTGTCGTGACGTGTCGTGACGAGGCGTGACGTGACGTGACGTGACGGGGCGTGACGGGGCGTGACGAGGCGTGCCGGTCGGGTGAGGCACGGCTCGGCCGCCGACCGCTCACGACGTCGTTAAGTTTATTGCGCCGGGTAACGATCGTGAATATATATTTTTCCATGGGCTCGCTTTAATGGCACTGAGCTAAACTACGCTCGGCCACCGCCCACCTTCGGCAGCATGGCGAGATTTATTTCATTTGGTGTCGACCAGAAGACTGAGCGGCTTGAATGACTGAATAGTGATTTTTGGATGTCAAGTATTTGCCATGTTAACATTAACATTTCTTTAGACAAAACATTTACTTTAGCTCATGCACATATGTGCAATTTATTTTAGCCCATGCACGTGTGTGCAATATATTGTACTTTTCTGGTCAATCTGCAGTCAACTGTGCATATGGTGCGGTGATATTACGTGTACGTAAACTGTTTTGGAAGTTCGTCTCTAGACATTTCGATATTTCGACCTATAGTGATGGCTGTGACACCAACATAACATTATTTTAAACTGCTGCATCCTATTTCAGGTTATATATGCATGTTTTAACATTTGGAATCCAGTTACCGAAATTTGTGTCCGTACATGTGGACCAAGGAACCTATGAACCACGAAATCTTGAACATGAGGCATATTTCACTTCATTTGACACTGAGGGTCGTAACGTACCTGTATATAGTTCACTACAGATGTTCCATTCGAAATGTCCGAAACTTCTCTTCCAAACTGTGCGCTTCTAGTTGCAGTACTTTCGAGATCTAAGGAGAAGCTGACTCCCCACTCCCTCTTCATCTCCGGTTCTCGTTTGTGAGAGACCCCGTGCTCGTGTTAATCAATATGTATTGCCATGTGAACTCTTTTTGAGCGAACCACCAGACGGATGTTAAGAACTGAATCAGCCGGATACTTCACTAAAGTGCCACATTGTCCAGCGAACAGTGTGGTTTTTAAGGCCCTTCATAATAGCAAGAGTATTTCTTTCTTGTTCCACGGTCCCCCTAATGATTTTTGTTGGGTATATTCCCTAGCGTATCGTGCTGGGTGTTTTGATAAAGCAGCCCTCTGAGACACTTGTCGACTGTAGCTGCCGCTCGTCGGTACGCCAAAAGGGCAGGACATCGTCGCCAGTGTGGCTTCCTCAACACTGACATCGTTGTTATTGCGGCTTCCTCAACACTGACAACGTCGTTATTGCGGCTTCCTCAACACTGACATCGTCGCTAGTGTGGCTTCCTCAACACTGACATCGTCGCTAGCGTAGCTTCCTCAACACTGACATCGTCGCTATTGTAGCTTCCTGAACACTGACATCCTCGCTAGTGTGGCTTCCTCAACACTGATAACGTCGCTATTGTGGCTTCCTCAACACTGACATCGTCACTTGTGTGGCTTCCTCAACACTGGCGTCGTTGCTGGTGTGGCTTCCTCAACACTGACAACGTCGTTATTGCGGCTTCCTGAACACTGACATCCTCGCTAGTGTGGCTTCCTCAACACTGATAACGTCGCTATTGTGGCTTCCTCAACACTGACATCGTCACTTGTGTGGCTTCCTCAACACTGACATCGTCACTTGTGTGGCTTTCTCATCACTGACATCGTCGCTAGTGTAGCTGTGCTGCGAATGTGCTGTGGTGGCGCTGTAACTGTGCTGTGGCTGTGTGTGGCTGTGTGTGGCTGTCCAAACTCTGTCGTCAGTGTCAAGGTCTTCCATATCTGCCTTCGGATGGTTGGACGAACTCCACATCTGCCTGTCACCAATGTAAGAATTGAGGTTTGTGCTGTATAATGACCATGGTCACTGCTTTCGCTGTTGTTCTGGACGATTCTTCGCCCACAGACTGATATAAGTGAAGAACTTGCATTTATCTAATTGCTGAAGCTGCGAAAGACCATATTTTAGGATTTATTGTAAGCTGGAAATAAATGGATAAACGCTACGTTGTCAATCTCATAAAACAGCATAGGGTTGACGTTATGTTCATGTTAAGTATGAAGGTTCATGTCTGTATGTTGATGTTATGTTCATGTCTGTATGGAAAGTTTCGCAACGGAATAATTTGTATTCATTTATTGTTGTCAGTGGTTTGTTTGTTTATTGGGTGGATCACGGCGTACTTTATGTACACGTTCACGAATAACGGCGCCGCCCACACTGTATTTTTGTCAGTGGGATTTATACTTGTAAAATGAAGTGTATGATTGTCAATTTGCTCCCATTTATTCTGTATGTGTGCGTCCATCATAGCCGTGATTATAGCAAACACTCAGCCTAAGACGTGCCCTCAGCTTTCTTTGTAAAAATAGCACGTGTTGATATCATCCTGCCCACGGGAGTCGGTCGCGTGACAATACAAGTTTACTCTGCAGTTTGCTCAACGAGCAATTTGCCAGTGAGTTGAAGTAACCGCCTTGACGTTCCCCAAGTTTGGTCACGGCCACTATGCGACGGGTTCCTCGCGTGCATACTGCATAGATGTCACATCAGTAGGAGACCGAGCTGCACGCTTTCGCACACCCGGAGAACACAACTGGACCTCCCCATCCTATCATGGTGTATAGCTGGAGCTCATCATCCCGTAATGATGCAGAGCTGGAGCCACTCATCCTGTAATGATGTAGAGCTGGATCTCATCATCCCGTAATGATGCTGAGCTCGAGCTCATCATCTCGTAATGATGCTGAGCTGGAGCTCCTTGGCTTACCGGAATGCAGAGCTAGAGCTCCTCATCCTTGTTATGATGCAAAGCTGGAATCCATTGCAGAGGCGGACAGCCTTTGTAATGCAAGCATAACAAAGCAGAGTTGGAAAACTATCTAATGCATCATCAAGAGAAAGGCTTTGGGCGCCTTTATATTTGTGCGTTAGGAAGTGAAAAAAACATCAATTAGAGCGAGTATTCTGAGATGTCAGAACTATAGGCTCCATATTGTAGCTAAGTTCCTGAAATGGCCGCAGGCAGGGTCGAAAGATGAAGAGTCCGGTTGTCGGATGATATCCGAACAGCTCGTTCGAAAATCCGCGAAGCGTCTTTTTAGTAAATGTTCCTGGGAGAGGGGAGATATGAACAAAAGTAGCCATGTTAGAGTGGTTACTTTTGACATCGGGATGCTTCTTCACTTTGGAAAAGAAATATAAAGGTATGAATGTAAGATAGGCAAGTGTAAATGGTAGGTAGGTGCACATGGTACGTACATATATGCAAGAAGAATAAACTGGGACAGAATCTGTTTCACTGTTCACTGGACTCGGCTTGTCCTGCGAATGTTTCCAGTGGGATGTCAAACACTGTCAGACCAGCTGACATTGTCCGTCCAACTGACATTGTCAGACCAACTGACATTGTCAGTTAGTTATTTGGGCTTTCGGGCGCTTCGACTGCTCTGGTCATATTGCCAACTGACATTGTCAGACCAGCTGACATTGTCCGACCAGCTGACATTGTCCGACCAACTGACATTGTCAGACCAGCTGGCGGTGTCCGACCAGCCAGGATTCCGGCCATTAATTCCCGCCACACCGCACTCTGACTGCCACCCCTCACACTGATTGGCATTGGCTGAAATCGACACAAATATCCAAGCATATCTGGGATCCGTGAGGATTAAATATGAGACTGCGATATGTTCATGGTCAAGATTTGTGGAGGAAATTAGACAATTGACATATTTAAGAAACAGATACTGTGGTGTATGCTGCTGTGGGGCAAATATGCGTTTTTACTTCATATGCTTAACGACGGTATATAATGAGTACCTACGGTTAAGCAAGGGCCAGGCTGGCCAGCCAGTGGTTAATTTATTCTTTGGATGGAAAGCACTAAGCAATACTTCTCAAAGCAAAGCACGGTCTTAATATTCCAGTAGCCTCGCACACATTATACTGATAATAATGTAACTAATATATTACAATATATTATATGCATTAGATAGAACATAATTCGAGGATAAGAATGTATTATTAGCCTAAACCATAGTGGTAGATGGATGCACGTTGTTGAACTTCGTTCCGTTTCACATCTGATTTTGCCGATAGAAGTCGCCACGAGGAGTGGAGACACAAGCAGTTTTTGTTCAGCTGCACAATATTTTTACTTCAATCTGGAGACCTTTGGGTGCTGAGGAAAACTTGAAAATGATTAGAGCAAATGAAGAAAAACCTGAGTTGCCCCTCTCCAAACATCAGCCTGTCCTGTGAACTTCGAAAGTGATGCACCAACACGAATATATCTATGCATGCATGGTACATACCATCCAAGGATGGCGAGAATGGTCGTGGTCGTTAGGGTGCGTGGATAAGAATGTGTTGGGAAGTCAAATAAATGAGCTTAGATGCATGCGATACCAACGTTACGTGGCAGCAATTGACACAACGAGAAGAAAAAGAATCAGCCTCAACCATCCCTCATGGTGAGAAATGGTAATGAAGGCATATACTGAGACTGGCGTTCGAGGTTGCCAGGACGGCGCAGAATCTACGATAATTGATGTCCCGTCCCACAAATTATATCCAGTGTGCCGTTCGCCGTCGTCCAGACGGCCGATAACCTATCGAATACTGCGTATATTTTATCCCGGGCACGAATAATATTTTTAGAGTACTTCGTCGGTTGTTACGATCGTTGCGTTTTCGTTTTATGCGGCGCACGCTTCACGAAAGCGTCGCAATGCACTCGATCGGCAGCGACGTGGAGGCTGCAGGGATGTTGCAGCGAAAATCCGATGTTGGATTTATTTCCAGCGCTGCATAGTCACAGAACTTATGTATATTTCGTCGCGAATAAGTCTCGGCAATACCAAAACTGACGCACGAGTGGAAAATGGCTGAGGCCGTGAACGTGGTAATCAAGATTCTATCGGGCGGCCAGTAGATTCTATTTTCGGTCGTGGCAGTCTCGAACGCACGCCATATTTCAGGCCGAGTATATATTCGGGGGAAAGGTGAAAGTGATTTTTCCTTGAGCGTTTTTTAAACACAGTTCCCAAGCTGAGAGCCGAATGGACATGAATAGTACTGTACGCTATCGAAGTATACCTATTTCGTCATCTTTAACGTTCTGTGCTCTAGTAAAGGTACGGGATAATAGATGAGGTGGTATTTTTTGTCGTCATAAGGTAGAGCCATGCTTTGTATGGCTACAGCTGGATATATATGTATATATATGTATATATATATATATATATATATATATGTGTGTGTGTGTGTGTGTGTGTGTGTGTGTGTTTATGTATGTGACGATTCCCATATGCCAAGGTTCCTCTCATGTCAATGTCAGGCTATGATAGCTTATGGACATCCAAATATCTACAACACCATTAAAATCCACTTCTAACTTTCCAAAACCGCATTCTGAAATCCCACAAGTCATAAAACCACGGGTCCCACATTCTAGCAACTTGTTTCCATAAAACAGGGGAATACCTGTGTACATCAGAGTTCCCTACACAAGGGAAGCCGGCTCGCAGTTAAGTCACACGCTGACTCCACATAATATGCGTGTTTCTCACGGCTCCAAATCCACCTTGAGAAACAAGCTCTCCCAGCACTTCGCTGAACAAGGGTGTCAGGCAGTTTACACGGAGCTCAACATGGGACGGTGTTTTGACAAAACAACGCCAGGTGGTACTACATCACAGCTCAACTCAGCTATTTAGATGTGCTTGTTTCATAGTGGTATGTGGTGAGGAAGTCATGCCGTCGTTGTGTGTGGTTCGTGTGTTATCGTTGATTTTATTTTATTTTATTTTATTTGCGTCGTTCTTTCTTCCAGTCGTTGCCAGAGGACTACCTTCAGGTTTCTCACGTGATTCTCGACTTCCTAGCTGTTTTTATTCTATCTTATTCAGTTCGCTGCCGCTAGAAAACCTGCCAACAATGGTCGACGTGCTGGGCTTGGATATTTGTATTTTCTCTTTATACAGACTGGATCCGATTATTAAATCCTGACCTGACATATACCTCGGTAGAAATTTGACGCCGGCAATAGCTTTCTTCTGTAGTGCACAAGAACATTGCTGTAATTCAACTGGGGTTAATTTTTAAAACGTGCAAATGACATCAGTTGACTTTCCTTTTTAATATGTAGTGAAAACCAAGGAGAAAAACAACTTCTGTGCAAGTCAACATGTGCTTTGCCAAAGTGCATTTCAAATATATGTATCACACCATTTCTGGGCATCATGCTCTTTACATAGGTAGGCATACATGACAAAATACACAAGCTATCGTTCTTGCAGTTGGGGTGTGGATCGTGACAGAGCCGAAGGGGCTCTACAGGAATTCGTCAGGAAAGAAAAGAAAAGAAAGAAAAGATCGCCCAAGGCTTGACCTTGCGGGAGAATTAGGCCACCGTGGTGGGAATTACACCTGCAGGTGACATGTTATTCGAGGCCCTGACCTTGGAAACCTTGCCAGGCCTTGTTTCATTTCTGCAGCCATTCTTAACGTTCTCACTACGGTAAAAAGCAGTGTGGTATTGAAATATGGGGTGCTCCTACCATGGTACAAATATGATGGTGATAGCGACTTATTTTTTAATCGGTATTCCATCCAGACCACCATTCGTATCCCGTCGTACACACCATCGCACCTCTGCACCTCCACCCCACGCCTCTACCGGCGTGCGCTGCTGTTGGCATCTGCTGGTCATCACATCATTGAGTCTGCATCTGCCGGTCATCATGCCACTGAGTCTGCATCTGCCGGTCATCATGCCACTGAGTCTGCATCTGCCGGTCATCATGCCACTGAGTCTGCATCTGCCGGTCATCACATCATTGAGTCTGCATCTGCCGGTCATCATGCCACTGATTCTGCATCTGCCGGTCATCATGCAACTGAGCCTGCATCTGCCGGTCATCATGCCACTGAGTCTGCATCTGCCGGTCATCATGCCACTGAGTCTGCATCTGCCGGTCATCATGCCACTGATTCTGCATCTGCCGGTCATCATGCCACTGATTCTGCATCCGCCAGCCAACATGCCACCGAGCAAGCTCGGTCAGGTCATGACACACACGTGGCCGCCGGTGAGCGCGCCGATGAAATAAACACGCACAGTTTTGTCACGCAGTTGGCAGTTTTGTCCCGCATGTGGCGCAGGTGCGTGTTCGGGCGGTGACGATCGTCACACGTGTCGCGGTGCGATGCACAGGTGTGCGCCCCCCGGCAACGCTGACGCCGTCCGCCACGTATTGCCCTCGCCGGCTGACGGGAAGCAGAGAAAGAGAGAGAGAGAGGGAGGGAGGCAGAGAGAGAAGAGAGAGAGGGAGGGAGGCAGAGAGAGAAGAGAGAGAAGAGAGGGGGAGGGGGAGATAAGAGAGAGAGAGGAGAAAGAGAGAGAAGAGAGATAACATATATATATATATATATATAGAGAGAGAGAGAGAGAGGGAGAGAGAGAAGAGAGAGTGACGTATGTACAGAGTGACATATGCTCAGGACTCGCTATGTGGGCGTTAGTCAACCAATGACGGCATGCTCGAGAATCGTGGAATGGATCAGGATGTAAGGTGAATGTAAATGGCGCATATCGAAAAATATATAGTAAATATTTTGCGCAAAGGTAGCTTGCGCTCTCCCTCATCTAATTGGAAATGGATTTTCTTGATTCATCAATTTGTTTCTGACCATGCTATTTTGCGGTCAGCTTGCTAGTTGAACCTTACTTTCCTCTTTCTATTGCGGCACTGAATGTTGCCATTTTCATGACATCACTTGAAAATGTTTCACCAGTTTCTTCCATCAGTGGCAGTAAGCAGGATCAAATACAGCTTTCCGCTTTGGTATGTGTATGCTGCGCCAAGCTTATGACCCGTACTACTATACAATTGCTGGTGTTAAGATGATGTAGCCATAAGCTGGCATGAATTAAGCGAAAATAAGAACTACAAGTGTATTTGACTCATGAGCTATCCTTATTGCAATATGTTGGACAGAGAATGACCCTTGGCCGATGCACACACATACACACACACACACAAACACACATACACATACACACATACGCATACACACATACACATACACATACACACGTACACAAACACACATACACATACACATGTACACATACACACATACACATACACACGTACACAAACACACATACACATATACACATACACACATACACATACACATGTACACATACACACATACACATACACATGTACACATACACACATACACATACACATGTACACATACACACATACACATACACACGTACACAAACACACATACACATACACATGTACACATACACACATACACATACACATGTACACATACACACATACACATACACATGTACACATACACACATACACATACACACGTACACAAACACACATACACATACACATGTACACATACACACATACACATACACACGTACACAAACACACATACACATACACATGTACACATACACACATACACATACACACGTACACAAACACACATACACATACACATGTACACATACACACATACACATACACATGTACACATACACACATACGCATACACACGTACACATACACACACTCACACGGGAGCGGTGCTTGTCGAGTGGTTAAGGTTTCGAGCTCTGGATGCCAAGCTCCCAGGTTCAACACTTGCACCACTCAGGACACGTCAAAATCCCGCGGCCCACCGGCGAAACAGTGTGGGCAGCGCCATTTACAGTGCTCGTGCATGAAGTGCATTGTAAACCACCCAATAAGCAATAAGGACGTTCACACACACACATACACACACACACACGCACATGCACACGCACACACACTTATCGAGTATGCATGAAAGTGTGATACTCTTCAATCCAATCCATGTGCATTGTTGCTGTTTTTGGAAGTCCGAGTATCATGAAGCAGCAGAAAGCTGGGATTTCAGCAGGTCATGAACAAAACCCGTTCACTGCAGTTAAATTTTGTGGCATGGTCACACGCACCACTTGCTGAAATGTACCGCTAAACATCACCGACATTCTGAAGATGAAAGCCCGCAGTTCATGACCATTGACGAAACTTTCTATCGTTGGTCCCTTCCAGATGAATCGCTTGAAACGTCGCCATAGATATGCTTCCACGTACGATTCATCTCTGAGATGAAGTTGGCCAGCGAAGTTGCCACAACCGCACGCCTTCGAACATTTCAGTGTCAAGCAATCAATGCTGCAAGCTGGCTTCTGACGGCCACGCTTCTAATATAGCTTTCCCTTCGAGATGGCATCTCCAGGATCCGGATTCCGTTGCTTTCTCGACTGTGACCGGGAAATGGAACAGCTTGGAAGTATTGCGAAACATTTTCTATTCCTGCGCACGCAAGATGCACAAGAGCATGTACGATGATGGTCTTTCTTGTCTGCATTGTCACATCATTACTTATTTCTCCACCCCATGCTGCTAGGATAAGACGAAAAGAGTGCCTTTTTCTTATTAGGCACTGTCTAAAGTTGCGAACATACGTTATTCTGAGGAAAGCATGACTGTGATGGTAACTCTGTGGCAGCCAGGACATCTCCCAACACGTACAGCTCTGCCATGGATACACAAACCTATGTAGGGGAAAGGGGCATTATACCGCCATCAGCAGTTGTGTCACGACAACAGAGGGCGATGGGTGGCGGGGGGAGGTTGACGGGAGGGGGAGGGTGACGTCAGCAGATAGAGTGACGAAGCAACTGCAGGAATGATCTGTAAAGCTACGAGAGACCTAGCGAATGTTAGATAGCCAACGCAGCACTCATGCGTGCTCTTCGATGTCCTGATATGGTCACTCGCACACTTACCATGGGCAGGAGAGGGGAGGTGGGGGTGATGCCATGTTCTGAAGGGTCTCTGTGACGACCAGAGGGATCAAGTGATGCTGATGGCCAATCGCCGTCCTCTGTACAACCTGAAGTTTATGTGACCACCGGAAAGTTATGGTAGTAAGTATTGTGGGTTCATACGATTATGGTATTCAAGACCTTGTTTACGGAGAACACATTTTTAGCATTTATGCAGAAGCACCAGCAGCTAGAAAGGAAGTTATGACGGACTTCCTAGGTCATAACTTCCTTGACGGAAGTTATGACCTAGGAATATACAGGGCTGCACAGTGCCGGACAGCTGTGCTATAGAGCAGAGTAGCTGTACCTCAGTGCGGTGCAGATGTACTACAGTGTCGGACAGCTGTACTATAGTGTCGGACAGCTGTACTATAGTGTCGGACAGCTGCATTACAGTGTCGGACAGCTGTACTATAGTGTCGGACAGCTGTACTACAGTGTCGGACAGCTGTACTATAGTGTCGGACAGTTGTACTACAGTGTCGGACAGCTGTACTACAGTGTCGGACAGCTGTACTATAGGGCTGGGCAGCTGTACCTCAGTGCGGTGCAGATGTACTACAGTGTCGGACAGCTGTACTATAGGGCTGAGCAGTTGTACCTCCGTGCGGAGCAGATGTACTACGATGCCGGACAGCTGTAGTACAATGGGGTGCAGATGTACCTCAGTATGAGGAAGCTGCACTACAGTGATGGGTAGCTGTACTACAGTGGTGTCCAGACGTACTACAGTACTGGTGAACTGTACCTCAGTGATGGGCAGCCGGTCTACAGTGATGATTAGTTAGTTATTCGGGTTTTAGGGCCATCAAGTGCAGTGGTTATACAGCGCCCACTACAGTGATGGTCAGGTGTATTACAGTGATGGACAGCGTTACCCCAGTGATGGTCAGTCGTACTATAGTGATGGGTAGCTGTACTACAGTTATGGACAGATGTACCTCAGTGCGGAGCGGCTGTACCTCAGTGCTATTCAGCTGTACCTCAGTGCAAGTAAGCTGTACCTCAGTGCTATTCAGCTGTACCTCAGTGCAAGTAAGCTGTACCTCAGTGCTAGTCGGCTGTTCCGTATTGCTGGGCGGCTGGGGCTGTCGATCGGTCAAACTGTGGTCTATAGTAGTTTTGTGGCAGGCAAGCGGCAGGTTCCATCAAGCTTGGAACCACTCCTATTGATTGATTATTTGGGCTTAAGGGCGCATCAACTGCTACTGGTTATGTAGCGCCCATTGGAACCACTCCTGCTGCATCGAATCGACTCGTCTCTCCGGGATGGGCTTTGAGGTAGTCTGGGACCGCTGGTGTTAGGTCGGCATGGTTCTTCTCCCCGGAATGAGCTCTAGGAGAGTATGGAACTGCTCGTACTGGATCGGCAAGGCTATTCTCCCCGGGATGGGTCCCGAGGTAGTCTGGAACCGATTGTGCTGGGTCGACAAGGGTATTTTCCCATGGTTGGGCTCTGTGAAAGTCTGAAACTGCTCATACTGGATTGGCATCCTCCCCGGGATTGGTTCCGAGGTAGTCTGGAACCGATCGTACTGGGTCGACAAGTCTTTTCTCCCCGGGATGAACCCTGAGGAAGTCCTGGACCGCTCGTGCTGGGTCGACAAGGACATCTTCCCCCGGATGGGCTCTGAAGTGGTCTGCAACCGCTCGTACTGGATCGGCAATGCTATCTTCCCCGGGATGGCTCCCGAGGTAGTCTGGAACCGCTCGCGCTGGGTCGTCACGGCTCTTTTCTCCGGGATGGGCTCTGAGACAATCTGGAACCGCTCGTGCTGTGTAAGCACGGCTCTTCTCCCAGAAATATCGCGCCATGATCGGGCAACGGTGTATTTTATGAGCCGGCTAAGCCATTGGACCGGCGACCATGGGTTCGTCGGGATTGGATATTTACATGAGATGATTCTGGTTAGAACAGCCGCCGGCTGTGCATAAGCCACGGCGTTGGAACTCGCTCCTGGGCTTATGGAGGACCATAGTGTTGGGTATCTCCACCGGGCTTATAGTGGTCCATAGTGTGTGGAATAGTTGCAGTGTTTCCATGGGACTACGGTGGTGTAATAATAGTAGCTTTGCTTACATAAACCAATTGTGGTGCGCATAGTCACTGGCTTGGCATAAACTAAAAGGAGTAGATTCGGTTTGAAGCGCTTTCTAGTGGAATCTCTTGAGTGCACTTCTCCTGATGCAGCTTTAACTAGCGACATTGTAATCTAGCATTGATCCAAGTGGGCAACGCTTCCGCCTCTGCTATCGGGTGTCCAATAAAGCGTCGCGCACGATCCTCACAAATACAATTACACTTAATCCGACTAGAGTGATTTTATTTTGTGAGCAGAAGCCAGGCCAGAGCGAGTCCACCCTTGCGTCCGTATGACAAAAGTTTATGCTGGCGACCCCGCCGATGGGGCCTGACCCGGCATGACCGCCACGCTTCTGAAACCGTCTTCGGTCGTTTTAGCCCCTTGTTCCCTCTCTTGGCGGCAGACGTACTTTTTGAATCGATAATTCTACGAGCGTCCAGTGCAATATCTAGCCTGGAGCACTCGTCACTTTTGTTGGTGAAGTGAAGGACCTTCTGGCGGAATTTGAGCGAAGCCTGTAATGTGGCTGGCTACCGACTATGTGGCTCCATCGTGTCATGCGACCTGCCCGCTCCCCGACCGGAAGATCAGCCGGATCAGTGACAGTGCGATACAGCACGCCGCGTTGAACGGCTGTGTGCAGCATGCACTGAGCAGGAACACTGCGGGAGGGACAACCTGGCACGCCGTGTTGCCCATGCTACTACAACAATTCGGCGCAGCACATTCCAGCATGCAGTGGAGCAATGTATTTGCAACCAATTTCGATGGGAGCAAATTGCGTTTTCGAGCGCTTGTGCCCAAATTGAAATACATTTCCGAAATCGGGACCTACAGCTGAATTCATGCACGTACCTTACATTTACAGGCACTGTCCGAGTTCGTCGAGCTCAGTCCTTCTAAATGTCAGACCATTCGCCAAATTGAACGCAGTAAGGGCATGTCTTCATGGACAGCCAAGAGAGCGAGAGAGAGAGATATATAGACAGATAGATAGATAGATAGATAGATAGATAGATAGATAGATATATAGTAGATAGATATATAGTATATATATAGATAGATAGATATATATATATATATAGATAGATAGATAGATAGATAGATGGATAGATGGATAGATAGATAGATAGATAGATAGATAGATAGAGAGAAAAATAGACAGAGTAAGGAAGGGTAAGGAGAGAAGGAGAGAGAGAAAAGAGAGAGAGAGAGAGAGAGAGAGGTGTGTTGGAGCTGGAGGAGGGAAGGTCCGGCTTCCCAGCTACCGGGTCATTGATCAACAGCTCTGCAGGGTGCTGGCTGTCTCCAGTTTTGGAATCGTTCCTGCTCTACTAGTACTTCCCGAGCATCCCTCTGACATCCAATTAACTGCACCTGTGACAAAGTCTTCGATGCCAAACACTGTGGTTCATCTGCGATTCATCAAAGTGAAGAATTGAATCGCGCCGTCGCTTAACACAAAGGGTGGCAGTGTTCTATTTTGCAAACATACAAATTTAGTTCGATCTGTTGCTGGGGAGGCTTTGCAGAATGGAGTTAATGCTAGGCGCAAGTTTGCTGCATCAATCTTGAACCCTTCTACCGAGCGGTAATTCCACTTTTATTACACAATGTTGACGGATGGCTCACCGTGCCCACACAGTGCCTGCCCCCCCCTCCCCTCCGGTGGCTCATCATGGCCGCCTGGTGCCTGCGCCCTCCACCGTGCCGGCACGTCACCGGCAAACCACCACAGCTGGAGACGTTAACACTTGCCCCGGAGGACGCCCCACATAACGCGACTGGCCACCACAGCTGGAGACGTTAACACTTGCCCCGGAGGACGCCCCACATAACGCGACTGGCCACCACAGCTGGAGACGTTAGCACGTGCGCCGGAAGGCGACTTACATAACGCGACTGGCCATCACAGCTGAGGCGTTGGCACGTGCACAGGAGGGAGTCTCACATAACGCGACTGGCCACCGCAGCTGAGGCGTTAGCACGTGCGCCGGAGGACGTCTCACATAAAGCGACTGACCACCACAGCTGGAGACGTTAGCACGGGCGCCGGAAGGCGTCTTACATAACGCGACTGGCCACCACAGCTGGAGACGTTAGCACGTGCACAGGAGGGAGTCTCACATAACGCGACTGGCCACCGCAGCTGGAGACGTTAGCACGTGCACAGGAGGGAGTCTCACATAACGCGACTGGCCACCGCAGCTGAGGCGTTAGCACGTGCGCCGGAAGGCGTCTTACATAACGCGACTGGCCACCGCAGCTGGAGACGTTAGCACGTGCACAGGAGGGAGTCTCACATAACGCGACTGGCCACCACAACTGGAGACGTTAGCACGTGCGCCGGAGGACGTCTCATTTAGCGCGCACGTTGATTACGTGCTAGTTATATGCACCCGTATCTACGATATCATCGGAAAAGCAGGACGGGTCAGCGGATTCCGTCCCCCCCCCCGGTGCGCGTGTTAAGAGTGACCGCGTGCAGCAGCTCGGCCCATCGTGCCAAGACTGGGTGACATTTGCAGGCTCGTGCTCTCCCCACCGAGCTTACCAGGTGGCAACCAGGCTTTGCGCACGTTCGGCCCGAATTGCCCTGATCGTGTTAGTGCACACACCCGAGACACGGCGTTCTCCAAGGATTGCCAACCGCGGGAACATGGATATGCTCTAGAGCTCTGGGGTAAGAAATGCTTTTAGGTCGTGTCTTTCCAGTCAACGCGATGGTAGTAGTGTAGACCGGGTTTTCATAAAATAGCCAGAGGCAACAAGAGTGGAGGGATTGCGCCGGACATTGGACTTCGTTCTAGAAGGTGGCTCGGACATTGGTATGGGAAAATACGTATGTTTCCATAAGGGCGTGGAGGTGGAGTTGGCCCGAGTGACCGATATTCCGACAAGCACTGCGCTCGCGGTAGTGTTCCTGACCTCAAGTATTGCGAAGCTGAAAGCACAAGTCCCTAATACGCATAGCTGATGTTAAGTAGCGTAAAGGAAAGTTACAATGATCAGAATCTCCGGATGTTAAATATTGCAGGATAAAGGTAGGTTTGGAGTTCGTTTCGTTTTTGCGAGGTGCGTCGTTGAAAAGTTTTCAGCCGGGAAAAACGTCGTGGTTCGGTCGAGCGGCCGCTCAAGTTAACTTCTTCCTACCAGTTAACTTCTGAAGCAAGATGTACTTAGCTTGTGGACTTGCCCGTAATAAGTGATCGTCCGGGTCTTTCGGCCGTCAGATGTGGAAATGTATTTAGATGTATATATCTATATATACATATGTATATATGTATATATGTATGTATATATATACAGATATATATGTATATATATATACAGATATACATACACACACACACACACACACATATATATATATATATATATATATATATATATATATATATATATATATATGGCTAGGCAATTAATGTCGGCACTGAGTATGACTTCCTCCTGTATCTATCCGCCAGCTTCCCATAACCTGCTCAAAAGGGTATCAAAGTTTACTCATTAGCATAGGACGAAACCTTGTGATTTTGTCAGTGTATCAGAAGAAAAACACGTGCCCATAATGCTTGTTAATCTTGACTAGTACCTATCAGAATTCCAAGATGTGTCTGTTTCGCCCTCATGTCCACATTGTGTGTGCACCATTACGCGCGGAGGCGGGCTGATTGGCATTGCCCACTTCCACGGTGAGAGTGGGTAATAGCGGTTAATTGTAGGCGTCCCACCTTGAATTGGTATTACCGACATGCAGTATTGGGTGCTAGAGCCACGCGAGCTGGTATGACCCACACCGACCTCGGGTTGGTATTACCGACATGCACCATTAGATGCTAGAGCCGTGCGGGCTCACCCCCACCCCCCCACCTTGGGTTGGTATTACCCACGTGCACCATTGGGTTCCAGAGACGTACGGGGTGGTGCCATCCATTCGGCATGACTTTGGGCCTTCTGCCGCGATAAAAATAGCCGGCGGAGGACAGGAGGAATGTACGCGACAGTAGCGTGATATATGTGACGCGATGCAGCCCCTATCCCG
This sequence comes from Imbricaverruca yamaguchii, assembly GCA_034440575.1. Classification (NCBI taxonomy): domain Eukaryota; kingdom Metazoa; phylum Arthropoda; class Thecostraca; family Neoverrucidae; genus Imbricaverruca; species Imbricaverruca yamaguchii. Next base: position 1,181,632 of record JAOTOL010001640.1, on the reverse strand, counting down.
ATCGGCAGCACCATAAATGGCGCACCCGAGCACGCTGTGTTTGCACTGCCGGCGGCCGTGAGCAGACTGCAAGTAGGCAGGCTCGCTCGAGCGGCGGGTGGCCGAATTGTTTGCAGATTGAGCGGTGCTGTGTCGACCGGATGTGTTTACGGTCCGTGCGCGGCGGATTGAACATGGCGGCTCGCACGATGGAGTGTGCCGCTGGGTATTTTATGAGACTCACGGCTGTAGTGAGGACGGCTAAATTTAGTATGGATGAGCCGATCCTCGGCTGCCCATCGCCGAACAATGCGATAGATGGAGCAGCCTGGGCACATCCACATCGCCATGGCTGCATATGTAATGACTGCGGAGCGCGCATGCGCAGTTGCTGGTGTCGATCGGTCACGGTTCAGCTACTGCATAATAGACATTTCACCGGATAGTAATCTAGCCTAGCTAAATGTAAAAATGCAATTTAGGCTGGCCAAACTCAACAACACACACACATTGTAATATAGATATTACTGTTGCGGATTAAACGATGGCGATGCGAATGAATACGATGAAAAGGAGGTTACTGCGTTCCTCACTCTGCAGGCTGACTTGTTCCTGGCAGACATTGGGTCGGGTTCCTTTCCGCAGTTGTGCACAACAGTTCTGGTCATGATGTCACTGGTCAGCATAGTGTGGTGCTTTGTGGCATAGGTGGAATGCTGGCTTTGGCCACAGCAAGCTCGCGCCGTCCAAAATACATTACTGCTATGTGTGACTGGGTCACTTCCTTTGATGTGCTACTACTCACTAGCATGGAGGTGTTACTACAACACGGTTCCGATGTGCACATGTGCTTGTGCCATCGACGCCGCCGTTCGGTTTAACGTTTGCACGTGCAGTCATTCCTTTATGAAATGCTGTCGACATTGTTCGTGAGCCATTATGAAGAGCGGCGAACGTTGCGGATTTTAAGGATGGGCGTAGGCCATATTCGAAGGTGTTTCATCAGTCAGCCGTAGTGTTGATGCTACCTTTATTCATTTTGGTGAGAGCACATCGTCCCAGCTCTCCCGCCGTTCCGACTTCCACGGTGATGCTGGTAATGACCAGTGCACGTTCAATCAAGTACTGGTGTTTTGCAGAAAATATCCAATAGGCGTAGGCGAAGAAAATTGAACTAATTGGAATCCATGGCTATATACATACACATCACACATATAGTGATGTGTATGCATATAGCCATGTGTTTAGCCTAAGCGGAGTGCAGGTAATAACCAGTTTTAAATTTACGTGTTACTTGCGCTTAGCATACATTTTCCTGTTAACTTCGCGTCATTGTCACCCGAGCCAGATGGTACAACTCTACAAAACGAATTCATTTTGTGATTATTTCTGTCACGTGCAGATCACCTGAGACGAGGACATCCAGGTTATTTCAAATACCCTCCTCTGTTATGCATGTGCTGCATGCATGTCATGCATAAGACGATGTCATGCATATGCATGACATCGTCATTCTTGATTATATCACAACGATTTTTTATCCAGTAGGGTCAAGTTGGGGATGTGCGGTACGGCCGCACCAACAGATGAATCTAGCTACAATGCACTTCACTCCTTTGACACATTCCCGTAGTTGTTCGGTTTGGTTCAGTTTGGTTGGTGTTGCGCTCGCTGTCCGTGCCGTCGTGAGCTATTGGCTGGCTGAGCTATTGGCCGAGCGATTAAAGTCTCTTGGACCGGCTCCGGCCAACACCGGTCAACATTTCGAGACTAGGAAGAAAGGAGATGAGGAATATAAATAATAAATAATAATAAATAAATACATAATTAATAATAAATAGAGACAAAATAATAATAAATTAATACATAAGTAATAATACATAAATACAAAAATAATAATAAATAAATACATAAATAATAATAAATAAATGCATAAATAATACTAAATAAATACATAAGTAATAATAAGTAATAACAACTAAATATATAAATAATAAATAATAATAAACCGCATTTATTGTACGGAAACTGGATCCGATGCCGTAGATAAGCAACACTGCTGCTACCCAATGCTACTTCCGCAGACATTAATGCCCCCACCATCACTTTTCCCGTCGTAAAGGGTAAATTCCGCCATTCCACGCCTTTCCTGTCTTTTAGCGTCAAAATATAGGCGGTGATTATCACTCTTACTTGGTTTTGTTTTCCAACAGCATGTAGTGCTTGATATATCAAACAACAAAAAAATCGATTATAATAGTTTGATATATACGCTTTCAGAGCAAACGACGGCGAATCTCTGGCGCGCACCTGCGCACTGACCGAGCAGCACCGCTGTGCCTCTGCGTACTGACCGAGCAGCACCGCCGCGGTAACCGCTGCAGTGTCGGGGTGACCGTTATGGTGTTGTGGTGGTCGCCAAGTGGGCTGCAGTGTTGCTGCGGGTGTATGGTGGGTTGCTCTTTCACTTTTCCCCAAGATGAATGTTCCCGTGTGTCCTTTGCTTCGCTGCGCAGCTGCCCGCTGCGCAGCTGCCCGCTGTGCAGCTGCCCGCTGTGCAGCTCTCCTCTGTGCAGCTGCCCGCTGTGCAGCTGTCCGCTGTGCAGCTGCCCGCTGTTTAGCTCTTCTTGTGTGTCAAAATGTCACGTGACGAATGCACCAGGTAACCCTGGTGTATTCGTTAGCAGTATGGCGATAGCCTGTGATCCTGTCGCCCCCTAGTTGAGGGCGTTGGGGGGTGGAGGGAACAGATCACCTGCGACGTTCCACAGACATTGGCTGTTATGTCGAGGTCTGTGTTCCGTTCACATCCTGATATTTGCAAGCACAGTGAACGTGTCTCTGAGAAACAAAGTGATACAGAAACCGTGACAAATTCAACAGCGCTTTCGCGTAGGAAGCAATCAGCTTTGTGGTGGTAGTTTCGCAGAAAATGACATTGTGAACAATAATGCTGCGTAGCAGTAATGTTATCTAGACGTATCAATATGAGCGGATAAGGTCCTTAATAGTATGACACTGTGCATCAGCAATATGACTTTGAAGTGGTGCTTACACCAGTCAAGTTCAATTGATTCATATCATAGCTTTCGGTGTGCGGTCGCGATATATCTACGGTAGAGAGGGAGCGAGGTAGGATGAGTTGTTAGATGTCGTTTTGTGTTGTCTTACATTGTACACATGCGCATGATTCACAAGATACACGTTTAAACTTTCCAAATGAAAGCTGTGCTACGCATCAGGGTAACTTTCCAAGCTGAAGTTTGTATTTGGGCTTTTGGGCAACACCACGCATTTGGGCAACACTTGGCACACATTCTCTGGCCGACTGCACCGTGGCGTTGGTTGCGCACTGTCCAAGTTACGGACCCCTGTTCACTGAAGTTGGCGACCGAGTGTGTGTCCCCCAGGTCGGCAAACCACTAGGGCTAAGTGGGTTCGGGCAACCCGGCAATATCGGTCGCTGCGCCTAGTGTGGACCTGTTGGGCTGCTCCCAGTCGATTTCCTCGTCCCGGACGCCACGAAAATCCTCCTCGAGATGCCCTGATTCGAGCCGGTGGCGGGCCGCGAGCTCTCCGGGTCCCGTGCCGACAGGACAATGGCCGCTGGAGTTCAATTTTGTTCTGCATATATAATGTAAAGCGTCATGCAAATGTGTCGTCGCAAACGTGGCCTTTCCAATGATGACCTGGCTATTCATACTTCCCCTGAAATGCGGCCATCTTTGGAAACCTAAAGGGATGCTATCTAATCGCCCTCAGAAGGCGAAATGGCCTTAAAGACATATCTGTATTTTTAATGCCATCTTTTTGTACTTTCGTACGCAATGGAGCACTGTGCTTCAAAAATTTAATGAGGACCAGAACATTTTGCCGTAATTGGGCTCCCGGAAGCATCAAGAAGGGTCAATGATAATCGCCTTTACTATGCAAAGTCAGACATCGCTTATGTTTGAGCAATCGTTCCATGCATTTGTTTTTGCCAACCAAATGCATGTTTCCAATTAGCTATAATAACCGATCAAGTAAAAATCAGCTATTACAACTATTACACGTTCCTTTCAGCAACAACAATGTAGTCACTACATATCTGCAGCTGCTACAAGGCCAAGCAGATTTGATGTAGCGCTGTTCAAGCTGTGTGTGTCGACATTCTAGTTAGACATCAGTTTCGATGTTGTATCTCGTTTTGCTCCCGTGAACAAAAAAGCAAACGGTGCTACCATAAATTGTCTATTGACTAGATATGTTCGCAGCTGGCCGACGAGTATTTCTGTCCCACTTGTATGCTACACAATTCCCACAGTGCAATGTGATTGTATGTTATGCATTCCGCATGTTATGATGTGGAACCGGCCAAGAGGGTTCTTACTGTATGACATATTATATTACGACGCGACTGGCGGGCGAGTCCGCATCGTATTTGTGCTAAGAAAAGGTTTATGGGACCGTCTCCACCCGCCTCGACAGTCACGCCTTCCGAACCTGAATAATGTTCTTCCTCAGCCTTTCAACTCACGCGTTCTTCACTCAAAATAGACGCCAGCTCGAAGTTTTGTTTACCATCAGCCAATATCGCAACTTTTCCATTGAAGTATTCGCAATTCTTACACCGGGAAACATCATAGTTGTGACATATCCTGCGCCCCTACGGCTTGCCATGGATTTCGCATCCCAGTCTGCCGCCGGTCGGCCGGTTAGCCTAATCGGCAGAGAGTTGTGATTGCAATTCGAAGGCTTTGCTGTCAGATCCGCGGATAGTGGCCGTGTTTTATCAATGCTTTCAGTGATCCAACTGGATGCATGGGCTCATAGTGGGTTATGTTAGCTCCTCACATGTGCTTTAAAGCGTGCTGATATGCATGTAGGGAGGTAATATATGCTGAGTCTGCATCACCGAATGGTTTGTTCAGGAGAGGATGTTTTGTGTGCGCTACGGAAGTATATCGACACGTACAGTCAATTTGAATGTACGGTTTTCTTTGTCAGCGATATTTAAGTTCAAGCCCGCCGCTACCATGGAACACGAAGCACAATGATTTTAGAATTCGTCGAACCTGCTGAAGTATTGAGTAGTTGGGTTAATGACATCAGCACTCCATGGACTTCGGCAGCCTGCATGTAGTTTTAAAGCAGGGGCTCGCCCAGTGAGAGAAGTGTAACTTTTAAATTAGCTAAGCTCATGCTCGGGCGCTATATTCGCGCTGGGAATATCGAGCGACATCATGGGCACGGTAGTGCCGTGTGCATGACAGAGCCGTGTGCACGACAGTGTCGGGTGCACTATAGTGCCGTGTGCACGATATTACCAAGTGTATCACATTGCCGTGTGCACGATAGTGCCGTGTGTATGGCAGTGCCGTGTGCATGGTAGTGCCGTGTGTATGACAGTGCCGTGTGCACTATAGTGCCGTGTGCACGATATCGTGCACGATGCCACTCGCTGTACTAACTAATCGCCACGTTGAGCCCTGGTCAGACCTGGTTGGTAGTTTCGACAGTTACTCCGGTGTTCCGCGGGCATTTGCGCTCCTGCTCGCTTCACGTTGCCAGTGGACGACACTGCACGTGCGTCCAGTTCCCACCGCGTTAATGAGCCGTGCCGTTGTTGTCTCCGCCATTCACGCACTGCCTGTCGGTTGGAGGTGCTAGAGGATGTATTGGGATACATGTTGGCTACTGTCTGCTGGAGATGCCGGTGTTTTTTTTTATCCACAGGAGGGGAAGGAGTGTCAGTCGGTTACCACCCACATAATTGGGATGCCGGACAGGAGGGGGGAGGGTGCCGGTGGGTTGCTGTCCACATAAGGTGAAGGGGTGCCGGTGGGTTACTGTCCACATAAGGTGAAGGGGTGTCGGTGGTCTACTGTCTACAGGAGGGGGTGCCGGAGGTCTACTGTCTACTATGAGTACCGTGGATAATCCGGGGCCGTTGACGGGTGCTGCGCTGACTTGTGGTGCACCGCCAGCAGGGGTGACCGCATGTACACCAACGATCACCACGGCCACACTGCGGCCCGATCGCCGGAACACCGCAACGGCCCAGCCTGTGAACCACAGAATGGCAACTGGATGGGCGGCCTGTGGCGGTCGGCACCAGGCCAGCCGGTCAAGCCACCCTCAGTGGCCAGGCCACCCTCAGTGGCTAGGCCACCCTCAGGGGCCAGGTCACCCTCAGGGGCCAGGCCACCCTCAGTGGTCAGGCCACCCTCAGTGGTCAGGCCACCCTCAGTGGTCAGGCCACCCTCAGTGGCCAGGCCACCCTCAGTGGTCAGGTCACCCTCAGTGGTCAGGTCACCCTCAGTGGACGTGGTGCCAGTGTCGGCCAACCGCCGGCGAGCGGCCACTCTGGGCCACAAAGGTCGACCAGCCCAGTCGACCACACCGCCATCAGTGGATGCCGCGCCACGGTTCGGACCAGGCCGACGGTCCGGACCAGGCCGACGGTCCAGACCAGGCCGACGGTCCGGACCAGGCTGACGGTCCGGACCAGGCCCCACGGTCCGGACCAGGCCGACGGTCCGGACCAGGCCGACGGTCCGGACCAGGCCGACGGTCCGGACCAGGCCGACGGTCCGGACCAGGCCGACGGTCCGGACCAGGCCGACGGTCCGGACCAGGCCGACGGTCCGGACCAGGCCGACAGGCCGACGGTCCCAGGCCGACGGTCCGGACCAGGCCGACGGTCCGGGCCGCAGGCCGACGGTCCGGACCAGGCCGACGGTCCGGGCCAGGCCGACGGTCCGGACCAGGCCGACGGCCGGGCAGCGGCCGCTGAGAGCCGGCTCCAGCCCGCGACGACAGACGGCGCGCGGACCTCTGTCCGGCTAATGACGCTGCCGTCTGCAGACGACGGCCGCGTCGGCGCCTTTGAATCGGGCGCGACAGTGGCCATTGATCTGTCGCGCGATCAGCGGCCGTGTCGGCTACAGGCCTCCCGGGCGGCGGCCGGCCGGACACCAGTGAGTCGCCGGCACCGGCGGCGCGGCCGTTACGCCGCGGCTCGACTGTTACGCCACGCGCGGCTAATGCGGTGCTGCTTCGCTGGCGCGACGGGCGCCGCGGCGGCCGGCTTCGAGAGGCGGCGCGCCTCGGCCATCGACTCGGCCCGACTCGGCGTCGTAACGCCGCGAGATGTCGGCCCTGTGAAAACATCCGTCTTCCGCCAACTCGCCCAATCGCCTTCGGCAGCGACGAATAGCAGCCGGACTATCCAAATTGGATACTTTTTCGGCGCCGCTTACTCAATCTAAAATTTTATTGACTTTTTAGGAGATCGGCCTCGGGCTCGAACGACGTCGACGTGTTTTTCTTTGTGCTCAGCTCGAGACGTGTGTTGATCTAAGAAAAAATTCTGCGAAATATGGCAACAGCACGAGGCGAATTGAATGTTTCCGGTTGTTTGGCAATGCTATCAGCCCACTCTCTCGCCCATCCCATGTGACGGACACACAGTGGACACACAGTGCTGGCCTCACCGCTCGCTGCCAGCGGCGACTGCTGGTGGGTCCGGCGATGGTGGGCTCGTTATTGCGGGGACATCTGACGTAGGCTGGTGTGGAGTGCCGTGCGACGGGGAAGCAGCTGTAGTCTGGAGATGCGCCTTCTGCCGCCGCGGTGATCAGCCTCTCATCACCACGGCGATGGGTCTCTGTCTCTCTGATCGCATTGTGGCTCGATTTTCCGCCGAGATTTGTGGATTCCGAGGGAAAAATTACAACAGAAAAAGACGACAAATAAATCTTCAGTGCGCTTATGTATGTCAACACCAAACGTGCTAGTCCAACACACATTGATTGACATTTGTCCTAAGATACCAGTAAAACCACTTATCAACTTGGTACTGGCAGGAGCAAAATAAGTACATCATACTCTGAGGTGCATTGTTTTGGTGTGCAAAGGAGACGGAAAACATATGTTCTGTTTTCTTGCTTCTGCACTACTATTGCTCGACCACACTGGTTCAAATCGACATAGCTGCATCTCATATATCTGCAAACTCTAATAAACCAGCGAAAGCTGCAAACCACCAAACCAAAGGACATGTGCTGGTTATCAATGCTATTTGGACAGAATTCTTCATAGTTTTAGGTTACAATGCATGCATGTTTGTAGAAAGCTAGGATACCGCAATACAAAGATCTACTTAAGCGCAGCAGGTCAAGTGCACCTAGCGAGGAGAATGAAGTCCTACATGTAACGCGATGTATTTGTAATATGAAGCCATTTTCAAGTTATCTATGTAAATAGGCACACACACACACACACACACACACACACACACTTATATATATATATATATATATATCTATATATGCCAGTAATTTGGAAGCAGATTACACTGGCCTGCGTTTCAAACCTTTTTTTTATCAAAAGGTCGGAAGTTTCTCAGCTGTTCTAACACAAGTTTCGTGTGCTGAATCCAAAAATGCTATCCATTTTTCTCGATTAGCTCAAGTTTTCACACTACGTCAAAGATAACAACTCACACACTGATGTATCAGTATGCATACTGCTGTATGATATATCAGTATCGGAGAGAAGTGAGAATTGGGACGCGGGAGAAAATTGACAAAGCATTATCTTTTAAAGTGCAAGTCCAACGCTGCTTTTTATTATGTAATATTTCTTATTAACAAGCGGCAGCGTTGGCAAGCACCGCCGTCTTCCTTTTCGACACTCAACGTGGCTGTGTGAACAGTGAGTGGAGAAGGTTCTTATTTTGGGGCGTCAATAACTCGTTTTTTGGGATGGTATCATCAAATATTTTGCTCAATTACGAATATATTACTAACATATGGAATTTTGTAACATTTGACAAGTGTTTTTGCTATTTGCTCATGTGTGTTCGACATACGGACATGATTGATGGAAAATGGTGATGGTGGGAGAAGTGGGACAAGCGTCCCAATTCTCCCAGCCTGTCCCATTGTAATGTTACATGTAGTTTACATGAAATTAACCCGTCATATCGCAATAAGGCATTTGATTTTAGTAAATGTAAGTAAATTTTAGTAAACTACCCTCAATACTTTACCTTTGACGAAGAACATTCTCTAGTCTACTGCAACAACATCGCGGGCTTAGTAGAAGCAATGGGTATAGAGTACAACCCGGCAGAATGGAGGCTGTTCATAGACTCCTTGAGTAGGAGCCTGAAGGCAGTTCTTCTGAACAACGGCAATAAGTTCTCGTCGATTCCTGTTGGATACTCCGTGAAACTGAGGGAAACGCATAACAGCATTGAACTTTTGTTGTCTGCTTTGAACTACAAAGAGCATGGTTGGCTGATCTGTGGTGACCTCAAGGTAGTAGGTCTCGTCCTTGGGCTGCAGGGCGGCTACACGAAATATCCATGCTTTCTATGCCTCTGAGACAATCGGGCTGACAAACAGCACTATGTACAACGCGACTGGCCATCCAGGCATGCACTTGAACCTGGCTCCCACAACGTGCAGTCACGCCCCCTGGTTGAACCACAGAAAATCCTACTTCCACCACTCCATATCAAACTCGGTTTGATGAAAAGTTTTGTGAAAGCACTGGATAAAGAAGGACGAGGATTTGCATTTTTGGGACAGAAATTTCCTCATGTGAGCAGAGAGATGCTGAAGGCTGGTGTATTCGACGGCCCTCAGATAAGGGAGCTCATGAAGGATACTCGATTCGAAGAATGTCTGGAGCAGTCTGAGCTCTCCGCATGGCTGGCCTTGAAATCAATCATCACCAACTTCCTGGGTAATCGCAGAAGTGTGGAATACGTGAAGGTCGTCGTAGTTGATGGACAGTTTTCAGCAACTTGGTGCTCGAATGTCGGTAAAAATGCACTTCCTTAGGTCCCATCTATATTATTTCCCAGGTAACTGTGGAGATTACAGTGAAGAGCGGAGAGAACGCTTCCACAAATACATACAAGTGATGGAAGAACGCTACCAAGGTCGGTGGGATGTGAACTTTCTGGCGGGCTGTTGGTGCCTGAAGAGGGATGTCCCATCTGCTCAACACAGTCGGATGTCCCTGAAAAGGCCATTTATTCCGCAGTAGTGTGTACTATTGGGATGCGCTCTGAATACACTTATGGTCCATCTGTTTGGAGTTTAAACCTTTATTTATTAACCTTTATTCTGTCGGATTCACTAGTAAACCAGTCAGAGCAATGTTTTGGTCCATATGAGTGAAATAGCATATTTTTTTAAAATCGAGCTAATCAAGCAAAACGGATGACATTTTCGGAATCAGCATGAAAAAACTGACCTAAAAACAGCTGAGACACCCTTGACCTTATCAATCACGCAGACCAGTGTTATTTAATACGCATTTTTCGTTGAATATGACCGCGAGTTCTGCGTTCGTGACCTTCTTGCTTGTGGATTGAACTGGTCGTATTATCTTCATTGTCTCTTCGCTTTGTTTGTGTAGCATTTCACCGTAGTTCAAGATGGTCAAGATTGTCATTAACACATTGGTCATCTTCGTATTTTATCGACATTTCGTCTCAACCTAGGGAATTTTAAAGACGGAATGTTGGGAGGGTCACATTATTGTATTCGATACACACTTCATATTTATGTTCTAGGTGACAATCCGCGTGTGTTATGTCAGTGGGCGCTGGAAGTACTGGAAATTTACATTTCGGGTGGTACACTGCAAGACACGTCACTGTGGGGGGAGTGCTGCGCCTCAAGTAGAATTCATGAAAAACAAAACTGCACATGACCCATCACCACTCAAACAAACAAATATACCAGTACAGTTGCAATTTAGGAAACTGTGCACTTCTACCTCCCAGTGGATACATCGGAAAAACAACCACTACACTGAGTCGAAGACTCACAATGCACCTACAAAACGGCGGACCACTCTCTCATGCACACGAACACCACAACACAGCGCTGACAAGGAAATTACTGGTAGAAAACACTAAAATAATCGCAACCATCCACAACAAACGACGTCCTATTTCCTTAGAAGGCAATATACATCAGACACACCGATACAGTCATCAGCAAGCAAATCAACGAGTGTGGAACGCTCAAGCTCCACGAGGGGCAGCACCCACCCACCCCCACCCCCACCCCACCCCCACCCCCACCCCCCCCACCCCCACAGTAAGGTGTCTTGCAGTGTACTACCGGAAATGTAAATTTCCAGTATTTCCAGCGCTCACTCACAAAATGCACGCGAATTGCTACCCAAAACATAAATATAAATTATGCATATTTCATCAATGTGACTTTCCCAACATACCATCTCCAAAGTGTCTTAGGCTAAGGCGAAGCGTCGACAAAATGCAGAGATGACATAGGTGTTAATTGTAATTTCGACCATCATGCACTACGGCGAAATACTACACAAACACAACGAAGAGACAAAGAAAATAACACGATCGATCGAATCCACAAGCAAGGAGATCACCAACGCTGAACTCGCGGTCATATTCAGTAAAACATGCATATGTGCATATAGTATATATAATAGATATATATATATATATATATATATATATATATATATATATATATATATATATATTTATATTGCTGTGTGGAACCCAATTATGAGTGACATTAGTGCACTTGCCAGTAGAAGAGATCAGATTGCCAGACTTCCGTTGGTTTCCGAGGCTCTCCCTCCCCCAATTTCTATTGCGAAAAAGTAACCGCACTAGCTTCAACTACCTATGAAATGGGAGCACAGCATAAAATTGGTGACGAGCTCGCAATGCTGGTTACTGGTGCTGGTGCCGGTGACTTACAGCATTTCCTGGGATGCTCCAAGATGATCCATGTTTAAACCCGCAGCTATTTGAGGGTGCTCGGTCAGGCATTGTAGATCTCGAGGCCCATCAGAGATGTATGACTTCAACTGTGAGGTGCAAGGGAGACTTTGAACTGCAGGGTCTGCGTAGCACATGTGAACTGCGAGGACTCCTGAATCGCCTGCACTACATATAGCACTTCAGCGCCGCCTGAGTGGCCCTTGAGTGGAGCGTGTGGCCGCTGCCACATTACGTTCGTTAAGCCGAAACGAGTTGAACGGGAACAATAATACCGTGACGTCATCGTCCATCGCACAGTCACGTGCTGGTGCCGCTGACCGGGTATTATCCAACTGTCGACGGCTGACATGGTGAGGTGTGCCGCTGCTCCACTGTACCATGTCCCGGGGTAGTAAAACGGGCGGCCGCTACTCCACTGTACCCTGTCATGGGCTAATAAAACTAGCGGCCGCTACTTCACTCTACCCTGTCCCGGGGTAGTAAAACTGGCGGCCGCTACTCCACTGTACCCTGTCCTGGGGTAGTAAAACTGGCGGCCGCTACTCCACTGTACCCTGTCCCGGGGTAGTAAAACGGGCGGCCGCTACTCCACTGTACCCTGTCCTGGGGTAGTAAAACTGGCGGCCGCTACTCCACTGTACCCTGTCCTGGGGTAGTAAAACGGGCGGCCGCTACTCCACTGTACCCTGTCCCGAGGTAGAAAGCAGGCAGCCGCTGCTCCACTCTACCCTGTCCCGAGGTAGAAAGCAGGCAGCCGCTGCTCCACTCTACCCTGTCCCGAGGTAGAAAGCAGGCAGCCGCTGCTCCACTCTACCCTGTCCCGGGATAGTAAAACTGGCGGCCGCTGCTTCACTCTACCCTGTCCCGGGATAGTAAAACAGGCGGCCGCTACTCCACTGTACCCTGTCCCGGGGTAGTAAAACTAGCGGCCGCTACTCCACTGTACCCTGTCCTGGGGTAGTAAAACAGGCGACCGCCGTTCCACTCTACCACGTCAGCATGGAATGAAAGTATCATCCCCAAATCTGAGCTGCCCACACAACGACGTTGCGCACGTCCTACCTGCCAGTGGGCCCAGGGTGGTAAATCAGGCGACCTCCGCGACAACTCGCCCCCCCCACACCCCCCCCCACCCCACCCCCTACATCCATGGCCCCCCACTGTTGAGCCCAATCCACTCCAAGGTGAGTTGAAGTGTGGAGGAAGAAATCGGGCCTTTGGCAGGAATGCTTTATCTGCTACGGTCATGGACAACGACACAGGGAGAGACGTGACGGGGACGCGCCCACCCCAAAACGTCCTGACATTTATCTCCCGCATATGAGTGTTGCGTGGAAAGCGTGGAGCCCCAGACCCTCGTGTTCCTCGTCTCATCCCCTCATCTGCAGTCTGTGGCGCCGCGGGCCGTGGTGGATTGTGTGGCGGTGATTTAGCTACCGTGCCGTCGACGCGTTCGCGGCGTGCCCGGCAGCCCGGCTGGCTCGGGAACCGCCGGCGGCCCTGCCAGCTCAAGTAGGCGATGTGTCATGCGGTGAGGCGAATCTGGAGTCTAGATCACCCGAATGCCGTAATAAAGACTGGAACTCGTGCGCTGACATCCGGGTTCGTTCAGGTGAAGTGGTAGTCGGCGGTGTACGGTTCATCACGTGCTGGGCACTCCTTCCGGTGCCTTGTTCCAAGTGCGTAGGCACATGCTCATGCTGACAGCCTCACATGCAACATTTCTGTAGCATATGCATGACAAGGAAGAACGGATGATTTCAAGAGAGGATACAACGACGATTGCAAAGATCCAAGAGTACTTCCAACGTTCATTAAGTTTCTGATGTAACATATGAAGCTGGAGTTCAGCGTGGGTGGAGTTCTAATGAGCGCACATGTTTGATCTAGCAGGCGTCAACTGGCAGTAAAGTGAACTCGTGGCATTCATGGCTCTCCTGATGTCCTTTATAACTTGCCTCCGTAGCCCGTCACTCCGTGTCCACCTAGTGCAATGCTGGCCGTACGGATTGTAAAACAAATTATCTTCCAGTGAAGCCAATTTCAGGGTTCACGGAACAGCATTCACAGTCTGGTTTGAATCCAGTCGAGCACATGTGATAACACGCTAGCTAACTGGAACTGATTAAACTGTGAAGAAATATGGAGATGTTCTGTCTTTCACTCCCTCTTTATCTATGCATCTATGTATATATATAGAAATGTATATGTACACAGACACGCACAAATATATATATATATATATATATATATATATATATATATATATATATATATATATATATATACATATATATGTATATATTTATATTTATGTCTTCCTGTATTCATGCCTGTATGTCTGTTTGTGTGTTTCTCTCCCTCACTCTCCCCCACCCCACAAAAACTAAATTGGAAAATTGGAAAAGAACTATCTGAACTTTTCTGAATTCCTAGAAAAGCTCAAATTGAAGCTGCCATCCAGCCCTGTCGCGACACGTCAAGGTACTCAACTCGTAGGCATGAAATTAAGCAGGCATAAATGGAATTGAATACTATTGATGGGCCTCTCGATCTACGCGTGTGTTACGCGAAATCGAATGGATATGGCTAAATAGTATTGGTAGGCATGTAAGTTGTTGATGGATAGTTCCTTCTGAATTTATGCTGCGGCATTGGGTCGGGCGCTGAGTATCTTTTTGTCGAGGCTTATAATATCTTCCCTTTACAGGCGTAACCCAGATTGGCCAAATATTAAGTTTGAATACTTTATGACTTTACGACTTTATTTATGGGAAACGATCTGTCACCAGCCGACAGCGAATGACCCGACATGGGCCAACGGGCAGCGACGAACCACGAGCCGACAGAGAGCGACAAGCTACCAGCCCACAGATAATGGTCCACCATGAGCCGACGGGGAGTGACCTGCAACGAGAATGGCCCACCACAGACGGACAAGGAACAACGCATTCCGAGCCAACAGAAACTGACCGACCACCAGCCGACAGGAACCGACACACCACCGGCCGACGAAGAGTGGCTCACCACGAGCCGACAGGAACCGACACACCACCGGCCGACGAAGAGTGGCTCACCACGAGCCGACAGGAACCGACACACCACCGGCCGACGAAGAGTGGCTCACCACGAGCCGACAGGAACCGACACACCACCGGCCGACGAAGAGTGGCTCACCACGAGCCGACAGGAACCGACACACCACCGGCCGACGAAGAGTGGCTCACCACGAGCCGACAGGAACCGACACACCACCGGCCGACGAAGAATGGCTCACCACGAGCCGACAGGAACCGACACACCACCGGCCGACGAAGAGTGGCTTACCACGAGCCGACAGGAACCGAACACCACCGGCCGACGAAGAGTGGCTCACCACGAGCCGACAGGAACCGACACACCACCGGCCGACGAAGAGTGGCTCACCACGAGCCGACAGGAACCGACACACCACCGGCCGACGAAGAATGGCTCACCACGAGCCGACAGGAACCGACACACCACCGGCCGACGAAGAATGGCTCACCACGAGCCGACAGGGAACGGCACGTCACGAGCCCCCGTCGATCGACACACTACGAGCCCACAGGAAATGGCCCATCCCAGGCCAACAGGGAATGGCCGTCCACAAAAGGACAGACATCGATCAGCTATGGGAAGAGCCTCCACGAGCCGGCACGGATCAACATACTACGAGCCCACAGATGATCCAAGCCGATGGGGAACGACCCACCACGAGCTGACAGGACGGGACCCACCACGAACCGACGAGGGGGAACCCGCCACAAGCCGCCAGAGACCGACATGCCACAAGCCCACGGGGCACGGCCCGCCACGAGCTGGTGAGGACCGACCCGCCATACGCCGACAGAGACTGACACACCACGACCTGGTGAGGACCGACCCGCCACAAGCCGACAGAGACTGACACACCACGACCTGGTGAGGACCGACCCGCCACAAGCCGACAGAGACTGACACACCACGACCTGGTGAGGACCGACCCGCCATACGCCGACAGAGACTGACACACCACGAGCTGGTGAGGACCGACCCGCCATACGCCGACAGAGGCTGACACACCACGACCTGGTGAGGACCGACCCGCCATACGCCGACAGAGACTGACACACCACGACCTGGTGAGGACCGACCCGCCATACGCCGACAGAGGCTGACACACCACGACCTGGTGAGGACCGACCCGCCATACGCCGACAGAGACTGACACACCACGACCTGGTGAGGACCGACCCGCCATACGCCGACAGAGGCTGACACACCACGACCTGGTGAGGACCGACCCGCCACACGCCGACACACTACGAGCGCACGGGGAACGGCCCGCCACGAGCCGACAGCGCGGTGAACGCCTGCCCGACTGCGGCTGCGAGTGGTGCCGATCGATAGGCCGGGTGTCGTCTGGTTCGCTCGCTGACTCTGGTCGACTGTGCGTGGGAGCAGACGCGACTTCACTGGAGGTCAGGTCACACTTCATCTATGTGGGAGCAGACACAACCTCACTGGAGGTTAGATCACACTTCATCTATGTGGGAGCAGACGCAACTTCACTGGAGGCCAGACCGCAATTCATCTATGTGGGAGCAGACCCGACCTCACTGGAGGTCAGATCACACTTCATTTGTGTGAGAGCAGACCCGATCTCACTGGAGGTCAGGTCACACTTCATCTGTGTGAGAGCAGACCCGATCTCACTGGAGGTCAGGTCACACTTCATTTGTGTGAGACCGACTCACTGAGGACACTTCATCTGTGTGAGAGCAGACCCGATCTCACTGGAGATCAGGTCACACTTCATTTGTGTGAAAGCGGACACGATCTCACTGAAGGTCAAGCCACACATGGTCTGTGTCCAGCCAGACATAATCTCCCCAGAACATACATGGTTTGCGTGAGAACAGACATGCTTTGCTGAGGGTCTAATCGCTCGTCTTCAGCGTCGACTTAAGCCTCAAATGATGACGTCAGTGTGCACAAACATTCGCTTTCATCAGCCTGACATTTCAAAGAGTCACTTTAAATAGCTGTGAAAAAGCTAACACTCGATACCAGGATGCTACTTAGATTTGTTATAACAGGGACATATACGTGGTGTTGATTTATCGCGCCTGCACTGTGCTAGGATCCTGCACTCACTAGTACGGGCGGAGAATATCGACAGGCATCCTCGTTCGTTTTCATTTTGATGAACTCCGGCCTGCAAGGAGCACGTTAGGGTGTTGGGCTATCACACCCAAAGTTATTGCTGTGGAATATTATCGACGACCTTCTCGTCACCGCTTTATTCTTCGAAATCTCAAGAAAGATGCTAGAATTAGATCATGTATTGAGCTAATTTCTAAATTCATGGTAGTCACATTGCTTGTTGGCATCGGTGTTATGCTTGCACGCCAAATGTTATCATGTGGACTGCTTTTTGGAGTTAACATACTCAATAATCATGCACCTGCACATCTACACAATTAACAGGTCCGTATCGGTGAAGTTGGTCCAATGGCCACTGTTCTGACGCGGATGCCTCCAGCGCAATTCGAACTAACTTGCTGGTAATCACACTGGGGTTTACAAACTGGGGTCTAATTTGCATCAGATGCGCCGCGTTCATCGGCGTCCGCCCGCCACCCCAGCCGGCGACTCCACCGCGTCCGCACGGTGACTCCACCGCGTCCGCACGGCGACTCCACCGCGTCCGCACGGCGACTCCACCGCGTCCGCACGGCGACTCCACCGCGTCCGCACGGCGACTCCACCGCGTCCGCACGGCGACTCCACCGTGTCCGCACGGCGACTCCACCGCGTCCGCACGGCGACTCCACCGCGTCCGCACGGCGACTCCACCGCGTCCGCACGGCGACTCCACCGCGTCCGCACGGCGACTCCACCGCGTCCGCACGGCGACTCCACCGCGTCCGCACGGCGACTCCACCGCGTCCGCACGGCGACTCCACCGCGTCCGCACGGCGACTCCACCGCGTCCGCACGGCGACTCCACCGCGTCCGCATGGTGACTCCACCGCGTCGGCGGATGCCGGCTGGTCCCGCGCTGGTGCCGCTGTGGTCGCGTGCGACATTGTGTCGCGGTGCCAGCGTCCGCTACAGCGAGACGAGAGGCCGGGCAGCTGCGGCTGTGGTCTTTGTCGCAACATCAGCGCTCGACACTTCGGACCAGCAGCACGTCCGATGGCAACTGGGGCACATAAATAGCGATTGGATATTGTCAAATGTCGCAGTGCAATGGAGTTGATTTGACCCACCTCGCTCCTTCTCTATGAGGTTTATTCACGGTAACTTCTTGATCGTTCAAGAGATTGCTTTCACATTTATATTCCCTCCATAGATGCCAGGCGCATCTTGTGTCAGAAAAGCTAGCTGTCCAGCTGGAAGACCGCGGAGTTAGGGCCGGACAACTTTAGATCACGACATCGTCTCACTGTGATTTTTGAGCGCACACTGAACATCCATGACATTCTGAGCATAGAATATGGACTCAAAGCTTAAATACGAGTGTATATGCAAATCGTCACATCAATGGAAGAATAAGCATCATCGTTCCGTCAGCCTGCTAAGTATAGCTGAAATGTAAACTGTGGAAGTGCGTTATATACATACTGTCTACATCCGGTGGTTCATATATTTCAACAAGTAGAAAATGCATTTCAAAATGGCGCCTTATGTCCCCCAGTGGTGTTGCAGGTTTCACGTCAGTACCAAGTCAAGCCATAGAATATTCGTGTGTGATTAGGGTTTAAGTGCGTATCGGCCATGGTATATCATTTAGCGCCCAACTATGCCATATTAAATTTCCTCCTAAAACGCAACCTCAAGCATCCCAAGAGTGCACATCCCTCCGGTAACTAACATATGAACTACTACAAAGTACAACTGCCTATTCCATTGGTTAATAAACGCCTTGGACTATGCGCAACGTCAATATATTCGCAATTTTAGTAGGGTTGTGCTGTGTTTTTCTTTGCGCTTAAACCCTTTGATGTAGATTTTATGAAATAAACGGAACATTCTGGAGACATTCCAGAACGACTTTTTGTCTTTTTCGACACGGCAGGCTTTGACCTTTCGTCGTCCAACTCCCCGAGCACAATCCGTTTCAACATCTATTAACTTGAGCAATTCATCGCCTATTTTCTCGTGCTTGATATTGACCTGATTGGTAGCATGGACCTTGGCGCATGTCATTGTGCCATGCCATGCCTTCAGTTTGTATATCATCAACATTGAATCGCGCAATCACACTGGCTTCACGACCAGGGTCTGAATGCTACTCCGACAAATGGTTCGCAGACAGCACCCCGACATCGAACCACTTGACCTGAGCTGAAAGATCAGCTAAATAAGATAGACCGCAATGTCTACACTAACTCCCGAAGTTCAAGAATGGAGCTACGCTATTCCATTGACTGCAGCTGGCTGTCTATCCGAGAACGTCAGTGAAGGGTCAAATTGGCCGCCGCAATCCGAGCTGGAGCGAATCATGTGGCATTGCGAACGCTAACGTGTGTTTCCCGCCAGCGATCACAAAGGCCGGCACTTGGACCATTGTCACCAACACTCACCGGTGTTCTTCAACCGTTGATCAACGCTTCAGCTCGCCCAAGTGTACTCTCCAGGCATTTGACCGCGCCCAGGTGCGGATGAGTGCGGTGAAGTGGGAATTGAGACTGGAAGGCCGGTTGCGGCTTATGACGGCCCATCTATACGAACCGTGCAGCACACGACGCGTTACTTCAAAGTCGGCTGACGCCACGGTTCGCGTGTCGCTCTTCCACAGCCCGGCCCAGCTCTGGCGCCGCCTTTCGCACGATTATATGCTGTGCCGTAGCGCATGCACAGCTGCCTTCGAACAGAGGTGATACTGTGCCGCATTGCGCTACTACTGCTTGTCAGCAGCGCCGATGCTGTACCGCATCGCATCAGCATCATGCTGCGCAGCTTGGACCACTGATTAGAACATGGCCATTTAATTAAAGCCGACAAGCGTGATGTAAGTATGGGTGCCACAAACTGACTACTACACCGGAATTTCCCTGTCTCCATACCCGAATATACCAGCCTATCCATCTGGAAAGGCCGATCTTCACATTCATATATAAGTAATATAAGGTAGCACGCACATCATATTATAAAGCAATGGTATGCTGTCTATATATGCATGTATATATATATATATATATATATATATATATATATATAATGTATATACTTAATACATGCTCTACATATATCTCATCCCAAACATAGAAACAAATGTGGATATATATGCATTAATTGATGAATGGCACAACAGTGCATGGTGAAGCTATGCAATGTTGTCTTACTGAAGAATACTCACCAACTATACTCCTGCGCGCTGTGCCCCACAGTCTATCATTCCAGGAGCCAATCACGCAGTTTGTGTGTGTCAACACCGATAGAGCTGTAGCGGCCACAGGCGCTAGCTGAGGCTATGTAGGACGACACCGCACCGCCGGACAAAACAGCGCGGCCCCCGCCACTGACTGGTCTGGTGACGGCGACGAGTAGCGGACGAGTCAATCCGTCTCCTGGTGACGGCAGACATCGCTCACCGACGTCGGCTCCCGGTGGGGCGGTCAGGCCGGAGCGGGGATCCTTAGCAGCCCCGGCCGGGGTCGGTAGGCAGGTACCAGGCTCCTGAGCAGCCCGGTCGGGGTCGGTAGGCAGGTACCGGGCTCTTGAGCTGCCCCGGCCGGGGTCGGTAGGCAGGTACCGGGCTCCTGAGCTGCCCCTGTTGGCGACACTGTCTCAAGTTGATCCAGATGTACGTCAAATGACATCCGACATACGACATGCGATGCATATGCGTAGAGAGAAAGAGAGAGAGGGAGAAGGAGAGGGAGAGGGAGAGGGAGAGGGAGAGGGAGACAGGCAGACAGACAGACATACATACATACAGACAGACAGACAGACAGACAGACAAATACACAGACAGACAGACAGACAGACAGATAGACAGATAGACAGACAGACAGACAGACAGACAGACAGACAGACAGACAGACAGACAGACAGACAGACAGACAGACAGACAGACAGACAGACAGACAGACAGACAGACAGACAGACAGACAGACAGACAGACAGACAGACAGACAGACAGACAGACAGACAGACAGACAGACAGACAGACAGACAGACAGACAGACAGACAGACAGACAGACAGACAGACAGACAACAGACAGACAGACAGACAGACAGACAGACAGACAGACAGACAGACAGACAGACACAGACAACAGACAAAGACAACAGAAACAGACAGACAGACAGACAGACAGACAGACAGACAGACAGACAGACAGACAGACAGACAACAGACAGACAGACAGACAGACAGACAGACAACAGACAGACAGACAGACAGACAACAGACAACAGACAGACAACAGACAGACAGACAACAGACAGACAGACAAAGAAGACAGACAGACAGACGGACAGACAGACAGACAGAAGCAAGAAACAGACAGAGACAGACAGATAGACAGACGGACAGACCGACAGGTACAGAGAGACAGACAGATATTGTGAGTGAGAGAGACAATAGAGCATGACTCGGGGTAGTATCGATCCGGACACAATGACAAAAGTGCTGGTAGTGTAGGTGTTAGTGACTGCTGAACAAAACTGAACATTAAGTGGCGCCAAAGGCGCTGGAATATAATGTCGGTAATTTGTGCCGCATAATTAAACTGACGGAAAGGGCAGGTAGCGGGAGTGTGCAGAAAAGGCAGAAGCGTTTCATGGAGTCCAAGTGAAGAAGAAAAAGAGGGAGAGAGAGAGAAGAGAGAGAGAAGAAAAAAAATATTATAAACTGACGGAAAGGGCAGGTAGCGGGAGTGTGCAGAAAAGGCAGAAGTGTTTCGTGGAGTCAAAGTGAAGAGAGAAAGAGAGGGAGAGAGAGACAGACAGAGAGAGAAGAAAGAGAGGGGAATAGATAGCTAGATAGAGAGAAAGGGTGAGAGAGTCCACTTATTACGTTCGGTATTCGGCAGCCGCAAACAGCTATGCAAGCATGCACAACCGTACTCATCTCAGTGGCATGCCTGATGAACCAGATAATCACCCAATGCATCCCTAAGCATTCGCTGTTACTTGCTAATAACCTAACCGTTTGAGCACGGCCTTGGAAGGAAGTGAAGGGAAATCAGCAATGCCGCATGCGTGATACTTGCAGCAGACATACAACGTTTTTACACAAGCATGCTGCCCGAGAAAAGCGATATGTCATGAGTGGTGTTGCCAAAAGTAAAAAAGAAAAACATCATGTTGCAAAGGACATGGAGATCTTACTGAGACATGTGTCATAGATGTGCATGATGTCCTGCTGCACCCTCCATTTCTTAAATTAAGGAAATCTTAAATGTCGGAATACATTGTGATATGATAATGAACTTAATACTGACCGTTCACAGAATGGTAAGTTAAATATAAGTTAAATGAGTAAAATATCAAGAGTTGGTCTTACTCTCTCTCAGGGGCATAGTGTGCTCCTTCCCTCCCCTCTTCCCCTCTTCCCCTCTTCCCCTCTTCCCCTCTTCCCCTCTTCCCCTCTTCCCCTCTTCCCCTCTTCCCCTCTTCCCCTCTTCCCCCCTCCCCTCTTCCCCTCTCCCCCTTCCCCCTTCCCCTCTTCCCCTTCCCCTCTTCCCCTCTTCCCCTATTCGCCTCTTCCCATCTTCCCCTCTTCCCCTCTTCCCCTCTCTCCTCTCCCCATCTCCCTATCTCCCTTCTCCCTCTCCCCCCTCTCCCTCTCTCCCTCTCTCCCTCACACACACACACACACACAAACAAACACACACACACATACGGCTCTTACTGCAGCAACAGACGTATCTGAAGATAAGGGCCACCATCCGAACCTTGTTTGCTGGCGCCACATTGCGATGATAAGGCAGAATGCAGCGAAATATCTCTTATCGGGAGCTGGCCAGCATGAGTGGCCTCAGCTCTGGCTAGTCTTCGGGGCTTGTGGCGGGGTTGTGATCGGGGCTGGGTCGGGGCCGGGGTCGGGGCCGGGGTCGGGGCCGGGGTCGGGGCCGGGGTCGGGGTCGGGGCCGGGGTCGGGGTCGGGGTCGGGGCCGGGGTCGGGGTCGGGGTCGGGGTCGGGGTCGGGGCCGGGGTCGGGGCCGGGGTCGGGGCCGGGGCCGGGGCCGGGGCCGGGGTCGGGGTCGGGGTCGGGGTCGGGGTCGGGGTCGGGGTCGGGGTCGGGGTCGGGGTCGGGGTCGGGACCGGGGTAGGGGCCGGGGTCGGTGCCGGGGTCGGGGTCAGAGTCGGGGCTGGGGTCGTGGCCAGGGTCGGGGCCGAGGTCGGGGCCGGGGTCGGGGCCGGGGTAGGGGCTGGGGTCGGGGCCGGGGTAGGGCCCGGAGACGCCGGATGGCCGCATTTCCGCCGCGCCGTGTCGTGTCGTCGTGCCGCGCCAACACCCACACTGAGCCGCCGACGGGCGACACGGCACACCTGCGGTCCGGAGGTCGTCCACCTGCCGCCCGACACAGGGTCACGGAATGTCAGACAAAGGAGCCGACACCACAGCTCGACACTGCGGTCACAGCAGCCTAGCAAGGCAGCCCGGTACCGGACCCAACACAGCAACCCGGTGCAGGGACCAAACACAGCAACCCGGTACAGGGACCCAGCACAGCAGCCCGGTACAGGGACCAAACACAGCAGCCCGGTACAGGGACCCAGCACAGCAGCCCGGTACAGGGACCAAACACAGCAGCCCGGTACAGGGACCCAGCACAACAGCCCGGTACAGGGACCCAGCATAGCAGCCCGGTACAGGGACCAAACACAACAGCCCGATACTCGGACCCAACACAGCAGCCCGGTGCAAGGACCCAGCACAACAGCCCGGTGCAGGGACCCAGCACAGCAGCCCGGTACAGGGACCCAGCACAACAGCCCGGTACAGGGACCCAGCACAACAGCCCGGTACGGGGACCAGACGCAGGGACCCGGTGCAAGGAGCCCGGAGCAGTGACCCGGTACATGGGTCCGGTACGGTCGGCCATCACAGTTTGTCGTTGGAACCAAGCACCGGGTAACCATGGCCCCCTATTGCCAGGCCTTACACCAGGAACTCGCCATCGGATCTTGTGAGATCTCTTGGTAGGATCTTGTCGGCGACTTGTTTCATTCTTTTTCAGTGTTGTCCCATACGTGGGAAAGAATACTTCCTCTTTATCGAAGCCACACTATAGATGCTGTGCTGAGTTTAGCAGCACGCTTACACTGTAGCGTCGATCCAAAGGCGCCTCTATTTACCGAGCGAGTCGTCAACCTTCGCTCCGACTGATTATGCGTGTAATTGTGAGTGTGTGTGGGTGGTGGGGAAGGGACGGAAGAAGCATTCGTGTGTGGTTCTGCACAACATCAGAAACGTCGTAGGGGGTGCTTTATTTCCGTACCAATGTATTGCACATCGATGGCAGAGTTGTATGTATCCACTCATCCGCTACTTCTTGGTACACACATTCCGCGCCTCTAGACATCCAGTTTGCTGCCGCAAGCTCATTAGACAAGACTTCAACGTTTCCATGGTAACAATGTTATGAAACAGAGAATGAAGATTAATTGTCATGTTCACAATAAATGTCAAACTGATGTATTCTGCAACATATTTTTCAAGCTGACCGAGCGTTGCTGCGCACATAATAAACCATCATTGTCGATGTTCACGATGATACTTATGGCATTATAGGCCATGATATAACACACACGACAGTTCCGGAAGGTTTCTGCATTTATCAGAGGGCTGCCAGATAGCCCAAGGGCTGCGCACTGATGACCGTCAGGCATATGAAGCCTGAGACGGATCGGGGACATCTCTCACCAATGAATGATCCAATTAAGTGCGTTAATAGAGGAATGTTTTTTATAACATTTTCCTTATGGACACCTTGATCCAAAATCAGATAAGATTTGGTATTATTTACACTACAATATCTTGCCGAGAGCCTACCGTATGAAGCCTTTGAGAACATCTCACATTTATTGTCGCGCTGATTCATAGCTGAATTCCTTTCAAAGCATAATAACTTAAGAACCTTAATACAGATACTTTTTGCACGCTTTTCACCAATTTTTCCTCCATATTAATTCTGGCTGAATGTTCTGATGCTGAGCGTACTGGGTCCCGCCCACGGATGAATCCATGAAGAAGCGTGGACCGAATAATATAGTTTCCATCCCTTTCCCCTTCCCAAACATTTGTGATTGTTTATTTACATCTTGATAGTTATCCAATGCATAGATGTAAGCCTCATGGCCCGCCCCATGCAACATCGGTAGTAGATGGAAGTACGGTGAAAAAAACATACGCTGTAACGTTCATACGTCAACGTTAAGCAGGTACGGAACTCATCCATAAGCAATGCATGCAGTCACAATTACAGATCAATCAAAGGAATGGTTAAACTTACAAATATGTACACCAAGCCGTTGTTATGCATCTTATAACTATCATAGAAGCATAAATAATTGTCCTTAGATACGTTCCAAAAATCAACCTCTGCCAACGTTCTCCTTGTGGGAACTCAAAGATGTGTTCCTCAAGATAATTTTGCCTTTATTGTAAAATTATTATAATCCCGTTCTGTTCGGCTCTTTGGCAAGAATGGATGATCATAGTTATCGAATGATCTTGAGAAAACAAAACTGGAATATGTTAGCTACATGTGTCTGCTAACCCTCGCTGGCAGCCTCCGAGCTGAGCTCTGCGCACGAACGATATTCATTGGTGAACACACCCAATGGGGATATAGTCACTAGGGGAAGAAGGTAGAAGAAGAAATAAAATAGTACCCTTTGTGCTACCAAACACCGCACAAGTTGTGGCCCGATGTTGTTTGTTTGTGGCGTATCTTGCTCATTTTCTGCTGAACATCCAGCAGTTCATCCAAACAAAAATGTTCGGATGCATAGGAAAATGTACACTGATTAACAGCCGTACGGAGACGAATGCTGGTATGAAACAACTTCTCTAAGGAATTGACTCGCTTGTCCCACTGCCTATGCAAGGGGACGTGGCTTGTTGTCCGTGGATCGTGCGTCCCCTTGTCCACCGCTGTGGCCCTCCCCTCCCCACCCCTCTGGACCCGCCACTGGATGTCGGGTGTTGACGGAGCATACAATAGCTCGTTATTGCGTATCTTCGCTCCTCCACAGAACTGCTCCTTGCTCCATCTTAGCGGCTTTTTAACCGATGAGCTGGTAATTTCAACACTTTATAAATATTTCGGATGTCCACCTCGAAACATCCGCTGTTCCTTTGTCTGTCGACTAGGATATACGGGCGGCTCGATGCAGACCGATTAGCACGGGTTCCGATGCTCACCACGAAGCCATTCTCGGTCGATGCGTTCAACCACAGCCATTATTTCCATAGAATGGTGCACCCGCACAAAGGCTCGCGCCATTAGCTTCACGCTAAAGTTTCACGTTGAAAACAACACCGTGTTTTTAAGCTCAGTTGCAGGAAGGAGGTACAGAAGATATTCAGTATTCAGACGATGAACATGGGAGCCGTCAATATACGGTGCCCATCGACATATTACGCATAGTATGCTAATATTCACATGCTTCAGGACCCATAGTGTAGTTCCAGACGTCTCCCCTATAGATGCACCAGTTGGTTTACCCGCCTCTGTTCCCTATCGCTTAACAATATCATAAGCGAACTTCTGTAATGGCATATGATGGCTTTCTGTCCATGGGCTTGTAGTCAAAAACCTTGCGTCCTTCATGAAGCCTACGGAATGGGAAGATACATTGCTGGGCGGCTCACGGATATATTAGTAAATATAGTGCACATAGTGCAGGATAGCACAGCATGTATAATATGGTCTCAAGATTTGGACGTGTGTAATTTGTTTCTTGGTATGTATGATATTCTGTGAGTATTGCGACATTTCGCAAACCAATGCACTACTGCACTAATGCAGGCATTGAAGTAAAACGGGCTGTGACATGACTTCTTTATTGAGCCTAGAAGTAGGCTCAATAAAGAAGTCGATTATGACTTCATATGCTGCCGCAGGAATTGGCAGCACAATATCACGCTTGGCGCTGGTATTCCTCGGCGAAAAACAAACGGCGCTATTTAGCATTCTTTCCGGAGAATAGTGGCACAACTATTAATCATGATCTCGTATAAAAGTATCCAGATGAAATCGCGGACCAACGATGACCTAATAAATTAGAATGTGCAACTCTTAACAAACGAGACTACACATACACGAATATTCTACGGTTCTGAGGAATGTCGATGCAAAGCTATAAGTCTCTCAAAACTACTCTGTCGGGACTGGACCAGTCGCTCTGCTCCGGTTGATTTGTTTCTTTTTGTTCAAGAACGTCTCTCCCGGTTCTATTATCTTCAGCTCTTAAACACGGAAATTAGTCAAATGAAGATTAACGATTCCTCCTGGGGATTTCGGCTTGAACACCACTTCCACGTCTGATGATTACATCTCACTGTCGTATATCATAAAACATTCGGCAAAAAGCAGTCAAGAATGATATCGGAAACCAGCGACCTTTCTCATGAGCGAAGCACGTCTGAGCGAATTTGAATAATTACCTAGTATTGGCATTACGCGCGGAGGCACGTGCATTTACTTCCGTGCAAAGGCGATGTAATTCCTCCCATATGTGCATCACAATCGTGGATGGACCTCTTACCACTTCACACCGTTCCTAGTTTATCCCCGAAACCGCCCGTAAAGCAAGCGCACAATAACGCTGATTGCTGGTAAACCAAGCAGTATACAGGCATTGAAAAGGCAATGCACTGATGACAGCAAATCTTAATTCATTGGCTGCAAGCAAGATGGCCCGAACAAGAATTCGGTTCACGTTCAACAACTCGAGACATCCATGATCGTGTGCGATGCACTTCGGCACGACCGTTGTAGCGCTTCCACACGATGCAGCCCACCGCCTCAGGAGAACGGGGCGGGAATGGCCGAGTGGTTAAGGTGTCGGGCTATGGGTACCAAAGGTCCCGGGTTCGACTCTAGCGCCACTCAGGACATTTCCCAATCCCGCGGCCCACCGGCGAAACAGCGTGGGCGGCGCCATTAGCCGTGAATGTGCATAAAGCGTGTCGTGAACCAACCAATAAACAAACAAACAAACGAAGCCTCAGGAGACCAGTCCTCAGTCACGACGGCCGACGGTGAGTCGGCACGACGCTGGTCCGGCCGCGTTTGATCCGGCCCACATTAGGTGGCGCGGCGACCGCCTCGCCGGCGGCGGCCCACTCCGACCGCCGGTCGGCTGCAGTCGGCTGATTGCGGTGACGAGACGGGCGGCGCCGCGGCCGGCTCGTCACCGGATCAGCCGAGCGTCAGCACGCCCCCCCCACCACACACTGATGACGTCACCGGCGCCGACTGCGCGGCGACCTGAGGAGCGCCTCGACGAGTGGGCCGGCCGAGTTTGCGCTTTCAGGCGAGCGATGCCGTATGGTGGGGGGGGGAAGCGGGTTGGAAGCGGAGTGGGCAGATCGATGGTCTGGATGAAAGCAGCGGACAATTGTTTTTTTTGTGTCGCAGTCCGCGCACAATTGGTTTTCTTGTCGCAGCCTGCGCACAATTAGTTTTCTTGTTGCAGCTTGCGCACAATCAGTTTTCTTGTTGCAGCCTTTTGTCAGTCGGCACGTGGGCGCGTTCTGAGGAGAAAAACAAACGCTGTATGGAACATCCTGCGATGGCTTCAGTGCCATAGATATATCCGCGGGCCCAACTGTACTGAGTCTTGTACTGCTGAGTCTCAGCTGCTGATTTCCGACTGCTGACTGCCCAGTCTTGACTGCTCAGGCTCCACTACTCACTACTGACTCCCGGGCCGAGTACTTCTGGGTTTTGGACTTCTGGGCCTCGTGTGAAAGCTTTGCACCTCGCACTTTCGAGCCCTGCACCTGTGAATTGTTCTATTATCGGGACTGTGCTCCATATGCTTCTATGCGTCGGCTCAGAGTTGTGTTTGCCCAATAGCATTGATGCTGTGTTTAACAGCCCCATTTCGGACTGCTGACTTTTGTGCTGCCAAATGTAGCAAGGTGGATTCAATTTATGGGAAAACCACGGACATCAAAGACACTGTCCAAATTGCATAGTCGAATTTGAGCCACAGAGGAAGTTGCTCTCTATTGAACGGTGTGTTCTTTGTGCCTACTCTGCTGCGTTAACTCGCAACTCATTTGCCCCATTCAGCCAGGATGGCTACAAGATTCGTGTCCAGTTGCTCCCGTTCACTTCCATTCGCCAATATCGCTAGTGGCAGGCAATCAGCTGACAAATTGTTCCCACTCTAACAACAGCAGTACGTGAACATAGCGGCGCTCAGCAGCGTCAGCAATATTGCTGGTGCCTATCGGCATATTGATTATCACTCGAGACTCTTTGTTATCTTGGGAACAAGTGGAAATCTTCGATTGGCCTGTTAAATATTCATGGCTATTGATAACCATGTGAGGCATTAACTGATGTAAGACACCTGTAGAAACTCGGTCCCCACAACGTTTTTTTGCAATTTGTATCTGCTGCGTCGGTTAGAGTGTATTACCTTTTTGCCAGCAAACTACTCTGGATCTCCGATCGTTCAAGTGCTGAGAAATCGTGTGCTCCAGTATCAGGACCAGGTAGACTAGCGCTAATTGACTCTCGCCCCACTGGGGCGCAGGCCGGGGTTCTGCCCTCTGGATTTTTTGTTGTTGTAATAACTCGAAAACAAGTAACGACCTTCAGTGCCTGTTTGCACGCCAACGTCGTGGCTTGTGGCGAGAAATAAATCATGCCTCACAGTGGGTTTGGCGTGAGTGACATCGTAGTTATTTCACATTCAACAATTTACTTTTGAACGAAATGAAAGGTGTACGAAAAGGCCAAAAACCAGGAACAAAAATATTAACAATCGGTTTTCACAGTTGACAGCGAATTGAATAGACGAGAATGTTACCATATCAGGATTCTGCTTTTTGTGTAGCGTGGTTGTCAGCATTTGTGAAACTCATGCGATACGATTTTTCAACGTTAAAAAATGAATTTGTTGCTTTCTTCCTAGCAAAAAATAAGAAGAAATATATCATTCAAGCTCAATTTGTTAGTAAGAATATATCTTAAATTTCAAGTCAATAACTTTGAAGCTAACTGAACTATGGGGTACCAAATACTCAGTGACGGTCTCAGTATGGCAAAAAAATTGATGTCCCACGCCGTTGCCACATAGCTTGCGGTCAATTTGAAGCCAGCATCCGCTGCGCTGGCGCCTGATGTTGTTCGAAGCCTTGTAGCCTTTTCTTCTGTGGTTTTTAATCAAATGCCGAAACCAGTGACGGTTTTCTCCGAAATAAGGGGACATGTGTTCGGACACGTTTTTACCGTTTCTGTCGAGTTCCGGACAAAAAAATATGTGTGCATGGGTTGCATAGGTCGGATGCAAGGCCAGATTCAATACTTGACCCGGAATACCACGTGATACACCGTGATCCAATTCTCATCTTTACTAATGGATGTCTATCTTATCTATATTGGGATGAAATGCGCATGGCGATAACCCACTTCGGCCTTTACGCTGCTATGTTTTATGATGCTCGACTAAAATCGGCGGAGCTTCGCCAAGTTGGTCTAGTCTTAAGTTCTGCTCTGAATTGTAGCGTCGCATGTAACAATTGGATCAATGTAGTTGACTTCACGGAGCTCATCTTGTTGAGTGCTGTCGTTTGCCGACAGACGCGACGAATTCGGCCAGTAACTTTTCAAGTTAAGCAGAGAGGCAGAATCTGCCTCCTCCCCCTGCACTCCCCCCCCCCCCCCCCCCCCAGCCCCCACCCGTGGGACGCGCTAGGGTGTCGACACTTTCGGGGCGCAAGTCAAATTAGAGACATGTATTATGGATGTTGGAGACCCCAAAAACACATTCTATTGCCAGTCAAATATTCTTCCCAGTGTCAAATACCCGCGATTTGGGCAACTTGTTCACACCTGGGACAGTTCCTTCAGGGTCATGTGTCAGAGAGTGGACACAGACGTCAACTCGTCCCATCTCCAATCGCTTTGCCTTCCACTCCGGCAAGTCATCATTTCAGAAGCGCTACAGAAGTACCGACGTAATGACGAACCTCCGACATCCACATGAGGCTTGCTGAGTGAAATAGAGCTGTGGAACAGCCGATTCTGGCACTATCGACTCGGAATCGATATGTACACAACTGCAATTCCCACATATCCATGGAAATGTGCTGATATGTGTAAAATTCAAAGCAACCCGCCAAAATTAAAAGCTTTGCATTTATCCATCTCTCGGCTCTTCATCAGCACTGAAGGCGACCTGCACTAGTGCATTTACGCCCGGGAATTAGACGTGCTGATCGCACGGGTAGAAATGTCAACGGACCTCTGTCATTAACGGTAGATTGTTCATAAACTGCAATGCTGTTATAAGTGGAAAGGTGGTAGCTGCAGGAGTAAAATTGTGTTCACAAAACAAACAGTGTAATTTTGGCCTGTTTATAATATAAAATTTATACTTCACATATCGCAATTCACCACTGCATGCTTCGAATCTAGCAGCCTATTTCATGAAACACAAAGACCCACAAATGTATTAATCAGTCTTACCATGAACTAAAGTTGACACAAAATGTTTACCACGTAAGCGCATATGAACTTAGCACCAACCAAGTTTCAAAGTGATGAAATTCTTGTTTGTGAAATTTGTATGGGAAAACGTAGGAACTCGTCGCTAGTATCTGCCGTCATTCTTACAAACCTGTTAGCAAGACCTCGTAACAGGGTAAAATCACCAAACGTTTAATTATCTCATATTCATGACGGCACTAGTCGGTAATTCCGCCGCGATGAGCGCAAAACCCCGCCACTTGGCACTTCGCTGGCACTTCACAATAGCCACTCGACATTAGCAGCACAAGAAGTGCTGGGCGCGGTGCACCGGCCGCCTACTTCAACTACTTACCAACTTAAGCAGAGAGTCAGCAGAAGGACGCGCGTCGTTTCGGATACCACGCATTGTCTTGTGAAGTGCTGAGTACTCGAGCGGCCAGGCGTGCCGGGTCACTGTGTACCGTGGCCGGGTTGCGCTTTATTGAGGTCACAGGTAGGCAGTTTGGCAACACCTGGCAGCAGAACCTTGTCCACGCCGTGCTATTGACTGCAGACCTGATTGTATGTATGTGCAAGCCTGCCACTTGCTTGCATATGCATCCTATGGACAATGGACGGTAGTGTACCAACAGCCATAATCTGGTTTTTCTTTCGTTGTTGCACTTTGGACAATTTTCTTCAATGATGCTGGTGTGGATATATGGTGATGGTGCGGATATGATGTCAAGTACGCATTCCTTTCTCATAAATTCACGGGACACTTCAAATTGTTCAATGCTGTGGTTATAGCATGTTTTGGCAGCGTGGGCAATTGTGTTACAGAGCTTCGTTTCTTTGCATTGAGACCGACGCAAAGTAATTGCTTTTCAACTTATTTCACTGCAGCCTGCATTCAACATTTATTCTGGATGTGAATCATATTTCAGTCTTGTGCAGGCAATAAACTAAAACCAACATTGAGAAATTAATGGTAAGTAGCAAAATGTACATACCGGACTACATGAAGTGCTTGAGTCTAGAACCGTATATCTGACCACCCTTTCCCTAGAGTTATCACACTATGCACTGCCTTGCCACATACTTCTAAATTCATAATGTGAAAATATGCTGTTTGTTTTCTTTTGTCTCTATCTCCACCTCCAGGCAGGTCTCTATTTAATATTTCCTTCAGGAATTTGACGATATTTGGAGACAATGAGGAAGGTACTCCACCATCTGCCATTAGCTACAGAGTGATTATTCCGAACATTCTGCCTGCGAACAATGCTGACAAGTGCAAATGACTAAAGCGGCATAGCGATGTAGCCCCCTCCCCCCGTACTAACCTCAAACGACCAAATTCAGTATCACATCGGTGACACATTGTTGGTTGCATTATGACCGTATGAAATCAAATAACAGAATACGCATTTAATTCCAAAATATGGTCTACAATTGATCCTGTCACTTAGTTGTATGCACTACACCCTAAGCTGATCTGGAGTTGAAGTTATGAATCATAATCCATATGATTTTGATACATGCAGTACAGCATCTCTTAAACAGTTGCATCAGGGACTGAGAGAAAGAGAGGGAAAAAGAGATAGGGAGAGCGAGAGAAATAGAGAGAGAGAGAGAGAGAGAGAGAGAGAGAAAGAGAGGAATGGAAAGAGACAGACAGCAGATAAACAATATAGCTAAACAATTAGACAACGATGCAACACAAAACGGGGGTCATCCACCCAGGGAGTTCTGGTTCTGGCGAACTATTTGCTTGACTGATTTGGGAGTTATTCGTCCTGCTTGTAGATGTATGGCTTTTGCAGTCTATGTGCCCCAAGGCTGCTCCTCTTAGGATATTATATATATATATATATATATATATATATATATATATATATAAGCACCCTATTCGGCTCGCCACCTTCCGGTGCAAAGTACAAGAAGATGTTTGCTCAGTGGTTTCGGAGAATTCGTGGTATCCAGAGAGAACTAACCAGGGCATGAATGTCCGAACATATTGGATCGGTGATTATGCACGACATACCACGCAAAATGCCACAGCGTCCGTCCAATATCAACAGCCCACCACGCCACGACACAGCTGTCTCCGATAGGTCGCTTCATTCACCACTCCGACCTGTTGAGCAGCTACGATAAACCAGGCACTTTCCCTGAGTGTACTTCACATCATTGAATCTACTGGAGCAGGGTTTCTTTCCGTCATAGGGTTTCACAGGCTGCACAGGATATATGGATGTGTCACAAGCTGTGCGCTGCGGTGTTATGTGTAGAAACCGAGCACCAACAGACATTCCACTCGGCTTTCTGAGAATTACAGGAAAAGCTATTTCCTGAGTCATCGCCACTTAAGATGAGACCAGTTGTAGATGGAACTAGTAAGACACCGCCGTTCTGCAATCCTTTACCGAGGTGTGATTTAACCTCACCGGGCAGACATATTAAGTATGTCAACATGATAATGCAAATATCACAACACCCACAATACAAATTCCATTCGGAGTAGTTTATTCTGAGATAATTACGAATGTTTCTCTGTAGGAACTGGAGATGGTGTTCCCGACTGAGTTAGCGCTGAGCAAGCTTTGTGTGAACTGCAACTTGACCAGTTGAGCTGTTTTTCCAATGGTTAGCCTTACCTCTCGTATGAGATAATGGTCAATAACTGAAGTCCCGTCAATCTCCACCGCATAACCACGCTGACGTCTAAAGATAGGACTGAATGTCATTTGGAGAACCTCACAGGATCATCCTCTTACTCGCCAAGTCCAATGAGCTGAGGGACTACAATGGTGCTTCCGTCGATCAAGTTATTGTGATTGCGATGGGAGCGAGCTATTTCTACTTTCTTGAGTACGCACTATATGGGCACATTTGCTATTTGCAAATGCATAGCTAAAGACGTAGAGAAGACAGTGTGCTAAATGACTGTTGATTGTTTCGCCCTTGGATTGCGACACTGTAACAGGCGTAGCCGCGTGCTGTTCCGTATCGGGAGCGCTTCTCCTTGCAGTGTTCTCTTGTTCTTGTAGTCGCCGTACCCGACGCCATGTCATCGCGGAGGTCGTTATGGCATCGACCTCGGCCCTGATGACCGTGATCCCCTGACACTCCGAGCGAGCACCCCGGAGAATGCCACCATTACGCAGTCAACAGTGCAGTCCCACTTGCACAAGATTGGCACAACTGCCGACGTGGCGCATGCTGAAGCATTCCTAGTGGCAGTGGGACTTCGCTCTGTTTCTCGTGCGCTGGATGTTCTGTGCAGGGGTTCGCACCAATCATTTGTCTTCCGTGCCATTTGGAACCAAGTTCCTTGCATATCGAATAATTTTTGGTCATTACTGCAGTCATTTGTTGATTGGCGCAAGTGATGCAAATGGTGGTGGTGGTAATCGAATCGACGATTTCAGCGTGTTCGGTGAGCCCCGTCGACTTTTCCGTCTGTGCACTGGTACAGAAACGTGTTTGATGACAAGCAGAACTTTCCGCTGTGACTTCCTCTGTGTCTGTGTCTAACGCTTGCTGTGTGTGTGTGTGTGTGTGTGTGTGTGTGTGTGTGTGTGTGTGTGTTTGTGTGTCGGCAGAGGAGGGCATCACAGCAGCTGTACCTGTGACTGACGCGTGCTGTGTGTGTGTGTATGTGTGTGTGTGTGCGTGTGTGTGTGTGTGTGTGTGTGTGTGTGTGTGTGTGTGTGTGTGTGTGTGTGTGTGTGTGTGTGTGTGTGTGTGTGTGTGTGTGTGTGTGTGTTCGTGTGTCGGCGGAGCAGGGCATCACAGTAGCTGTACCTGTGACTGACGCGTGCTGTGTGTGTGTGTGTGTTCGTGTGTCGGCGGAGCAGGGCATCACAGTAGCTGTACCTGTGACCGACCCGTGACGTGTGCGTGTGTCGGCAGAGGAGGGACGTCGCAGCAGCTGTCGCTGTCGGCGCTGCTGCCGCAGCCGGGCGCGTCGCCGCCGATGGACGAGTGGGCGCAGGAGCGCGACAGTCCCCTGGGCGGAGCCGGTCTCTGGCGCTGCATCATGGCCTGTCACAGCAAGGTCGGACAGCAGATCGCCAGAAAACGGGTCAGTCCGGCATCCACCCCCCACCCCCCCAGCGCGACCTGGCTGTCGGATCCACGGGCGCCAAATGGCCAAACCCGGTCGATGCGCCCTGAAACTCGAATAGCCAACCGACCAACAGCACGACCGTTGTAGCACGCAAACAGGTCTGTGCTGAAGTACCTCTCTTTGCAGACTATGGAGCGCGACGCTATGCGGTGTGTCAGACACAAGGGTTTAGCATTGCACCTCTGTATGCGTGCACAAGTACTGATGAGCATTTTGGTGTGAACTGACAAACATGGGTAGCTATTTAACTATTGGCGCTTGCTATTAAAAAAAAAGTTGCTCTAATTCGCAAAGGCAATTACAATAATGTCATCTATGATATGTTATGCTTTCTAAGCGATCATTTAAATGGGCCCGCAGGAGATCGATAGATTGCTTCACATTTAACGTGGCACGTACTATTGGGCACGTGACGCAGATCGACGAAGATTCCTTGTAGAAAGAAGAAAGGTGACCGTGAATTATAGCATGAATGTGCATAAGCTATCGGATGTATACATCGCCAGTTTGGTCCTCGACGGCTGACATCGCACCGCCGGCGTCGCCTCTGTCTCAGCTCGCCCACCGTCAGCAGCTTTTGGGGACGGCTATTGTTCTGCTGTAATGCATTGGTGACTCAGTCAGGCGGATCACCCCTGCTGGCTGGGTCACCCCTGCTGGCTGTGTCACCCCTGCTGACTGAGGTACCCCTGCTGGCTGG
This sequence comes from Imbricaverruca yamaguchii, assembly GCA_034440575.1. Lineage (NCBI taxonomy): Eukaryota > Metazoa > Arthropoda > Thecostraca > Neoverrucidae > Imbricaverruca > Imbricaverruca yamaguchii. Next base: position 1,145,377 of record JAOTOL010001640.1, on the reverse strand, counting down.
GTCGCCCCTGCTGGTTGGGTCACCCCTGCTGGCTGTGTCACCCCTGCTGGCTGGGTCACCAAGGGGCGGTGAGAACTCCAGCGGTCGGCCACCACTTCCCATGCCGCATGCGGTGAGGTCCACCCCTGGCTGGCAGCCAAGAGTGGCCCGCGAGACACATTGCGCCCCGATTGGTCACCTATTGGTATTCCCCCACTGGTGAGGATGGTGACCGTCCGGATCGGCACGTAGCGAGCTCCAGGGGTCTCGAGACTGAGGCAAGGCTGGACGCGGCTGGGTGGACGGTCTGAGCGGACGAGCTGTTGGACGGTCTCCCGTCACGGCGCCCAGACGGATTTTATTTGTGGCACAAACTTTGAACAGCCCCCTGACAGTAGCTGTCGGACGACCGTGCAGACAGAGGTGGTTATGTGGCAAACCTCTGCCGTTTTGCTCACCCGTAAGCCCCGCCAATGAAAAGTGAATGTGTCTGCAACGTCTGCACTGGACATCACAAACCAGGAGAAGAATCTCCGTATGAAAACTAGTTGTTTTTCTTAATTCTGTACGATTTTCGCTTGGTAATGAATTCGCTCTGATAAACCCAATGGGGATGTGTTTTAAAGTGACTTTGCGGCTTCATTTTCCACGCTTTGTGGACTCTCAACTCTCCCCCGCAAACCTCCATTCCACTGTGCGATTTCCAGCTCAGCGACTCAATTTTAACTAATAATAAAGTGTGCGGTCGATACCCACCGTCTAGACCGCGGCAACCTTTTCCATCGACTAGTCGACTTCCAACGCATTCGACTTCCGGCCCAACTAACTGAACTTGTGAGGACATGAAGTGAGCCTCGTGGGACTCAAACGCACCTCCCGTCGCCGACGATTTGCGCGTCCGTCTATCTACCATGAAGCTCCCAGACAGTTTCGTGCTATTCTTACCACGGTTTGAGTGGCAAGCTATAAAGCAATTTAGCTGATGCGCTTGCATGTCCTTGAGTTGGTAGGAAGTTCCATTGGACCATATTATGATCTTGATGCTAATGTATCATGCCGGAAATTGCATGAAATATTGGCACTGCCAACATGCATGAAATATTGGCACTGCCAACATGCATGAAATATTGGCACTGCCAACATGCATGACATATTGGCATTGACAACATGAAATATAACAGGCTTACCTTCGATGTTATCATAGACGATGTTTCGCACGCGTGATCATTTTATTTTGGCAATATGATTTCTCGTGCGGCCTTGGAACCAGAAGAACATGCTTTTGCGCTGCTCAGATTCACCGTGTCACTGTATGAAGGTCCACACATGTCGCAGTAGGTCCTGTTTGGCTTCCAAGTTCGCATGAAGCTCCCTGATGTTTTGATAATAACGCTGCAAACGAAACGCCCTGGCTGTTTTTGAATTGTGGAAATGTTTGACATCCTGGGCTAATGAATTGTTGCGGCACAGTATACCAGTGAGGTTTGTCCCGGAATGCCCACTTCCTCACAGTGTGCGAGCACAGATATTCCAGGCATCAGCATGGCATTAACTGAGGTCTTCGCCGGATACCATGATCAGAGGGCTGTTTTCTGCCTCTCTCCGCCAATCTGCTGCCTATCTCAGCAGCCGACCAACGGATGAAACTCATGCGACGGTGATCCATAGTCCTATATCGGGCCAGTTTGTGTGTTTTATATTCAGTCCAGATGTAGGCTTGTACTTTGGAACCTGAACCTTTAAATATTGAGCGTTGATTTCTAAATGCAGTTCTAAATTCAATTAAATTCTAAATTGATGCATATAAGAGTGGGATGGATAAATTTACATATACTCAAGTCATATCAAGAAAAACAGCCTCCATTAAGCCATGGACTTCACTTGCAATATTATGCTCAATCAACCAAAAGCAAATATTATTTAATCAAAAACCTACATATCAAACTGCTGAAAGCAAGAAGAAATATAATAGGTATAAAAATGCATTGATTACAATAATCAGGAAGGCAAAAATACTTTATTATGAAGTGGAATTTGACAAACATCAAAATAATCCAAAAGAGACATGGAAAATGCTTAACCAGTTACTCAGGCAAGCTCCTTCAAAGCATGATGTCCCTGAAAAAATGAACACAGATGAAGACATCACTCTAGAAAATGATGCAACTACATCTCAAGGATTTAATAAATACTTCACAGAAATTGCACCAAAATTGAGAGAACAAATTCCTGAAAGTAGCATCAATGCTTTGGAATATATGCACACCTACCCAGGTATATCAATGGTGCTATTAGAAGTAACATAAAACAATTTAGATATAATAATTTCTTCTTTAAGAAAATGTTGGGTCTGGAACTGATGGAATAAATTCTAGGATATTTAAACGGTCATATAAGTCAATATTACCACACTTAACCCATATCATTAACTTATTTCTGAGCAGTGGGATCTTCCCCGAGTCATTCAAAATTGCTGTTGTAAAGCCCATCTACAAAAAGTTACCCATCAACATTTAGTAACTACATACCAATTAGTATTCTTCCATATATATAAAAAGTATTAGATAAGATAATCTACAACCAACTCTTGGAACATTTCACCCTACATAACCTACTTTCAGACCAGCAATTTGGTTTCAGAAAAGAGAGGTCCACATACATGCATCTACTCTTAATACAGAGCCTGATTACTAAAGGATTTGAAAATAATGAATATGTTGTACGAATTTACCTTGACTTGAGAAAGGCGTTTGATACCGTTGACAAAGAAATATTGTGTGCAAAAATGGAAAAATATGGTGTAAAGGGCAATGCAATCAAAATAATACGGTCATATTTATCGGGAAGAACACAAGCTACTATAATGAATAACAGTACCTCTACTTTCAGAAAAAAACTGAAATGGGTGTGCCACAGGGCTCAATTTTAGGCCCATTCCTATTTATAATATACATAAATGACACCGTAAATTTACATTTAGAATGTGAGACATTTCTATATGCTGATGACACTGCCATTTTTTCAAAAGCACTGACTGTACAGAGCTTCATCACAAGACCGCAAATTCCTTGCCAAAAATTTCGCAATGGCTACATTCAAATCTTTTGTCATTAAATGAATCCAAAACTGTATACCAGATATATAACAATCACAAGACAGATATTGATCTCCAGATTGGATTTAATGGAATTTCTATTTTACATCAGAATCGGGAAAATACCTTGGTGTATACGTAGATGAAAATTTTTAATTTGCATCCCATATCAGCAGTGTCTCAAACATGATAAGTCGCAGCATAGGAGTGATATCAAAAATTAAATATCTCCTAGGGAAAAATTACCTAAAATTGTATAATGCATTAATTCTTCGATATGTAAATTATTGCTGTTTTCTTTGGGGTGAAAACTATGCTAATCAGACACACAAATTATTGTTGCTTCAGAAAAGAATGATGCGTACTATTGAGGATGTATTCCCCCCCTCCCTCCCCCCCCCTCCCCCCCCCCCCCAGAGGCAAACCCTATCTTTAAGAAATATAAAATTTTAAAGGTCCAAGATCTAGCAAAACTTCAAATGATGCTTATTATGCAAAAATTCATTCATCACCAGCTACCTCATTCCATCAGACACATTTTCACAGAATTGCTTGACTCCCCATATTCCACAAGATTACAAAACCACTTCCAGCATAGGTATTCAAACACAAATTATCCTCTCTTCACCATATAATTTTTTGGACCCAATCTTTGGAACTCTATCATAGCAAAGCATTTTCTGCTTTCAGTAATACCAAATTCTAAGACTGTTCTAAAAAATCACATTAAGACATACTTCTTGAGCAGATATTACATTACTTAGCAGCTAATTGTTTCTGTGTGTGTATGTTTGTACAGGGATGCTGGCATGTGAATGTATGTGTGTGTGTGTGTGTGTGTGTGTGTGTGTGTGTGTGTGTGTGTGTGTGTGTGTGTGTGTGTGTGTGTGTGTGTGTGTGTGTGTGTGCTGGGGTGTTGTCATGTGATTATGTCTATGTGTGTATGTGTACGTGTGTGTGTGTTGTTTGCACTTAACCATATATAAAGTTGAAAACACCCAACCACTGGTTCCTCCCACATTCCGCCCAACAACAAGCCCATGCTTAGCTGGATGGAGTTGTGGGAGGAGCCAAAGTTAAAAAAAAAAAAAAAATCAGGAGTGCTCACCACCATCCGGCCACAAACCAGCTGCTAACATTATAGTTTAGACCCTAAATTCTTGTTGGGGTGGATCCAGGGTCAGTCATATGCCTCCTTCGGATATGACTACTAACAGCATTCTTTATTATTAGTTGTACTGCTCTAATACCCGATGCTCTGTATGCTTATTTATTTGTTTTTCATCTCTTAGCTGGGAGTGCCGCGACTTTACTGTTTATTTTATGGTGTTAACGTAAGGTGCTTGCAGTCGTCGGGTAAGGGGAGGGGGCGCTCCTGGTCACCTGATCTTGGGTGGCGGACATTAAAAAAAAGTTGTGAATTTTATACTACAAGGTTGATTCAGAACATCACAGGTCATGCTCAGTGAATTTGCATCGAATGTCGCGCCTTCCCACCAATTTGTCTGAGGACCGGATCAGCACAGTGGTCCGATTGAAACAGCAAACAGTAGCCCTGCACCTTGCGAGTCCATGGTGGTTCGCGTTGGCATTTTGGCGCCATGCTTGACATCACATCGCCGATGCCATGGGCAGTTGCAGCACAAATTAACATTTCTGCGAATTGACACCTTCTAAGCAGCCGTCTCAACACCCAATGCCGGTATCATGCACCACGATCGGACAATCATGATATTTGTATAAGTGAGAAAGCGAATAATAATCGCACGCTCGTGATTACGCAATACTTATATTTCATCTACGGTGACTTCGGTAAGGCATCAGGGGTACATTGGCTTAATTGTCTTGCATGTGGATATCATGCGACCAGTTTTGATAAAAGATGATATTAAAATGCTTATGTCTGTACTTATGATTCGAACTACTACTTAATTGATCTACGATGACCTGGAAAAGATCGCGTACCCCTACGTTAGACATCGCCACACGTGTAGCTGCTTCAGCCTACTAACCGGAACAGGACAATCCAATTGAGAGAATCGAAGTGGAAAGCACACTCGACGGGGTTTTCAACTTGAGGGCTGTGCATCCTTTGTTTCTCGAGTTGCCTGGAAGATTACTGGGGGAGGGGATGGATCTTGGCGCCAAACACCCACGGCCAGTCGATGCTGGGTTAGACACCAGTCAGTCAGCCAATTAGCCAGCCCGTCAGTCAAGTAGTTTTCTTTTCCACCGGGCAGTCTTCGTTCATTTCGGCGTGGATGTGCATTTTAAAAATGCAAGCATCTTCAAACGGTACCCGCTGACGCTTTAGTTAAAGTATCATTAGCTTTCCTTTGCTTTGTTCTCGCTTTTACTTCCCTTCTTCACGTCAAGTTGACGGCTTTTATAATACATGGTCTACATTGCATCGGAAATTGATTGATGTTTCCGTCTTTTTCTTATATCAGCGCAGTTTGTGACGCTTGACGGTGATGATGACAGTAAAAATGAATAGCCTGGGCGGACTCCAGATTTCAAATTCCGGGCCACCTCAGTTCTCTAATCTGTTCATAAAGCTGCTATCCGTACATATAATTGATGACATCTCACAAGAGATCCAGACATTCCCGGCGATAATGCAAGTACTCCCATTCCTGGATGTCTGAACCGGTAGGTGCCGGCGATTTACGGGAATGAGAAACGTCTCGGCTGTGCGCGTCGTCCATCACAACAGAATGTGCAGATTGCAGCTGGGAAATTAACTGTGCCATCACTCATGCCCGTGCACATTGCCGTCAAGCTGGGCCCTTACCATAGCTAAGGCTGCCTACTGTCCAAGTAAATCTGAGAATGCAGTCGCTCTGTAGGCCTGCTGGGCATAACGACTATGATGTGTCACACATAAGAATGGCTGTTCTTGTACGACTTGCAGCGTGTAAACTTTGATGCACGCAATTGCGGGTCGCTGGAAATACTGAGCGCTAGTGGGAGACCATGCGACCTTCAACTCTACCCATCCACCCTTCTAACGGGATATCTTCGAACCATTTCAGAAGTTAACTGTTCTAACTAAATAGTCTACCTCTTCAACTATTTCGAACTATTATATCCTTCGTACTATTTTACAGTTGCTATTACCGCGAGCGAAGAGATACCGGCGTGAGATGTGTTCTCGAACATTAAAATGGTGCGCTTGTTGCCCATCTGATGGCTCGCAATAGTAGACTGTCGTGATGTTTCCTTTCCAATCTATTGTGAAAGGGTCGAAAGGGTGAGGAATTAATTTGCCCTGGCGTGTCTTCGCATAGTAACTCTCGCAGTTCACCACGGTTCAAATTCACCTTCAGTGAGAATTTTCTGGAATTACTGCTAAGCCATTTAAGATGACACTCTGTAGTCTTATCTATCTGTCAACAATTGATGGACACGTCAGGTGTGAAAATAACAGTCTTTGAAGTACACGGGCTCAGGCCAGATGAGGCCGGAGAAAGGTTATGTCGGTCCATTCTTCCCAACAGTGTTCTTGCACTGCGATTTCATATTTAACAAGAAATAACCTGAGAAGTTGTAAACAGTTTAATTAGGTGTGCATCGGTAACAGATAGCAACACAAATATGCTACAGAGTGACTTAGGTAAAGTTAATTTGTATTCCTATCTTCTCAGGTTTTATATCCACAACTTTGCCGCCAATTAACATGCTAAAAAGTGTAGCCGGTGTATACAATAGGTGTAGATGTAACATAACGTGAGGTGTGCTGGATGGACCAGGGCTAGATGCGGGCTATTGTACCTTCGTGCTGTATGCACACGTTCGCACATTGTACCGCTGCGGCAAAATCAGATCGTGCACGATATTCGACTGCCTGGTCCAAGGTCGGACAACCACCCCAAGTTTCGGTGTGAGCACATTTAACACTAGCCGCTTCAGCCGACCTCGGCCGCACTCCTGCTGAAATGTGACCCGTTCGCCGGCCGTGGCGGGCGCGCCTCAAACGTAACCTCACGGCCGAGTTGGTGAGCCGGCCCAGGCGCCACACTGCGCCGTCGTGTTCCCTGTCGTACAATTTTCCAGCTCGGATTATGCTGCCCGTGGCGGTTCGGCACAGCGGCCCGTTTCAGATTGCCTTCCAGGAAGGCAATCGTCGGTCACTGTGCAAGCGGGTCACGTGTCATAGCACGTAATCACGCGGCCGGTGGCTGAATCCACACCGTCATCTATGGGCATATGAGAGCCGCGGTCACAAATCCTTTTCCTTAGCCAGAGATTGCATCGCAGATGGTCGGCCCGGGACGGATTTGGTTGTGTCAGGTCAGGTCGGGTCGGGTTGGTTTGGGTTGGGTTAGGTTGGTTCTCTCAGGTCAAGTTTTGTTGCATATGCACGGGAGTAGATTTGTTCGAGTACTCACTCGTAGTAGACTGCTGTCATATGTTCGCGAAGATAGATTCAACATTTTGTTTGTTAAATTATGAGCTTATATAGACTTATTTAGGCTTCTCCTTTTATCATGTTTGCTAGCAAGACAACCCGCTAAAAGTGCTATGTTTTAAATCATTATAAGGTTAGATCACCGAGATGGAACCAAAACGTTCCGGGGGAAGGTTTATCAAGGCCGATCTAAAAAGACGTAATGCATTTTTTACCGGTAGCATGTGTGGTGAAGCTATTTCTGATAATTATCTAAACTTACTCTAGCTGCAAATTATGAAATCGGCATGGCCTGAATTTGTCTTCGGCATGTATTTCATATGATAGTATTGTGTGTTTATGCACAGTATACGAGGGTCGTCGTCAAAATTCACAATACGTTTTCAGTCGCGTGAAGAAATGAGACCAAATATCACCAGAATATCCAGGCAGAATCAGCGAATGAAGGTTATGTGATGCAGTGACATCTGTAGATGTATCAGCTCCTGGTGGCTACTATGTAGATGTGATGGCTGCACTTAGCCCCTACCAAGCCGATGCGAATTGATGATGTATTATTGACGATGTGACCATGAGCAGTGGGAAGTGACTAGACTGTGGCATGTGATTTCATGTATGCTTGTTAGTGAATCAATCGGGGAAAGGAAAATCGTAAGGGGTTAAAAGGGTACTAAATTGTATTATTAGGCTCACAAAAATTAGAAAATAGGCTTAGGTGTAACTAGTTGCGGTTCGGGGTCATTTGCTCTCGTTAAAACGCTGCTCAAAGACGACAGCGATTGTAGAAATCGCAATTATGTGCTTGCTCACAGACGCCTGGGTGGATAATTACTTCCCTATTGGTTCCGCTCGGACATTGGCTTTGTAGTCCCAGTGGAAGCCCGACCGCGGTCGGCAAAGTAAACGCCAGCGAGAAACTCCATGTGTGGGCGAATCTCCTCGAAATGATGATCCCGGCTGACCATCCCCACGCACCGTGCATGCAAGTCGGAAGCGGTTGCCACATAAGCTGTCTCAGCTGGCGGATATTAAATGCCCAACAAAGTGTGGTTCGTTCTACTCGAGCCGTACGGTGCTCAATGCACGTGGCAAGGAGCAACTTCTGAAGGGTTAGATGTCCCGGACGTGGCATGCCACATCCACCAGCATTTCTGCTGGACGCAATCAGCCATTATGAACAAATTAGGGCAGCTGCGCGGTCAGAACTGTACCATCTGAAGCGTCACATTTACTGATTGTTGGGGATCATGAACGTCCATGTACGGCTAAGACTGATAGAGCGAAGTCAAGCCCAGTGCAGCCCGCACATCGTCTTTGCTTCATACATCCACTTGATCCAAGACAACTAGAATACCGGTTGTACATTTTGTACGTCACAATTATTCCTTCATTCTAAATTGTACTACGTATCAAAATGCACTAAGTTGTACTTTCGTAGTTCAATTCATGGTGCTATCGCCAAATTTGTGCGTCCACGGATGTTCGAATGCCACCAAGCATTCTGCCCTTGCCCCTGGTTATTCAGAAGAGAACACGATCATCCACTGTCATCAGACATTTGGCGTTACGTCGGATATTGGTGACTTACAGAAATATTCGAGTAAGCCGAGAGTTGCTTGCAGGTCAAAACTGGGTATATTATCGCAAGAGTAATCGTCCTTTGACCACCGGTAGATGCCAAAGAAGTCTTGGCATCAAATGTTATTCATAGCATACGCCAACTGAAACAAATGAAGTGTTATGACATAACTTAAGTGGTACTCTGGCCTCGATCGTTGGTGCGAGCGTCTTCTTTGTCATTCTTGCACGGCATTTGTGTGCACATGTGGTGTAGCTCTCCTTGGACAAGAATTTGTTAAAGTGAATGCAGATATCGAGGCAGACATGTGCGTTGTTTACCACACCCGACTGTTCAAGAGAAAGTTTTTGCAAGAAAACTTGGGAAAGGGTAACGAGCTTAGGCATGGTCGTTGTAAGACAAATTCAGCAGTTCATGTTCCAGTGCAGTGATTTTACGTCTGTGCCCATTTTCCTCTTCAAATTCGTCCCTGGTCGTTCGACGCTCACCCACGATGTTAATTTAATGCAGGTTGTGTTGAAAATACTAGAACACAATAGGTTGCGACATGAGTAGCAACGGCAGGGTCTAATCCTGCATACATTCAATACCAAAGTTCGGATTAGCAAAATCGTTGACGCGGGGAGAAAAGCAAGAATTCTCACGGGAAATGAGTGCTTCCAACGGGTTGCTCCTGCTAAATGTGCCATAGGGTTTTCCCCCTCTAAATTTATTTACTTCTCAGTTGAACTAGGCAGTTGTGTAGAGTACAATGCAAGGTTATAACTATGCAGTATCGGTCAAGCCTCATTGAAGTCAGGTTTTCAAGTTGATCTTGGCGCTGATTCCATCTTTTATCTCACTCTGTGCTCCGCCCTTTCCAAAGTTGTATCGCTGTGTCGACATATCTGCATGCATGTCTGTGTCGTGGAGACGTGCTTCAATTTTCCGACACATACGTGCTACTACGGATGAAATTTGTTCTTGCTCACCGGTGCGATATCATTCCTAGAAGATTTCGTACCGGAAATGCTCCATCGACCTTCGCTTGGTACAAGCAGTGGCAGGTCCCGCTACCATTGTTGGTAGAGAGGGGGTCTGTTTGACTGACTATTCTATCAACCATATCTGCCCATTATTCGGTTAGGGCCGAGAGAATCGCATGCAGCAAGGTGAAGACACACTATGATGCTATGAATGCCTCATTGTTGTCATTCAATGCAGCCTGTCCTTATATATTATGTAGATTATATATGGTCGTAGGAAAAGGAGGTAGAGGGAATCCTCCCTCCCTCCTTCTACCCTCCTCTCTATGCGCATATGGGCTTTTATTTCCCCTGTGGGAGTCGTATATCGTTCGTGCCTGACTTAAGCCGCCTGACCCCATACGCCTGATTCGATCCGCCTGACCCGACACGCCTGGGACGAGACGCCTGATTCAAGACGCCTGATTTTATACGCCTGGCTCGATGCGCCTGACCCGACACGCCTGACTCGATACAGCTGACTCGATACGCCTGATTCAAGACCCCTGACTCGAAGCACCTGACATGAGACGCTTCACTTGAGCGTCAGGATAGGGCGGACAGCCGGCAGTTCGCTGAGTTGCTCCGGCCCCACCCTGGCGACGCGACTTCCCCACAGTCTCATCTCCACCGTGAAGCGGATCGTCGTCAGTGCGCGTAAATGTCAGTTGCCCGGTGGCTGCCCTCCGCGCTCTTCATCCGCGCGCGCGCCCTTCTCCAACTCTGCTGACGCCATCAGAGCAGAAGCTGACGGAGCTGTGGCTGACTGATACGCACGCACACCGATGGGAAGCTGACGGAGCTGTGGCTGGCTGATACGCACGCACACCGATGGAAAGCTGACGGAGCTGTGGCTGGCTGATACGCACGCACACCGATGGGAAGCTGACGGAGCTGTAGCCGACTGATACATATCAAGGGAAGCTGACGGAGCTGTGGCTGACTGATGCACGCACACCGAGGGGAAGCTGATGGAGCTGCAGCCGACTGATACACGCACACCGAGGGAAGCTGACGGAGCTATGGCTGACTGATGCGTACGCACACCGATGGGAAGCTGACGGAGCTGTAGCCGACTGATACACGCACACCGAGGGAAGCTGACGGAGCTGTGGCTGACTGATGCACGCACACCGAGGGGAAGCTGATGGAGCTGCAGCCGACTGATACACGCACACCGAGGGAAGCTGACGGAGCTGTAGCCGACTGATGCACACAAATCGAGAAAAGCTGACATGGCTGCGGCCGACTGACACACAGCCTGAGGGAGAGTGGTGGCATACGCAGAGTAGCCTCCGACGTTCCAAATTGGTTACACTCGGCCATTGGGTGCGATGAGGAGTGCACCCGAGCTGAGGGAAGTTTCCGATCTACACCAAATACAGCCACTAATGCACAGACTGATTCGAGATGCGAACAGAGGCGGATGCTGTCAATGTACCCTGCGCACACAACAGTGGGGTCAATGGCTCATGCATCGTCTGATGACAACTGGATCAGCGTTCTCAGTCTGTGACGTACAGTTCCGAATTCGTCCTCACGTCCGACGTCAATGCTGATCTACACCAAGGTCCGAATTGATAAGTGGCTCCTGGAGAGTTGTAGCTGAGTTATGACATCTCGGGGGACTTCCACCTCTGCCGTGACCCAGCAGAATTTTGATGTATCGGGGAAGCTCAAATCGCAGCGAGGCCCAACATTATTTCAATATCTCTATCTCTACCATGGCGTAACAAAATTTAGAAATATCTGAGAGCCTCCACCTTCACCGAGGCCCAAGAGCTGTTCCGAGTCCAATATCTCGGCGAGTTCCATCTCTACCGAGAGCCTGATACACTTTCCAGATACACCGAGAGTACAATGGAGTTCCACCATCTCCGGATAACTTCACCTCCACCGAAGGCCAACAGAATTCCAACATGTGCGAGAACTCCGACGTCCACCAGGCTCTATGGCAACTTACCGACCTTTCGTTGGCGGTGGTGCCCATCAAATGCTACATACCGTACCCAACTACCGAAATATTGTCGCAAGCCGGATATTGGCAGCCGTATTTGCCTATCCTTAACCCAGTTTCTCTCCAACACGAGCCCGTCCCCTCCCCAGCTGAAATGTCATCCGGCTGCGGCTTATGATCCCCTGGCTCCTAAAAGGCGGAGCTGACCACCATGGCCGGGCGTAGTAGAGCGTGCGGCGCGTGAGCAAGTGTCGTCCGCGGTCCGGCGCCCCAGCTGGACGCGGCCGCCGAGCTGGCCCGTCGGCGCCGCCGACATCATACTTATCACATGGGAAATCAGCCGGGCAGCGGCGCTCATGAAATTTAGAGCCGGCCGCGCCGAACACTGTCGTCCATTACCGGCTATGGGGCCCGCAGGTGCTCTCTGCCGCCGCTCGCGCCGGACACAGGTGGCGCCACCGGCACCGATGGCGACCAACCGGTGCGTGTCCGCGGACACAGCCCCATCAGTGTCCGCGGATACCGAGCCCCGTCAGTGTCTGCGGACACAGAGCCCCAGCAGTGTCTGCCGACACAGAGCCCCAGCAGTGTCCGCGGATACCGAGCCCCGTCAGTGTCCGCGGATACAGCCCCATCAGTGTCCGCGGATACCGAGCCCCAGCAGTGTCTGCGGACACAGAGCCCCATCAGTGTCCGCGGACACAGAACCACAGCGGTGTCTGCCGACACAGAGCTCCATCAGTGTTAGTTAGTTATTTGAGTTTAAGGGCGCTTCGAGCCCCATCAGTGTCCGCGGATACCGAGCCCCATCAGTGTCTGCGGACACAGACCCCCAGCAGTGTCTGCCGACACAGACCCCCAGCAGTGTCTGCGGACACAGAGCCCCGTCAGTGTCTGCGGACACAGAGCCCCAGCAGTGTCTGCCGACACAGAGCCCCAGCAGTGTCTGCGGACACAGACCCCCAGCAGTGTCTGCCGACACAGACCCCCAGCAGCGAATGCGGACACAGATATTCGGCAGTGTCCGCGGATACGAAGCCCCAGCCATGTCTGCGGACACAGGCACCAGGCATACGATAATGACTGCGGACGCAGCCCCAGCAGTGTCCGCGGACATTGGTAGTACCTGTGGACGTTGGCAGCATCTGCGGACACAGATCCTCAGAGGTGTCTACGGACACAGACATCAGCGGTGTCCACGGACACAGACATCAGCGGTGTCTACGGACACAGACATCAGCGGTGTCTACGGACACAGACACCAGCGGTGTCTACGAACACAAACACCAGCGGTGTCTACGGACACAGACATCAGCGAGATCAGTGTCTACGCTACGGACACAGACATCAGCAGTGTCTACGGACACAGACATCAGCGGTGTCTACGGACACAGACACCAGCGGTGTCTACGGACACAGACATCAGCGGTGTCTACGGACACAGACATCAGCGGTGTCTACGGACACAGACATCAGCGGTGTCTACGGACACAGACATCAGCGGTGTCTACGGACACAGACATCAGCGGTGTCTACGGACACAGACGTCAGCGGTGTCTACGGACACAGACATCAGCGGTGTCTACGGACACAGACATCAGCAGTGTCTACGGACACAGACATCAGCGGTGTCTGCGGACACAGACATCAGCGGTATCTGCGGACACAGACATCAGCGGTGTCTGCGGACACAGACATCAGCGGTGTCTGCGGACACAGACATCAGCGGTGTCTACGGACACAGACACCAGCGGTGTCTGCGGGCATATATCCAACAGTGCCTGCAATCATTGACCCCAACAGTAACTGCGGCCACAAACCGCCAGCAGTGTCCACGGACACACACCCACCGACGGAATGTAGTCCTGATGCCCAGCTCAGATGAGGGCTGACCGATGTCTCATGCGCACTTGATACTGGCTACCGATTCGTGCTGCAAGAGACCACACCAGTTCAGCACGAGGCCCTGCCAAGCAACGTTAATGGCTCCTTCACCGCCTCGTCACCAATGGTGTTTCTGACGCCAGGTCCGGCTGTTATGTGTCACGTACTCGGGCCGGCGTCTGACTCATACTGGCCAGATCTGACCCACATAGCTGCTGCTCGGTCTGACCCACACAGCTACTGACAGCCCGATCTGACCCACACAGCTTCTGGTGGCCCCATCTGACCCACACAGCTTCTGGTGGCCCCATCTGACCCACACAGCTGCTGACAGCCCGATCTGACCCACACAGCTTCTGGTGGCCCCATCTGACCCACACAGCTGCTGACGGCCCGATCTGACCCACACAGCTGCTGACAGCCCGATCTGACCCACACAGCTGCTGACAGCCCGATCTGACCCACACAGCTCTGACGCCATCTGACCCACACAGCTCTGACAGCCAATCTGACCCACACAGCTGCTGACAGCCCGATCTGACCCACACAGCTGCTGACAGCCCGATCTGACCCACACAGCTGCTGACAGCCCGATCTGACCCACACAGCTGCTGACAGCCCGATCTGACCCACACAGCTGCTGACAGCCCGATCTGACCCACACAGCTTCTGGTGGCCCCATCTGACCCACACAGCTGCTGACAGCCCGATCTGACCCACACAGCTGCTGCCAGCCCGATCTGACCCACACAGCTCTGACAGCCGATCGACCCACAAGCTCTACAGCATCGACCCACACAGCTCTGACAGCCCGATCTGACCCACACAGCTTCTGGTGGCCCCATCTGACCCACACAGCTGCTGACAGCCCGATCTGACCCACACAGCTGCTGACAGCCCGATCTGACCCACACAGCTGCTGACAGCCCGATCTGACCCACACAGCTGCTGACAGCCCGATCTGACCCACACAGCTACTGACAGCCCGATCTGACCCACACAGCTTCTGGTGGCCCGGTCTGACCCACACAGCTACTGACAGCCCGATCTGACCCACACAGCTTCTGGTGGCCGGGTCTGACCCACACAGCTTCTGATGGCCCCATCTGACCCACACAGCTTCTGGTGGCCGGGTCTGACCCACACAGCTTCTGGTGGCCGGGTCTGACCCACACAGCTTCTGGCGGACGTTGACCTGGATCACTGCGCCCTGACGTCTGTGTACAGCCGTGTGCACGCCGTGGCTCCCGCACAGCTCGGATCACGAGTGGTGCCGGATCCGGCTGTGTCCCCGAGGAGGGAAAGTAATCAAAACTCCCCAGGCTATTGGCGTGTCTAACAGTGTGCCTCTCATGGCCCACATCCAATCTCCCACCGTTCGTATCCAATCCCCAACCCAGACGCGTGGCCAGCGTCTATGCCCCACGCAGGCCCAAGTTTGTCCGACAGCATGGCATGTTGAGACTGTCAACTGTCCAATGAGGTCGCACATCGCGCTTCAAACTGAACTTGAGAAACCGTCAAATGGCCTACGAGAGGCGTCTAGCCGCACCACTGACCTGTGTGTGTGTGTGGAGACGCAGGCTGCTGGTGAGGAATTTCGAACTTACCTCCCCGAAGCAAATTTAAGAAGAGGCCCTCTCAGAGCAAATCAGTTCATGTGCACTAGATGTAGGACACTGGATGTATTGTGCCCGTTCTACCTCGTCCGACTGAAGGAATATCGCCGGTCCTGGTTTTGGTAACAGGTCACTACTGAAGTCACTGACTAGGGGACGAGTAGGCTAGGGGTAAGTTGCTCGTCTCACAATCGAAAGGCTGTGGGTTCGAGTCTCACCTGTCGCTACTCTTCGCCCGCGACCAATCGGCGTGAGAGATTGGCGACGCTACATGACTCAACGGTGGATGTGTCATTAAAAAAAACAATAATTAACTAACGAAGTCACTGACTTAGCTAGCGAAATATTGGGGTCCTGACAAGGGTCACGGGTCACTGGAATCATTGACTTAGGTAGCAGGGAATGGTGTAACTGACATGATTAATCAGGCACCAGTTCACATGTGACCCCTGTGGCAGGACACCAGCGACATGAGTGACGAGACGTCGGCTGACGTGGTGACGAGACGTCAACTGACATGGGCCCGTTCGGTGACGTTGGCCCGCGTGATGTTGACATCAGCGCCGCTGGGTCCTCAGGTGGAGCAGGGCATCAAGCTGTTCAACCAGCAGCGTCACCAGGAGGCCGTCGCCAAGTGGAAGGAGGCGCTGCGGAAGATACGGCGGGAGCAGGACCGGTTCATCACACTCGGCTACCTCTGTCAGGCCTACATGCACTGGGGAAAATACGGGTAGGTGTCGTGTGCGGGGCTGAATTATGGACGCAGTAGACAGACCGCCGGCTTTTCAGTGGTGGGTGTGTGTCGCGTGACTGCGCCCGTGTCGCCTTCAGACACTTGCAGGCCTCCAACGACTACAGCAGGCGATTTGTTGCTGTTATGCGTCAATAGCAGAGCGTGTCGAAACCTTCGATCAGGTTCACATCAGCCTTCGTTGTCATGATGAGATTGGTTCGCCTCAGCCTTCAGGTTCACCTTCTGGTCTTTTGAGTTGGTATCAGCTCTCATATGTGGGTAGGACGAAAATCGGATAATCGGCATAGCTTGGTGCAGAAGTTTGCTTTCGACACTGAAGATGACATAGTATGCTCTGAGACTGAAGACCTAGTATGCTCACCGTCCCATCCATGCTTGAAACAAACCATCAGGAGGACAGATGTCTTACCATTCCAGCTTCTCCAATGCTACCGCAGTATTCTACACAATTGTTCAGAGCAGCTATGCCATTTTTATTTCGCACGTTTACCTCAAGATTGTTCCAGTGAAGCGCGTATGAAACATTGATGCACTAGAAAGTATGAGCTATTAGTCGCACGCGGCATCCGTAAAGTACGTACATTTTCGTAGCATCTTCCGATTATAGTTGACTTGTTATCATCATGTTATTATGAACTAGCTAGTTTATTAATACAAAAAAGTGCATTGATCATTCGTTCCTGGTTTCATCTCGTCCAGTATGCCTAACTGGACGGCAACGGGACAAATGTACGCAATGCAAATCCAAACATGTGCAAATGTACGCAGGCGCAAATGTACGTAAGCAAAGGCGTATGTCAACGCAACAGTACGTTAGCGATTATCCATTACCCTTGTGCATATTAGCGATTGCTTTACGACAGCTTGCTGCTAGAGCATTCACGATTGCTTTACAACAAACGCCCGTAAAGTAAATGTACGCATGGAAAATATATGCATGTGCAAATGCATGTATATGCACGTATACGCAAATGTACGTATGAGGCAATGCACGTACATTTGCCCATACGTGCATTTATATTCGGCTTATCGGCATTTGGGTCATGCAAGTCTGAATTTACATACATTTGCTCCGAGGTACTTTTGCGTTTATATGCACTCGCGCTTACGTACCTTTACACTTACGCACATTTCCTACGCGCCCTTTTCCATTTACGTGCATCTGCAATGACGAACATTTGCTCTTACATACTTTTCCATTTACGTACATTTGCACTTTCGTAAATTTGCGGTTGGGCGGTTTACATTTGCGCTTACGCTAGACTTCCTCATACGTACATTTGCGCATACGTACGGTTGCGCTTGCGTACACTTACCCATATGTACATTTGCCCTGATGTACATTTGCATATGCGTACATTTACGCTGAGTTGCGTGCATTTGCTTGCGTTCATCTTCCATACGTGCTTTTGCTCTGACGTACATTTGCCATACCTGCATTTGTCATACGTACTTTTGCGCTTGCATACGTCTGAGTCTACGTATATCTGCCATGCGTACATTTTGCATGCGAATTTTCGCGCATGCACACATTTGCTTGCACACATCGGCCATACGTACATTTGTCCTTACGTGCATTTGTCCCTAGGCACATTTGTTCTCAGGTACATTTGCCCTTAGGTACGTTTGTCCTAGAACGCTAAAACGCCGATCCAAAATCCGCGCCGAAGCTAATCCAGTGACTGTGTGATACAATAGATGATATTTTGTGTGAGAAATTGCAGATATCACACGAGTCCAACACAGCGGCCGACACCGATTACTGAAGAATGTTCTACAGCAAAGAAATAATCACCATTGCAATGCGTACACGGAGGTGGTCACAGTGCAACACGTGCACCGGTAGCCTGACGGCGATCGCCGGTGACACCGGTAGCCTGACGGCGATCGCCGGTGACACCGGTAGCCTGACGGCGATCGCCGGTGACACCGGTAGCCTGACGGCGATCGCCGGTGACACCGGTAGCCTGACGGCGATCGCCGGTGACACCGGTAGCCTGACGGCGATCGCCGGTGACACCGGTAGCCTGACGGCGATCGCCGGTGACACCGGTAGCCTGACGGCGATCGCCGGTGACACCGGTAGCCTGACGGCGATCGCCGGTGACACCGGTAGCCTGACGGCGATCGCCGGTGACACCGGTAGCCTGACGGCGATCGCCAGTGACACCGGTAGCCTGACGGCGATCGCCGGTGACACCGGTAGCCTGCACCAGCGCTCACTGCCTGAGGGCAGATGATCATAGGTGGCCGCCTGGGATCACAATCAGACCCACAAGGCTCAGCGTCTAATGGACAAACTGAACACGAAAATGCAGCGCAATTCCGCGGCCCGTTCCTTCTCGTTTGGAAGTGCTCTCCTTAGCTTCCGCCACGTGACCTACCGCCCCACACGTCACCTCAATGTGTTTTCCTTAACTTCGCTACGTGACCTGCCGTGCCAAGATTCATCTGGAGGTGTTTCTTTTCCGAGCTTCCACCACGTAACCCACCACGCCACACGCCATGAAAGTGCACACAGAACGTTATCGCAATCTTCTTACCGCACATTTTTCGTCCTTTTCCGGTTTGGTGCCATGCAACGACATGCATAATAGCCTGTGTCGAGAATTGTCAAAGTGGTGTTATCAAAAACGGCTACTGTTTTTATTTTGCCTTGATATGTGCCTAACAATTCGGCATAAAAATTAGATCGCTGGGCAATCGGCATTTTTTCTCAAAATGCGTTTGAAAAAGAATCTGTTTTCGGCATTCGGCGCCATATTGGCTGTGAGAACCAATCCAGATAAGTGGGTCAAATAGTACCTCTTTTTGATCGTCTCAACGAGCTGAGTCGATTGAAACAAAGCAATATTATCGAAAAATTCGATAGGTAAGAAAATATCGGCTATCTTGTGTCTTCTAATACACCAGCAAATGTCCATTTCGGGGCATGCAAGGAACTCTGAGGTTTAAACAAGTAAAAATCATGATACAGCCGCGGTTTCTGCACTTACTCAATTGAAGACTTCAGCATCACTCACTGGGCATAGAAATATAGACAAAGCTTCATATTTATTCGCTGTTTGAACTGCATGGCAGCATGATTGAGGGAGGCTGCTTTGTACGCATGTGTATCACATACCAAATACAAGGCTATCTGAATATCTCAACATGCAACAAATAGGTAGCTATTCGTTGCACGTTGCGACATTCAGATAGCCTTTCCACATCACGTTCAGGCGAAAATCATATACGTTGGTGGAAAAATGATTACAATTCGCCGTGATCACCCTGGAACCATCGATGCCAATTTGTTTTCCCCAAAGGGACATATGTCAGACATCAATCAATGAACACTGGAAATATCCAAGGCAAACATCGCGCGAAGGTACGGAGCACAACTGACTGGACGGCATAGAGCACCCTAGTTCTATCTTTCATGGAGCTCACAGTCGCTTTAGCATATTCTCCACGTCCCTCTTAGTTGTTAGCACGGGAAAAAGCTGCCGGTGCATGTGCCTACACCGTGTGTATCAGATCATGACCTGGGAGACACTGCATGCAAAAACCTCCGGCGTATCGTTGA
The DNA here is from genome assembly GCA_034440575.1 of Imbricaverruca yamaguchii. Taxonomy (NCBI): domain Eukaryota; kingdom Metazoa; phylum Arthropoda; class Thecostraca; family Neoverrucidae; genus Imbricaverruca; species Imbricaverruca yamaguchii. The sequence goes on along the minus strand of JAOTOL010001640.1, from coordinate 1,125,528 downwards.
ATTAATTGTGGGGGTTTACCATCCGATGTGGTCTCGCGCGAAGATGCAGCACAACTGGCTGGATGGCCACGCGGTATGTGCTGCGCCAGCTGCACCTCACTCAGCTGCAGCATGGGAAAGTCGTGAGCATCGTGATGCCGTACCTCCACTCCAGTGCCCGGTATGCTCACAGCGAAATGGTGTTCCAGACATTTCTCTAGAGCGATGACAGAGTAGAGCGCCAGTTCGCTGTTGAACGTATCAGGTGCGTCCGCGGCCAAAATGAGCGTGGAGACCCCAGCGTCCGTCCCAGGAAAATTCCGAGACAAAATGAGACCGTGAAGAGTCTGCAGGGGTTGATATCCTGGGACGGTGCCTTCCAACCGGCCCTCACGTGCCACACGCCAAGCTCCGAACGTGATGGCTATGTGGACATGCCAATGTCAGTTCCACAGTTTCCGTGCACGGTCAGTCAGTTGAACGATGCGGAAACAGGTGTCGCTAGCTCCAAAAATACGTGTACGGGAAGGAGAGGAGGGACGGCTACATCCGAGCTGGCTACAAACAGGCAGCTTTTTCCCGTGTTTACAACTAAGAGGGACGTGGAGAATATGATAAAACGACTGTGTGTTCCATGAATGATAGAACTGGGGTGCTCTATGCCGTCCAGTCAGTTGTGCTCCTCACCTTCGCGCAATGTTTCCCTTGGATATACCAGTGTTCATTGATTGATGTCTGACATGTGTCTCGTTATGAAAAAAATAAGCACCGATGGTCCCATGATGATCACGGCGAATTACAATAATGTCGGCGAATTTTAATTATTTTTATCACCAACGTATCCGATTTTCGTCTGAACGTGAAGTGGAAAGGCTATCTGAATGTCTCAACATGCAACAAATAGGTAGGTATTTGGTATGTGATGCACATGCGCACAAAGCAGCCTCCCTCAATCATGCTGCTATGTAGTTCAAACAGCGAATAAATATGAAGCTTTGTCTATATTTATATGCCCAGTGAGTGATGCTGAAGTCTTCAAATGAGTAAGTGCAGAAACCGCGGCTGTATCATGATTTTTACTTGTTTAAACCTCAGGGTTTCTTGTATGCCCCAAAATGGGCATACAAGGAATTATTTGCTGGTGTATTAAAAGACACAAGATAGCCGATATTTTCGTACCTATTGACTTTTCGACAATACTGCCTTGTTTCAATCGATTCAGCTCGTCGAGACGATCAAAAAGAGGTACCATTTGACCCACTTATCTGGATTGGTTCTCACAGCCAACATGGCGCCGAATGCAGAAAACAGATTATTTTTCAAATGCATTTTGAGAAAAAATGCCGATGGCTCAGCGATGTAATTTTTATGCCAAATTGTTAGGCACATATCAAGGCAAAATAAAAGCAGTAACCGTTTTTGATAACACCACTTTGAAAATTCTCGACACAGGCTAATGCATAAGCATCAAAATAACTTTACAAGGGAGTGGTTTCAGCCACGTTGGCTCGCTCCCTCTGCCTTAACTGTGTTCTATATATGAACTATATACGAAAAATAACCCCTTTCGGCACAATTAATTTCATAACCATACTTTCTATTTAACCATTTTTAGGTTGAGAATTAGCTCCGAACTTCTGCATTTGCTTATAAAATTAATGAGAATTGGCTTCGAGTTACCATCGTACCGAGTTTGTCCTCTGTTAAAAGCTAGCTTGCTCTCCGAACTCAAATGCATTCTTACCCAGCACGGGATCACAAGCGTCAATGAGCATAATCTTTCTTCTCACCAGGATTTTCCTCCGGATAATACAGCTTTGGTAGGGGATTTCGTAATATGGCAGGAAGGCGCACATTTATGTGCTCAGCGCATCTGCAGCTTTTCGGTCATCTGTGATGCATCCGATCTTGCTCGCGCCCAGCTTAATATTCCAACTTAAACCCAATTTGGTAGATATGTGGGCGAATTGCCCCTCCTCTTCCACCGCGTATATTTGCTTACGTGCATTTGCCTACGTGCATCTACCATGCGCACATTTGTCCTTACGTACATTTGTCCGAGAATCCTGGCTGTCGTTTGTGAGTGCAGCCTCTGGCACTGAGTGGCCTGTGTAAGTGCAGCCTCTGGCATCGAGTGGCTTGCGTGGATGCGCGATGCACCTCGACCAAACGCCATAACATGGTGAAAATTCATGTCCCCGAGCTGTTTGCCCGCCTGCTATTTCATATACGGCTGAGCGTATCTATGGGCCAGGCTTGCTGGCTGACTGGCACTACGCCAGTCGTCAACATGACTGGACTAATGAACAGCCAGCATGCCGGAGCCCGCACGCCACTTCTCCGCAGTCTCGATCGGAGCTGATGAATGCGTGAGCCTGCGTGGCATAGCGATGCAGTGCGGTGATTGAAAGGTAGGCCCGGTTGGCATTCATTGGCATTTCTGCGGGTCGGCTGAAACCGCATTTGGAACTCGAATTAATCTGTCGTTGGTGCGCGGGACAAAGCCAGCACCGCACTGCGGCGCTGTGCCGCTGCAGGTCGTCTGACGTCATGCCACGACGTTGATTATCGACACACGCTGTCTGTCTGTTCGCCTCCGTCTGTCCCAGCGGCGAGATCAGCTCATGTCCCGCTGTACCATCTGTCCCAGCGGCGAGCCCAGCTCATGTCCCCTTACCGGCTGTGCCGGCGGCCGGCTACTCTTCCCCTGCACCATCTGTCCCAGCGGCGAGCCCAGCTCATGTCCCGCTGTACCGGCTGACGCGGCCGGCTCAGCTCGTGTGCCGCTGTACCGTCTGTCCCAGCGGCGAGATCAGCTCATGTCCCGCTGTACCATCTGTCCCAGCGGCGAGCCCAGCTCATGTCCCGCTGTACCCGGCCTCTGTCCGCCGACCGCTCTGTCCCAGCGTGTGACTGTTGGCCGGCGGCCGGCTCAGCTCGTGTGCCGCTGTACCGTCTGTCCCAGCGGCGAGATCAGCTCATGTCCCGCTGTACCGTCTGTCCCAGCGGTGATTTGCCCTTAGCTCATGTCCTGTGCCGCGTACCGTCTGTCCAGCGTGGCTGTGTGTCCGCGTACCTCAGCGGTGGTGTGCCGCTGTACCGTCTGTCCCAGCGGCGAGATCAGCTCGTGTCCCGCTGTACCATCTGTCCCAGCGGCGAGCCCAGCTCATGTCCCGCTGTACCGGCTGAGCCGGCGGCCGGCTCAGCTCGTGTGCCGCCGTACCGTCTGTCCCAGCGGTGTGACTGTTCGTCACGACGCTGGCGTTCAGCGTCACGACCGCCGCCTGTGTCGGATCACCGCTCCGAGCGTCCCGCGCTGTTTTCCGGTGCACTTTGGTGGCAGATGACGCGGCGACACGCGATCTGGTGATGGTGTCGGCGGTGGCGCTGCCAGCGAGTGGGGAGGGGAGGATGTTGGCAGCCTCGATCAGGCTGACCATTTCGATCGAGTGATCGATCCATCGTAGGTGCATGCAGTGAGAGATTCGATTAAGTTGTTGATGGCGTTCGAACAAATATCGGTTCTACTTTTTGATTAAAAATTACCATAGATACAAAACCACATCTACCATCTACCATGTCATAGATACTTAGGTGGATACTCTCACTTTTTGTTTTATCACCATTGAGAGTGCTCCAGCTTTACGACACGTAAACATTGTAGTCGTAGAAACATGCTTCAGTGGACGCCGCAAGGGACGAATCACAAGCAGCGTTTGTAGCATTCGCCGTGCTATGCTAATCGTCTGAAACACAGTCGATTAGTTTCATATAAGAAGAACATCCCACTTGGCCGTTCGTTGCAGGTGCCCACAAACCATCGTCTTTACTACCACGAACACAGTGCTCTGCTGATGGTGCCGATAGCACAGCCCATGCTGGAGTGCAAGGAGTGTAAGAGCACGGTGCACCCGCACCGTGCTCTTCTCTTCTGCTCTGACGAGGGAACACGCTCCAGCGTCAGCTGAGTATTTGCGTATGCCAGCAATACAGTAATACAACACATGCACTTAGCCACCGTTTTGGGTCCCCAATTGCCTAAGCGATCGCAACGGTGTTCAGCTGTGCGGTCTGCATGGTCGGTCAGCTGTTGACCAGTTGCGCACCACCTCAGTTATGTCCGGTCAGGTCGGCTCACGCTGCGACGCTCCGGTGCAACACTCGGCCAAAGCCTTGGCGAATACACCTCGGCTGCATGAGCTGTTGGTTGGTTATTGGTTTTACGACACATCGACCGTTGAGTCATGTAGCGTCGCCAATCTCTCACGCCGATTGGTCGCGGGCGAAGAGTAGCGGCAGGTGAGACTCGAACCCACAACCTTTCGATTGTGAGACGAGCAACTTACCCCTAGGCTACTCGTCCCCCTTGCATGAGCTGCGGTACTTACGAATGCAATGTGATCAGAAGAATCCACGACAGTGTTGATGAGCTTTTCCATGTTCGGTATGTCAGCGACCTGTTTACACGAGCAACATTTTCGTAAGTTTTCCTAATCACATCGTATTTGAAAGCTTCGCTGTTTATGCAGGCGGGTTAGCAGACACACACGTATAACAAAGATGCCCAACCGATCCAACCGCTCCCCAGATGACACAGCTGCTCTTTGGATTCCCTCATCAAACGGAATAAAAGGTTTAATATTACTCTCATTGTGCCTTATGCCAGCATCGCGTCGCGCAGTCATCCTTGAGATTCATTATCCTAACAGAACGAAATAACGGCTACAGCAGTGAATTCTTACTCCAGAATGACTCAAAATCATTTCATGCCTTGGCTTGCTTCTTGTGGTCATCAAGAATGGAACCGCAAACTATAGCCGACATTGTCTTCCTTCTGTTTCATATTCAGCAGAACAGAACTAAGATGCGAGTTCTTGGGATGTTCCGTACTTTATAATTGCTCGGAACACCATACAATGGAAGGCATTCACAGTTTCAGATCAAGCTATTCACGGTGATGCTGAAGGAGCAATGTTTATATCGGAGGACGCATGCGCACCACGTTGTGCGTATATATACTAGTGTGCAGCATGTACACAAGTACATTCATGATGTGTCCGTGAGTACTTTGCCTGCGACGTACACATGTGCCTACGCACAGTCCGTTAGTGAGGTGGTTGACTCTGGCTCGTGCAGCGTGAGAATGCATGCATATGTAAATGATAAATGGATATATGCAGAAAATACAAGGATGTAGATGTAAAAATACCTTAATTATCTGACTCTGCACCTGAATGAATGTACCGGGTAGCTAACAAATGAACTGAATACCTTTAATCAAAACAATTCAAGTTTCAAATCAGCTCATTTCGATACTGGTCCAGGAATGGGTATTACCTGACAGCAAATATAAATTCACACGGCCATGTGCTTTGCTTGCAAAGCAGACTGCATATCAAGCTGTAGCCGTTGCCAGAGAATGATGCCTGACGAGACTCTCAACAGCTGTAGACAGCCATGGATCACCCAAACAGGGCAACAGTCGAACTGAAAAATTTCCTTGCAGCCCGCCGACCTCGTGTTCCCATATCACGTCTCACCATCCACCTGCCGGTGGGTGAAGGCCGGGGGGCGACTCGGGCGCCAAGCTCAGGCTGCAGTAGTGTCAACGGTGCTGTAGCAGTGGTGTTAGTGGTGCTGTAGCAGTGGTGTCAGTGGTGCTGTAGCAGTGGTGTCAGTGGTGCTGTAGCAGTGGTGTCAGTGGTGCTGTAGCAGTGGTGTCAGTGGTGCTGTAGCAGTGGTGTCAGTGGTGCTGTAGCAGTGGTGTCAGTGGTGCTGTAGCAGTGGTGTCAGTGGTGCTGTAGCAGTGGTGTCAGTGGTGCTGTAGCAGTGGTGTCAGTGGTGCTGTGCAGTGGTGCTTAGCAGTGGTGTCAGTGGTGCTGTAGCAGTGGTGTCAGTGGTGCTGTAGCAGTGGTGTCAGTGGTGCTGTAGCAGTGGTGTCAGTGGTGCTGTAGCAGTGGTGTCAGTGGTGCTGTGTGAGCAGTGGTGTCAGTGGTGCTGTAGCAGTGGTGTCAGTGGTGCTGTAGCAGTGGTGTCAGTGGTGCTGTAGCAGTGGTGTCAGTGGTGCTGTAGCAGTGGTGTCAGTGGTGTCAGTGGTGCTGTAGCAGTGGTGTCAGTGGTGCTGTAGCAGTGGTGTCAGTGGTGCTGTAGCAGTGGTGTCAGTGGTGCTGTAGCAGTGGTGTCAGTGGTGCTGTAGCAGTGGTGTCAGTGGTGCTGTAGCAGTGGTGTCAGTGGTGCTGTAGCAGTGGTGTCAGTGGTGCTGTAGCAGTGGTGTCAGTGGTGCTGTAGCAGTGGTGTCAGTGGTGCTGTAGCAGTGGTGTCAGTGGTGCTGTAGCAGTGGTGTCAGTGGTGCTGTAGCAGTGGTGTCAGTGGTGCTGTAGCAGTGGTGTCAGTGGTGCTGTAGCAGTGGTGTCAGTGGTGCTGTAGCAGTGGTGTCAGTGGTGCTGTAGCAGTGGTGTCAGTGGTGCTGTAGCAGTGGTTTGTCTGTAGCAGTGGTGTCGTGGTGCTGTAGCAGTGGTGTGGTCTGTAGCAGTGGTGTCAGTGGTGCTGTAGCAGTGGTGTCAGTGGTGCTGTAGCAGTGGTGTCAGTGGTGCTGTAGCAGTGGTGTCAGTGGTGCTGTAGCAGTGGTGTCAGTGGTGCTGGAACTCGGCCGGATCTAAATCCGAATGGAGATGTCAGCTCTGAGATGATTTAGACAGTTTTCAAGCCAACAAATTGAGAGTCAACGCTTCAGACAGCAACATATATAATGGCACACTGGCCTCTACCACCGTCATCAACTTGGAACCAGGCGAGGTTCACGTGATCCAATGAATCATGCCATGATAGCAGACAGCAGAAGACATAATTCCTGGATGCTTTCAATGTCTGTTATTTCAATTTTCAATGTTCGGTTTTTCATATTTTTTGTTGTTTTATGATTTGTGTGCAATGCACTATCAATGAGATTATTTTTACTTTATAAATATGATGATGTTCTACTGTTTTGACTGAACATCTTGCAGGGTTTTTCCTTCTGAAGCCATCAGTGTCTTGTATCTACTAAAGTATTCCTATCTTACTGACTTCTTCCCAGATTGCATGTGCACTTAAGTAATGAGATAAAAGAATGTTATATTGCCAGTGCACAGTGGGACCAGGAGTGGATGCACCGGTTGAGCGCTGATCAGTCTTGTTACTATAGGTTTGAAATATAAATGTTTACACCGATGAAAACCTGACAATCGGGTGTACACAGGACCATTAGATCAATACCTATATATTTTGTCAAGCCTCACTATCTGGTAAATCAGTCAAAACATCGTTGGCACCACGTTCGTTCATATCCTAGTATGATAGAATCATAAACTCAAAAAGTTGTACGGCCTACTAAAAGACGCAGAGTGTTTGGGTTGAGCCTATAAAAGGAAGATGCGATAAGAAGATAAAAATGTATGAAGCTCTCCGATAAATGTGGTATCCTGAATTATAAAGAAGCTGTTTCATGGCTAATCGCTTCGGCATCACATGTTCAAAGGCCGGTTCTCGGTCCATCGCCATGTGCACCTGTTCCTAGCATAATTAACCATTCATATGCACGATATACACCTATACTAGATAAGACACCTATACCGGCATTAATTCGACGTCGTTCACCAGAATTCCTAACCTCCTACTCCAGTACTTAGAAATCAAATGTAAGATTATTTCTTTTTTTAACCTAATTAATTTATCCACCTAGTTATAGCGAAAATACCATCCCATTGTGTAACTATGGGCGGTCCCATCAGCATCACGTGCCCGAGAGAAGGTACCGAACCAGCTGCCATGTGCACCTGTTACTGACGGAATTTCACATTAGTGAGCATAATGTGAAAAACCTATTGGCATCAACCTCACACCCCAATTCCTATCCACATTATTTTCAACTTATAATTCAAATATTTGGTTATTGGACCTACAATACATTAAACGCCTTATTCTTAAGTAAATTTCGTGGGAGATCGCCCGCTACATCCCCGAATATATATATATATATATATATATATATATATATATATATATATATATATATATATATATATATATATATGTGTGTGTGTTGTATATATATACATGTAAACCATTGACAAACCACGCTATTACTGAACGCTTGGCTTTAGCTGTCCTACACCATGACTTGTTTAACCTGAATTGATGGCCCTCATGCAATTACATCAATAGAAGAGAATCATTCAGATTGCCGCTATCTCCTTTTACCATTTTAAGCATCTGAATCATATCACCCCTGCATTTCTTGCACTTCAATGAACACAAACATTTCCCGATTATATTTTCCTCTTCAAAACACCTTCCGTTCCTCTACAATTCTATGACACTCACTGTCCCACGGTGTTCTTATATAGAAGGGAAAACACGTATTTAGTCGCTACGTTACGGGGTTATTGGCGAAGATCGTCGCATTTGAAGCGTGCATCCTTTCCCGACTTCCTGACAGCTTTCACCCATTTCAGCACACGCCGCAGGTTACTCAGTTAGTTTGTGACCGGTGTAGTCTATCATATTTAAAACCGGTTCGTCAGCTGTGTATGCACATCAACTCCTGGAAGTAAATCCATTCATCCCCCGTGTTTCTTCCCCTCTCGCTTGTGTCAAAGCGGCTCGCTTTCATATTCGCATTCAGATCTGAAACCAGATGGCCAGGATCGCTCTCCATCTCTATACCGGCATTAATTCGACGTCGTTCACCAGAATTCCTAACCTCCTACTCCAGTATTATTGTTTGTTTGTTTGTTTGTTTATTGGTTGGTTCACGACACACTTTATGCACATTCACGGCTAATGGCGCCACCCACACTGTTTCGCCGGTGGGCCGCGGGATTGGGAAATGTCCTGAGTGGCGCTAGAGTCGGACCCGAGACCTTTGGTACCCATAGCCCGACACCTTAACCACTCGGCTATCCCCGCCCCTAAGATTATTGTTTAACCTAATTAATTTATCTACCTAGTTATAGCGAAAATACCATCCCATTGTGTAACTATGGGCGGTCCCAGCAGCATCACGTACCCGAGAGAAGGTACCGAACCAGCTGCCATGTGCACCTGTTACTGACGGAATTTCACATTAGTGAGCATAATGTGAAAAACCTATTTGCATCAACCTCACACTCCAATTCCTATCCACCTATCCTATCCAATCAACTTATAATTCAAATATTTGGTTATTGGACCTACAATACATTAAAGGCCCTATTCTTAAATAAATTTCGTGGGAGATCGCCCGCTACATCCCCGAATATATATATATATATATATATATATATATATATATATATATATATATATATATATATATATATATATATATATATATATGTATATATACATGTAAACCATTGACAAACCACGCTATTACTGAACGCTTGGCTTTAGCTGTCCTACACCATGACTTGTTTAACCTGAATTGATGGCCCTCATGCAATTACATCAATAGAAGAGAATCATTCAGATTGCCGCTATCTCCTTTTACCATTTTAAGCATCTGAATCATATCACCCCTGCATTTCTTGCACTTCAATGAACACAAACATTTCCCGATTATATTTTCCTCTTCAAAACACCTTCCGTTCCTCTACAATTCTATGACACTCACTGTCCCACGGTGTTCTTATATAGAAGGGAAAACACGTATTTAGTCGCTACGTTACGGGGTTATTGGCGAAGATCGACGCATTTGAAGCGTGCATCCTTTCCCGACTTCCTGACAGCTTTCACCCATTTCAGCACACGCCGCAGGTTACTCAGTCAGTTTGTGACCGGTGTAGTCTATCATATTTAAAACCGGTTCGTCAGCTGTGTATGCACATCAACTCCTGGAAGTAAATCCATTCATCCCCCGTGCTTCTTCCCCTCTCGCTTGTGTCAAAGCGGCTCGCTTTCATATTCGCATTCAGATCTGAAACCAGATAGCCAGGATCGCTCTCCATCTCAGTCAACAGGTATACTATGTCTTTTTGACTCATATGCCAGCATTTCTCCTAGCTGAGCGGACGTTGTGCTCTGCAGATGACTTGCGTGCGTTGTCATGCTGTCAAAAAAAACAGAGGTCATTGAGCCAACTGACATAAAGGCGACAAAATGATTAATTACAGAAACCCTTCACAAGGGTGTATTTGATACAGATTTTAATCCATATTTGTGACGTACAGAGGCCATCAAACTTGGTGATAGTATGTGTCCTCATGCGATGCCTTTAAAGGCCACATTTGTGGATGCGACTCGTAAACTTCACTTCATATTGAGAATCAGACGCCGCAAATTTATTGGATGGATATTTTGGACTGATATGAAATATCGAAAACCAAGCTCATATTGATGCATTCACAACTTGGACTAAATCGGTGCAAGTATATTTATCGATGTGTTTGGCGAGACTAGATGTCGTACGATTTTGCGTTTTTGTTTGCGGCCTTCAAGCATCTCGATATAATAGACTTAGTAAGGCGCTACCCATTGTTCCGGTAAGTTATATAAAGGTTAATATGTAGTCTTGTCAGGTCTTTACAGCGACTCGTATGGCATACGATGGCTAGCGTTTCAATCAATCAGGTATAATGAAAAGCCTTGATAAACTAAAAGATTCGATAGCTTGGCGAGAGAAAAAAATTGCGTAGAGTAGCTGTGACGGTCACGTCATTTCGGTCATAAGATTTACATTCGTAAGACCAACGCGCACAAGATCTACGTTCATAAGACCTACGTGCAGAAGATCTACATGTACATGAAATTAGATCTTATGGATATTCACTGCCGCTGCATGACAGCTTGATGTTAGCGTAAATTATCTACCTATGCAACTACGTAGTTAACTGCCTTCAATATAAATGAGTCTCCAAAATAGATAGCTCACCTTCAGGCTTTAGAAGAAATAGAATACACCAAATCCGTGTAGCTATGCTGCGTCGACGGCTTGGCTATTGCTCGCTGTGGAACTGCCATGCTCTTAGAATGTGCATGCACACAGCCGATGTGAATACTTTCTTATGGTTTTAATAATAGATGTGAAATCAAGGAATGGCTATCAAGTGATATACGTATATATATATATATATATATATATATATATATATATATATATATATATATATATATATATATATATATATATATATATATATATATATATATATATATATATATATATATATATATATATATATGCAGAATATTAATATTCTAAATAATACTACACATAATTGTGCAAAGGATGTACAAAACAAAAACATTTATTTCTACGGTTTTAATGGTTTCCAATAATGATTTAAATTCGACAATGAAATCCAAGAAGAAAAGAAAAACAGGGGAAAACAGCGAAAAACAATAGGCACTGTGAAGCACCATCATTGAACCAGGTTTAGATTTCAGCAGTGCTTTCATACCCGGTTGTAGTATTTTCTCCACTTGGGGGCGAAACAGACATATGGTGCCGTGATGCAGTCGGTCTGTACATCACCTTCACTCCGTCGCTTTCCAACGGCACAGCCTACATTCCGCAACTGGATGAACAGAGCCCACCAGGGCGTGCATTCGTCTCTAATCTGCACCGGTCTCTGACACAAGCAGGGTCAGAAGTACCAGAGCTCCTGACTGACACATGGCGCGAGTGCGAACTTTGTCCTGCTCCTCCGGATCAGACGACGTTGTTCTGCTCCTCCAGATCGGGAAACTTTATTCTGCTCCTCCAGATCAGACGACTTTGTCCTGCTGCTCCAGATCAGACGACTTTGTTCAGGTTCAGACACGTCAGGCCCGGGCTGCTCTGGCGGCGAATGTGGCACATGCTAAGCGCCCACTTCCTATAAGCCGAGGCCAGTCCATCACCGGTCATTGCGCAACCTTGGAGTATGGCAAGGGAATGCGTCACATGCATTTTTCTGAATGCGCCTCACCCGGTCGAAAGCTCAGGGGGATTCTTCGCCCGGGCGACATGTTGCCACCGGAGCGATGATTGCCAGAGTTCTCCCGGTGGCACGTGTCTACCGAGAGCAGTTTCCGGGACGGGTGGATCCGAATCCACGACTCGGCCATTCGCAGTCCTCCCGGTGGCGCGCGTCTACAGATAGCAGTATCAGAGGCGGGAGGATCCGAGCCGGCTGGGGTCGAGGCCGCTAATTTGGCACCGCTCGGCCACACGCGCCGCTAAAGGTCATGGGGAAGATTATTCGGTCCGACGCGCGGCGGCGAGGCCCCGACATGATTGTGCCATGCGCGCACAGCTAGCAAGGAAGCTCGGTTCAAATCATGCTGGAGGGGAGGGAAGGGAGGGGAGGGGCGAAGCGTCATGGCCTGGACTGCGACTACAATCTTGAACACGCCAGCATTGTGGGTGAAAGGGATTGATGAGCATTCGGTATAAATTAACTTAGGTAACTCCCAAGTCTAACAGCTATCCCTGCAGCATTATCTTCAGTGAAGCCTCGCAACTTGTGCGAAGTTGTTATGGGAGATATATAGGGCGCCGTGTGGACGAAATAAATCTTCACAGAAGCTATATCCAACAACTGCATTTAATTTAGAGTACAACTTGACCGAGTTGTCGAATTGTGCCATATATCTGGCCGTTATTTAATTTGTCAATAGTACCACCGACTGGTTTTGATTTCCAGTAGTAAGAGGAGTTGAGTGCACATCTCACTGAGCCTGGCGTCACTAGTCAACGGGTTCATGTTCCGAGCCAAAGTCTTCAGGTGAACTGTGACATCGTGTTGTCAATGTGCAATGTGTCTATCTATGCACGTCACAGTCCAGAACGGACCGTCGACAGATCTGGTGGCTTTGTCACAGCTGATGGTGGTGTCAAAGTTGGCGGTGTTGTTGGAACTGGTAGTGGTGGCAGGGCTGATAGTGGCATCAGAGATGACGATGTGGTCTCAGGTGGCGTCAGAGTTGGCGGTCTCGTCAGAGTTGTCGGTGGTATCAGAGCTGACAGTGTTGTCAGAGCTAGCGTTGTTATCACAGCTGGCGGTGGCATCAGAACTGATGGTGGTGTCAGAGCTGGCGGTATCGCAAGAATTGATGGTCGAGTCAGAGCTAATGGTGGTGTCAGAGCCGGCGGTATCGTCAGAGCTGATGGTGTGTCAGAGCCGGCGGTATCGTCAGAGCTGACAGTGTTGTCAGAGCTGGCCGTATCGTCAGAGCTGATAGTGTCGTCAGATAGATGTCAGAGCTGGCGGTGATATCAGAGGTGGCGATGGCGTCACCTGAAGTGTTCACGTGGAAACGTGCAACACTTTCTACAGCCTGAGCCGGGAACGGGATGGACGTGGAGTTTGGCGGGGCGACGGTCCACCAATTTATACAGCCAGTATCGTAGGTCGGGCGGCTCGCCGCGCGCCATACTCTTCAGTGATAGGTCGCCACTCCGGTGATAAGTCGCCGCTCCGGTGATAAGTCGCCGCTCCGGTGATAAGTCGCCGCTCCGGTGATAGGTCGCCACTCCGGTGATAGGTCGCCACTCCGGTGATAGGTCGCCGCTCCGGTGATAGGTCGCCACTCCGGTGATAGGTTGCCACTCCGGTGATAGGTTGCCACTCCGGTGATAAGTCGCCGCTCCGGTGATAAGTCGCCGCTCCGGTGATAGGTTGCCACTCCGGTGATAGGTCGCCACCCGGTGATAGGTCGCCACTCCGGTGATAGGTCGCCGCTCCGGTGATAGGTTGCCACCCCGTGATAGGTTGCCACTCCGGTGATAGGTCGCCACCCGGTGATAAGTCGCCGCTCCGGTGATAAGTCGCCGCTCCGGTGATAGGTTGCCACTCCGGTGATAGGTCGCCACTCCGGTGATAAGTCGCCGCTCCGGTGATAGGTTGCCACTCCGGTGATAGGTCGCCGCTCCGGTGATAGGTCGCCACTCCGGTGATAAGTCGCCGCTCCGGTGATAAGTCGCCGCTCCGGTGATAAGTCGCCGCTCCGGTGATAGGTCGCCACTCCGGTGATAGGTCGCCGCTCCGGTGATAGGTCGCCACTCCGGTGATAGGTCGCCGCTCCGGTGATAAGTCGCCGCTCCGGTGATAGGTCGCCGCTCCGGTGATAAGTCGCCGCTCCGGTGATAGGTCCCCCGGTGATAGGTCGCCACTCCGGTGATAGGTCGCCGCTCCGGTGATAGTCGCCCGTATAGGTCGCCGCTCCGGTGATAGGTCGCCGCTCCGGTGTGCCACTCCGGTGATAGGTCGCCGCTCCGGTGATAGGTCGCCGCTCCGCCAGTTTCCCAGTTTGTAGTCCACTACCAGCCTGCACACGGCCGCATAGGGAGGTCGCCTGGGGCTACCCGGTGTCCCTATGAGCGGTGGTGCCCCGTCCCCGCCCCGGTCCCCGCCCATCGGAATCGATGGTCACCTCACGGTCGAGCGTGCCGCGGTCCCTGACCGACCTCAGGGTGTGGTGAGAGGCGGACTGGCGGCTCGTGTCGCCGCCATGTGGCTGCCATGTGGCTGCCATGTGGCTGTCATGACGCGGCCATGTGGCTGCCATGTGGCTGTCACGACGCGGCCATGTGGCTGCCATGTGGCTGTCATGACGCGGCCATGCGGCGCCCGCCAAACACCAGACGAAACTGTGCTGCGCGCCCACCGAACGTTCCCACGCTGCCTAGGCGCCCGACGAAGCGACACCCATGGATGGCAAATCCAATAATCCGTCTCGTCACAGCTGACGATGCATGGCCGGCGGCCCAGCTGGCTGCGGCGGCTGAGTCGCTGCCGGCCCGAGTCCGTGTCAGTGCCGCAGGCGACAGGCCGGCAACCACACAGCCGGGCCCGCCGCTGCTGCGGCCAGTGTATCGCACACTGCCCTGATCACAACCGACTCCGCATCAGAGCCGACTCTGTCGCGCCTCCCCGCATCAGAGCTGGCTCTGTCACGCCTCTCCACATCAGAGCTGGCTCTGTCACGCTTCCCCGCATCAGAGCTGACTAATGTCACGCCTCCCCGCATCAGAGCTGGCTCTGTCACGCCTCTCCACATCAGAGCTGGCTCTGTCGCGCTTCCCCGCATCAGAGCTGACTATGTCACGCGGGGACGGACGAGCAACTTACCCCGACACAGTCTAGGGGTGAGTTGCTCGTCTCACAATCGAAATGTTGTGGGTTCGAGTCTCACCTGTCGCTACTCTTCGCCCGCGACCAATCGGCGTGAGAGATTGGCGATGCTACATGACTCAATGGTCGATGTGTCGTGAAACCAATAACCAACCGACACTGTCACGCCTCCCCGAATTAGAGCTGGCTCTGTCGCGCCTCCCCGCATCAGACCTGGCTCTGTCACGCCTCCCCACATCAGAGCTGGCTCTGTCGCGCCTCCCCGAATTAGAGCTGGCTCTGTCACGCCTCCCCACATCAGAGCTGGCTCTGTCACGCCTCCCGCATCAGAGCTGACACTGTCGCGCCTCCCCGAAATAGAGCTGGCTCTGTCGCGCCTCCCCGCGTCAGAGCTGGCTCTGTCACGCCTCCCCCACATCAGAGCTGGCTCTGTCACGCCTCCCCACATCAGAGCTGACACTGTCGCGCCTCCCCGAATTAGAGCTGGCTCTGTCACGCCTCCCCACATTAGAGCTGGCTCTGTCACGCCTCTCCACATCAGAGCTGGCTCTGTCGCGCTTCCCCGCATCAGAGCTCACTATGTCACGCCTCCCCGCATCAGAGCTGACACTGTCGCGCCTCCCCGAATCAGAGCCGATTCTTTCACGCCTCCCAGCATTGGAGGTGGCCTATGTCACGCCTCCAAGCATTAGAGGTGGCTATGTCACGCCTCCCAGCATCAGAGCAGGCTCTGTGATGCATATCCACATCAGAGCCGACTACCCGCATCAGAGCCGACTCTGTCACGCTTCCCCTCATCAGAGCTGGCTATGTCGCGCCTCCCCGCATCAGAGCTGGCTATGTCACGCTTCCCCTCATCAGAGCTGGCTATGTCGCGCCTCCCCGCATCAGATCCGGCTCCATTTCGGCGTTCTCTCTTCTGACTTGGCTCTCGTATGGCTTGCCCAAGCCACAGCAGACTCTGATGTGCGTTTCCGGCGTGTCTGTCAGCCTGGCTTCCGCGATAACTTTGGAAGTCCCTCGCCTCTGCGGTCTTTATTTCCCCCTCAAGATGATTATTGGTGTCTGCCTTTCTTTATCTGACAGGCCGTCTCTCCACATTCAACAAGTCGACTGTCTACCCGGCCCACCTCTCGGGCTCCTGTCCGGCACACCCTTCGAGTTCCTGCCCGATCCACCTCTCGAGGTCCTGCCCGGCACACCTCTCGAGTTCCTGCCCGACCCACCTCTCGAACTCCTGCCCGGCCCACCCTTCGAGTTCCTGCCCGACCCACCTCTCGAGCTCCTGCCCGGCCCACCCTTCGAGCTCCTCCCCGGCGTACCTCTCGAACTCCTGCCCGGCGTACCTCTCGAGCTCCTGCCCGGCGTACCTCTAGAACTCCTGCCCGGCGTACCTCTCGAGCTCCTGCCCGGCGTACCTCTCGAGCTCCTGCCCGGCACACCTTTCGAGCTCCTGCCCGGCGTACCTCGCGAGTCCATATCGGTCCAGCAGGTTATATGCTGAGTTAATGTGCGCTTTATCGAATTCATCGAAACATATAGTCTCATCAAGTATATTCCATTGCTATATGTTGCTGTCTTTGACGTGTGTATTCACATGTAGATCGCATCATTGCATTGTGTTGCTTGCAAGTCTTTTTAAAGGGTAGGAGTGTTGCATTGTCATGCTTGACAAAATGCCTATAAATTTAGGGCGACTTGGAATTGGAATTTAGGGGCGCGTCGACTGCGTCGGTCATGCAGCCTAGTGTGACTTGGAAGGTAGTTGTAAAATATATGCATACATGCATGCATGCATGCTTATCCGCCAGCCCTCCTGCCACGTTCAGCTGCATACCTGTCCCCACCTGGCAGACCGACCGTCCCTGCCCCACAGTCCCTGCGTGCCCTGCGGTCTGTCTGTCCCTGCCCTACTGCCCCTGTGTGCCCAACACGGGGCGGCCGGCGGTATGTCTGTCCCTGCTCCGCCGCCCCCGCATGCCCGGCGGTGTATCTGTCCCTGCCCCGCCACCGCTGTGTGCCCCCCCTCGGCCGGCGGTCTGTCTGTCCCTGCCCCGCCACCGCTGTGTGCCCTACACTCCTGCGGCCGGTCACTGCCTTCGTGACAGGCCCGGCGGTCATCTGTCCCCCCCCTTGTCCCTCCTCCTGCCCTCACTCCTTCGTGACAGGCCCAGCGGTTATCTGTCCCTGCCCCGCCAGCGCTGTGTGCCCTACACTCCTGCGGCCGGTCACTGCCTTCGTGACAGGCCCTGCGGTGTATCTGTCCCTGCCCCGCCACCGCTGTGTGCCCTACACTCCTGCGGCCGGTCACTGCCTTCGTGACAGGCCCGGCGGTGTATCTGTCCCTGCCCCGCCACCGCTGTGTGCCCTACACTCCTGCGGCCGGCGGTCGTCTGTCGCTGCCCCGCCACCGCTGTGTGCCCTACACTCCTGCGGCCGGCGGTGTATCTGTCCCTGCCCCGCCACCGCTGTGTGCCCTACACTCCTGCGGCCGGCCACTGTCTGCGCGACAGAGCCGGCGGTGTATCTGTCCCTGCCCCGCCACCGCTGTGTGCCCTACACTCCTGCGGCCGGTCACTGTCTGCGCGACAGAGCCGGCGGTCTGTCTGTCCCCGCCCCACCACCGCTGTGTGCCCTACACTCCTGCGGCCGGTCACTGCCTTCGTGACAGGCCCTGCGGTGTATCTGTCCCTGCCCCGCCACCGCTGTGTGCCCTACACTCCTGCGGCCGGCGGTGTGTCTGTCCCTGCCCCGCCACCGCTGTGTGCCCTACACTCCTGCGGCCGGTCACTGCCTTCGTGACAGGCCCTGCGGTGTATCTGTCCCTGCCCCGCCACCGCTGTGTGCCCTACACTCCTGCGGCCGGCACTCTCACAGGCCCGGCGGTGTATCTGTCCCTGCCCCGCCACCGCTGTGTGCCCTACACTCCTGCGGCCGGCCACTGCCTGCGCGACAGAGCCGGCGGTCTGTCTGTCCCTGCCCCGCTCCTGTGTGCCCTACACTCCTGCGGCCGGCGGTGTATCTGTCCCTGCCCCGCCCCTGTGTGCCCTACACTCCTGCGGCCGGCCACTGCCTTCGTGACAGGCCCTGCGGTGTATCTGTCCCTGCCCCGCCACCGCTGTGTGCCCTACACTCCTGCGGCCGGCGGTCTGTCTGTCCCCGCCCCACCACCGCTGTGTGCCCTACACTCCTGCGGCCGGGCACTGTCTGCGCGACAGAGCCGGCGGTGTATCTGTCCCTGCCCCGCCACCGCTGTGTGCCCTACACTCCTGCGGCCGGCCACTGTCTGCGCGACAGAGCCGGCGGCTGGCCGGGCCGGCCGGCTGCGCGCGACTGTCTCCTTGGCCCGGTATCGACACGCACCGTCAGCGGCTCCCGCTGCGCTCCGCCGCCGCCATAATCATTAGCGGCGACTGTACGGGCCGGCCGTGCCGACTCTGAGCTCGTGACGTCCGCCCAGCAGAGGTGCCGTCACGTGCGCCGTGCGGCCGTGCCGACTCTGAGCTCGTGCCGTCCGCCCAGCAGTGTAGTGGTGCCGTCACGTGCGGCCCTGCCGGCCGTGCCGACTCGTGAGCTCGTGCCGTCCGCCCAGCAGAGGTGCCGTCACGTGCGACCGTGCGGCCGTGCCGACTCTGAGCTCGTGCCGTCCGCCCAGCAGAGGTGCCGTCACGTGCGGCCCTGCCGGCCGTGCCGACTCTGAGCTCGTGCCGTCCGCCCAGCAGAGGTGCCGTCACGTGCGCCGTGCGGCCGTGCCGACTCTGAGCTCGTGCCGTCCGCCCAGCAGAGGTGCCGTCACGTGCGCCGTGCGGCCGTGCCGACTCTGAGCTCGTGCCGTCCGTCCAGCAGTGTAGCGGCGCCGTCACGTGTGCCGGGCGGCTCCGCCGGCCGGAGCCGAGCCGGGCCGCTGCCAGCTGCCACCCGGCGGCGCTAACCGAGTGTTGTGTTTGTGATGTTTCGGCGGCTAACGCCCGCCGCTATCCGGCCGCTCTGACCGAGCGAACGTGTTGTGTTTGTGCTGTTTTTCCGTCGGCAGCGCTGGCCGGTCCGACTGGCGGAGGCAGCTGACCGCTGCACACGGCGAGCCGGAGAGCCAGAGGGAGAACTGCCGGCTGTTAGGGAGGTAGAAAGTGGAGTAGTCTTCTCCACCCGTCGGCGATGGACTCAGTGCTCTGAAACCGAATGGAACGCCTTGGAAGGATAATATTACCTCAGACTAACGCAGCTGTATGACCTATGCAGTCAATGCGTTCATAAACTGCAATGTAATTGTTCAAAATAGAAGTAAAGATAAAAACTCCACTTCCACGTACTGGAGTGGTGAGCTTGAGTATGTAACATGGTACAGCCTGACACTATGCGATATGGTGTCAGGTGATTAATGACAACACGTGGGGGAGGAATAGGCAGACAACTAAGCATCCACTTTTTGATTCGCTCACTACTAACCCTATACGGAAGGCTTAACGGGTGCTATATGGAAGGCTTAAATAACTTCAGCTAGAAAGACGAGACGATTTAGAAGCGACTTGGCACGCACTTTCTGAACGTCTGACCATCAGTTCCACGCGTGGTGTCAGATATTAATGTCCGGGGTAGGCAGACGTGTTACAGCAGCAGGGTCGTACAGCAGTAGGCAGTCGCATAGCAGCGGCGTACGGCAGTAGACAGCCGTGCAGCAGAGACATGCAGCAGTAGACAGGCGTGAAGTAGTAGCGTACAACAGTAGACAGACGTAAAGCAGCGGCGTACATCAGTAGACAGGTATACATTAACAGAGTACGTCAGTAGACAGACGTAAAGCAACGGCGTACATCAGTAGGCAGGTATACAGTAACAGAGTACAACAGTAGACAGGCGAGCAGCATTAGGGTACAGCAGTAGACGCACATACGACAGGAGCGTGCAGCAGTAGACGGACATACATCAGGGGCGTGCAGCAGTAGACGGACATACATCAGGGCGTGCAGCAGTAGACGGACATACATCAGGGGCGTAAGACGGTTTGCATATGCATAGCGATGGGATACAGCGGAGGCGTACGGCAACAGGCAGACATACAACAGCAGAGGAAATATCAGACATCATGATGCCATAGCATTGCAGCATATTTCTTTTACAATCATCGCCAAGGGCAGGGGGCCTGATTTTGCTGTGATGATTGTTGTTCCCATGCAATTAAGGTACCATTAGCTATCCATGTGGTCCGGTTCTATTTGAAGGCCAATGGTGTTTTGGGATTCTTGAGCGTACTTTCTGTCTTTGCAAATGGGTACCGAGTATTTGGCTGTTTCGAGGAGTAGCAAAACTTTTGAGAATATCCAACCTGCCATGGTTTCCGAATTAGTTGCTAGGACGATATATTATCCGAAGTGCTCGAGCAACAATCGGTAGTGCTTAAACAGCCATTGGTTCGTGTGAGTACGCTATCAAAAGTATGCACAAACGATGCCCTTTGCCTGGTGCTAAATGTCATCGCTTAAGATCGTGTAGCACTCCACCGCTTTCCTTATTCAGCGACCCTGTATGTATATTTGGCGATATTACCACCTTGAGACACGTCTCTATTCATTCGTAATGTCTGCACGATGGGGATTGGCGGGCGGAGGCCATTGGCGTTTTGGTTGGTTACATTCTTGGCACCCTTTCATCTCAGACTAAAGTAATGGGTCATCGTAACGTCATAACGAGTCAATGGAAACCACGACCACATAGATAACGAAATCACTGATCTGGAAAGACACCGTAATACAATTTCGTCAGGATGGTGATCTAAAGGACGGGCGAAACCGTTATCAGATAGGCAGCACCAGCACTGGAGTTCCCAGTGTCTGCGTGGATAATGTAGTGGGGATGGCATCGAGCATCGCTGGCTGTGGTCAGCAAGGTTTGGATAGAGCCACAGGGCGAAGAATGTTAGCGTGGATAATGTAGTGGGAGGGGGGCGCATCGATCATCGCTGGCCGTGGTCAGCAAGGCTTGGATAGAGCCGCAGGGCGAAGAATGTCAGCGTGGAGAATGTAGTGGGGGATCGCATCGAGCATTGCTGGCCGTGGTCAGCAAAGCTTGGATAGAGCCCTAGGACGAACAATTTCAGCGTGGAGAATGTAGTGGGAGGTGGCATCGAGCTTGGTCTGCCCGTGGTTAGCAAAGCTTGGATAGAGCACGAGGGTGAACAAGTCAGGGTGGAGAATGTAGTGAGAGGTGGTATCGAGCATCGTCTCCCGTGGTCCGCAAAGCTTGGACAAAGCCCTAGGGCGAACAATGTCAGTGTGGAGAATGTAGTGAGAGGTGGTATCGAGCATCGTCTCCCGTGGTCCGCAAAGCTTGGATAGACCAGGAAGGCGAACAATGCAATTCCTACCCTTCACACACCTAACGCGAGACAGAAAACACTACATTCGCACGAGTGACGCGACTCCAACGTCACCGATGATGACGATCACCAGTATCAAGTGTGCCAACCAATCAGCTGTATACGGATACGCACAGCGTAGTCCTTGGGCTGCCTCGTGACCCTGCCGACTCGGTAGCAAGGTCACGAGGCAGCTCCGTGACCCAGCCGACACGGTGGCTGGATCACGGGTCTACCCCATGACCCTACCGACTTGGTGGCTGGGTCACGTGGTTACCCGTGACCCTACCGACTTGGTGGCTGGGTCACGAGGCTCCCCCGTGACCCTACCGACTCGGTGGCTGGGTCATGAGGCTCCCCCGTGACCCTACCGACTCGGTAGCTGGGAGGCTCCCCGTGACCCTACCGACACGAGGCTCCCCCGTGACCCTGCCGACTCGGTGGCTTCTGCGGCCGCCAGTTTGTCGACAGTTGACCACCGGATGATCGATTCTCAGTGTAGAGTGTCACCAGTGTTGATGTTGCCGGTCCCCTGGTGCTCTCTGACCCTCCGGTAGCCTGTCCGCAAGTGGTCACTCCCCTGACCTGTGCTCTGCAGGGAGCTGGTGGAGCTGGCCTTCCAGCAGCTGGACATCGCCAACAGCATGGAGGACAACGTGCTGCGCGCCGAGGCGTACCTGAACCTGGCGCGCGGCAACGAGCGCATGGGCGGTCTGGACGGAGCGCTGCAGTACTGTCGCCACTCGCTGTACAGCCAGTGCGACCAGTCGCGCACCACCGGCCAGGTGCACCTCTGCCTCGGCAACATCTACGTCACCTACAGCAACTTCAGCAAGGCCATCGAGCACTACGAGCTGGCGCTGAAGGTGGCGCGCTCCATACGCGACGTCGGTCTGGAGCTGCTCATTTACGTCGGCATGGGCCAGGTGTTCAGCGTGCTCAAGGACTACAGCCGGGGCCTGCAGCTGGTGGCGCGCGCCTTCGAGCTCTCCAAGAGCTTCCAGATCTGCGACCTCAACATGCGCCACCAGCGGCTGGCGCTGCTGCACCTGGTGACGCCTCTGCGCAAGCTGGGCAGGATGTCGGAGGCTTACGAGTGTTGCCAGGTCAGTGGTGGTGGTGACAGCTCAGTGGCATTGCCAGGCAGCTGGGCAGGATGTCGGAGGCGTACGAGTGCTGTCAGGTCAGTGGTGGCGATGCCCAGCTGGGCAGGGATGTCGGGGGCGTACGAGTGTTGCCAGGTCACTGATCTGGAAAGACACCGTAATACAATTTCGTCAGGATGGTGATCTAAAGGACGGGCGAAACCGTTATCAGATAGGCAGCACCAGCACTGGAGTTCCCAGTGTCTGCGTGGATAAGGCAGTGGGGGATGGCATCGAGCATCGCTGGTTGTGGTCAGCAAGGCTTGGATAGAGCCGCAGGGCGAAGAATGTTAGCGTGGATAATGTAGTGGGAGGGGGGCGCATCGAGCATCGCTGGCCGTGGTCAGCAAGGCTTGGATGGAGCCGCAGGGCGGATAATGTCAGCGTGGAGAATGTAGTGGGGGATCGCATCGAGCATCGCTGGCCGTGGTCAGCAAAGCTTGGATAGAGCCACAGGGCGAACAATTCCAGCGTGGAGAATGTAGTGGGAGGGGGCATCGAGCATCGCTGGCCGTGGTCAGCAAAGCTTGGATAGAGCCCTAGGACGAACAATTTCAGCGTGGAGAATGTAGTGGGAGGTGGCATCGATCTTGGTCTGCCCGTGGTTAGCAAAGCTTGGATAGAGCACGAGGGTGAACAAGTCAGGGTGGAGAATGTAGTGAGAGGTGGTATCGGGCATCGTCTCCCGTGCTCCGCAAAGCTTGGATAGACCAGGAAGGCGAACAATGCAATTCCTACCCTTCACACACCTAACGCGAGACAGAAAACACTACATTCGCACGAGTGACGCGACCCCAACGTCACCGACGATGACGATCACCAGTACCAGGTGTGCCAACCAATCAGCTGTATACGGATACGCACAGCGTAGTCATTGGGCTGCCTCGTGACCCTGCCGACTCGGTAGCAAGGTCACGAGGCAGCTCCGTGACCCAGCCGACACGGTGGCTGGGCCACGGGGCTACCCCATGACCCTACCGACTTGGTGGCTGGGTCACGTGGTTACCCGTGACCCTACCGACTCGGTGGCTGGGTCACGAGGCTCCCCCGTGACCCTACCGACTCGGTGGCTGGGTCACGAGGCTCCCCGTGACCCTGCCGACTCGGTGACTTCTGCGGCCGCCAGTGTGTCGACAGTTGACTGTGATGATGTGACACCACCCGGTACCTGGAGCCGCCTCTGCGCGCCCCCGCCGCGGGGCATGCTGACCGTTGTCCCGTACCCGAGAGCTTAATAAATCAGTTGGTACCGGACCGCCGCCGAGTTTACTACATGGCGACCAGGATAGATACGAACTCACGCGGGCAAAGCCCATTGGATTAGCACCGGATGATCGATGCTCAGTGTAGACAGTCACCAGTGCTGGTGTTGCTGGTCCCCTGGTGCTCTCTGACCCTCCGGTAGCCTGTCCGCAAGTGGTCACTCCCCTGACCTGTGCTCTGCAGGGAGCTGGTGGAGCTGGCCTTCCAGCAGCTGGACATCGCCAACAGCATGGAGGACAACGTGCTGCGCGCCGAGGCGTACCTGAACCTGGCGCGCGGCAACGAGCGCATGGGCGGTCTGGACGGAGCGCTGCAGTACTGTCGCCACTCGCTGTACAGCCAGTGCGACCAGTCGCGCACCACCGGCCAGGTGCACCTCTGCCTCGGCAACATCTACGTCACCTACAGCAACTTCAGCAAGGCCATCGAGCACTACGAGCTGGCGCTGA
The DNA here is from genome assembly GCA_034440575.1 of Imbricaverruca yamaguchii. Taxonomy (NCBI): domain Eukaryota; kingdom Metazoa; phylum Arthropoda; class Thecostraca; family Neoverrucidae; genus Imbricaverruca; species Imbricaverruca yamaguchii. The sequence goes on along the minus strand of JAOTOL010001640.1, from coordinate 1,101,266 downwards.
AGGTGGCGCGCTCCATACGCGACGTCGGTCTGGAGCTGCTCATTTACGTCGGCATGGGCCAGGTGTTCAGCGTGCTCAAGGACTACAGCCGGGGCCTGCAGCTGGTGGCGCGCGCCTTCGAGCTCTCCAAGAGCTTCCAGATCTGCGACCTCAACATGCGCCACCAGCGACTGGCGCTGCTGCACCTGGTGACGCCTCTGCGCAAGCTGGGCAGGATGTCGGAGGCGTACGAGTGCTGTCAGGTCAGTGATGGTGATGCCCAGCAGGGCAGGATGTCGGAGGCGTACGAATGCCGTCAGGTCAGTGGTGGCGATGCCCAGCTGGGCAGTGTGTCAGGGGCGTACGAGTGTTGCCAGGTCAGTGGTGGTGGTGACAGCTCAGTAGCATTGCCAAGCAGCTGGGCAAGATTGTCAGAGGCGTACGAATGCTGTCAGGTCAGTGGTGGCGATGCCCAGCTGGGCAGTGTGTCAGGGGCGTACGAGTGTTGCCAGGTCAGTGGTGGCGATGACAGCTCAGCGGCATTGGCAAATTGATGCCTATATCCAGGAGCGCGGATAGGATTTTCTTAAGCGGAGGCCCGACATAAAAAGAACATTCATGCCGCTTTCAGCGCACGCACCGTGCGGAAAATTGTTGGTTTGGAGTGATGAAGAACCGCAAATTTGAACACCTTGAATGCGCATCTGTTGGTATCAGATCAGCGCGTATCCCCCAAAAATACTCGCCTCCCCAATATCCCCATATTCAATTATCTATGAATCCTCCGCCATTCCTCGTCCCCCGTTCAATATGTCCAATGTTTCCCTGTGTTCAGTCGAGCACACTGCTCATCGAAGGTGGTATTCACATTGCAGGCCGTCACCGGATCTGCCCATCTCGAAACACGTACATGCGGATGGGGGAGGGTGTAGTGCTTCTTTGTTACTAGAAAAAATACCTGCCAAGAGCGACGTGCTCATCAATTGGAAATGGCCCAATTCACGTAGAGGCTATGAACTTCCCATGACTGGGGAAATCTGCTCCATAAGCTCATATGTTGATTTGATTGCGGCTTTGTGACGCATTCAGCAGCTGAAGTCATATGGCGTCGCCTGTCTCTCACCCTGGCAGGAACGGCGGGCATAGCGGGAAATCGAACCTCGTACCTCTGGCGTGCCATACGCTCAGCTGAACAACTAGACTACCGACGCCCTAGACTCGTGTCTTAAATCTGGAAGTCACAGAGAGATGAAATAAACAGTCAATCAGCCAATCAAAGAATCAGTCAATCAATCAGTCAAGGGCCAATGTTCCCATATGTCAAGCGTAGCGTGCACAGACACCATTGTTGGATACCATTACTTAACCGGAAACAGAACCTGCGGCGTATTTGATACACTTGAGCCATACCCGGATTTTCTTATTTTTATTCAGCTATTGGGCCTGTTCAGGTATGTCCGATTAAAGTGAGTTCCAAACAAATTGCCCCAAGTCAGTTTGGTAAAAGTCCATCCATGAGTATACCGCAGCTCAATCGCCTGACACCACGTAGCTCAAAAGCCCAAACGTTTGTACAAATCAGATGCGCCAGTGAGAGTTCTGCATGTCAGCCTCGTATGATCTGGCGCTATTTGTGAAGGAACTCTTGGGCCTTAAAAAACGTACGCATCCTTCGACGTGCCAAAGGCAAGCGTTCCTGCAGCCAGACCCAGCACCATTATCAATTGTATTTCCGAACTCTGAACACTGAGCTCAGACAAACAGACAGAAATACTGTCTGTCCGTCTGTCCGTCTGTCCGTCTGTCCATCTGTCCGTCTGTCCGTCTGTCCGTCTGTCCGTCTGTCCATCTGTCCGTCTGTCCGTCTGTCCGTCTGTCCGTCTGTCCGTCTGTCCATCTGTCCGTCTGTCCGTCTGTCCGTCTGTCCGTCTGTCCGTCTGTCCGTCTGTCCGTCTGTCCGTCTGTCCGCCGGTCCGCCGGTCCGCCTGTTCGCAGTTCCGCCTGTTGGCCTGTCCGTTCTCCATCTCTCCTCCTCGCCGTCTCTCCGTTTCCAACCTTTCCGTTCCTCTATTTCTCCGTCTCTCCGTAAATGTAGCTTCTCGTATCTTCATGCATGGGCGCAATGTACGATCAGTCATTTCTTCATTGCCTATTTTTGCCTCTCTGTCCGACAACCTAGCACTAGGAAAGAATCAGTAAATATGCTGTACCGCCAATACAGGATCATTGCGGTGCAGTCTACCACCCAAATCCGCTGCCGCGCTCCAACAAGTTTCACCCGCGCCAGCATGTTTTCTTCATCAACAATGAAGGTCGGAACTTCACGAGAAAGCCGTTACTGCTTGTGTGAAGACGTCACACCCTGTGCTACTGAGCATCACTACACGAACATAGAAGGCATGCCGGTGCCCTGAAAATGGTGCAAACTGGCTGCTAGTAATTTATCCGAGCATGCCTCTAGTTCGTCGGTATTCGCATAAAAGCCGTTTTTCTTGTAAAAGGCTACATCGTGCACCGTTAATGGCGCCACATAATGTGCTACGTTAATGCACTATTAAAATACAATGTATCAATATGCTATGACAAAATGATGTCAACTCGGAGAACTTTCGGTGAACCAGACCAGGGAGCATTTTAACCGAGGATTTTTTAAAGTTCTGAGCTTCGTGGTTTCCCTTCGATCAAGAATTTCTCCATCGGGAGTCCTCATACCGACCAAGACGTCTCCCACGCTGATTAATGGCCCGCGATTGTATGCAAAAGTTCGGAATAGTTGGAAGAAGTTGGATAAACTTAGGCCCAGTTTGCGACTGCGAGACGGTGTTGGTAATATTGATAGCGGTTGTTAATGACAGGAATTTGGTTTGTGAATCTGCTAATGCATGCGTAGAGATTGGCTTCAGATGTTGTGGTCCCTCTTTCTCTCCTAGTGGGCGTAGTGAAGCCGTGTGATGTTGTGATTGGCCAATAGGGTGTACTTTATTACATGCGGCCACTATCTAGACAATATAAATGTTGTGTTGGTTTATTCATCCTAGTGAAAGCTACTCAAAGGAAATCCCGAACATGTTGTTTCATATCAAAGAAAAGCATTTTACAAAGTTGTTGGTGTTGCATGCACTCTCCAAAGCATAAGCCCCAGCGATGTTTTACGTTTGTCCAGATTGTCATAATTAGTTTGCTGATGATTGTGCATACAAAAGATAATTTCCAACCGTAATGTGGAAATTATGTGATAGCCACAACTCAAATATGATTTAGACAAACCTTATAAATTGTCGTATTTAGGCAGGCCTTAATCTATGCCATATTTAAGCCGGCCATAATTAACGTCGTATTTCAGCGGGCCCTGAACGATCAGTCAGCCACAGCCAGCAACAGATGGATGTTTAGAAGGGAATGTGTCCTGTCTTACATCTGGACTGATATTAAGGCTCTGTCCAGTGAGACGAATTGCAAGTTGTCTGCTCCTGATGCGAATATGCATAAATGAGGTGTCAATCCTTTCAGAACGACTGGTTTGATCTATTTAGTTATTTGGCAAGCTTCGTGGCGTTCTATTGTCGTAAGTCTTTTAGTGATGGCGTGTCATTCCGGTGTAACACTGGAATAACAAGGAACGTATGTGATGTGAATTGAGGAAAATATTATGAGAAGTCCCGTGCATGTCCAGATGAAAATGAAACCGAACGCATTGATCACAAAATAATGAAATTATAACTCAGTCTAAGTATATGTAAATACAACGCGAACATAGTGCAAATATAAGGAATATGCAAACAATATCAGAGCATTGATGAAGTCATGTTGTGGTTAGTGATGGTGGGGCGTACGAGACTTGTGAATTGTTGTAGTCTCACAAAACGGCTACAAAGAGCTGTCAGGACATTCCATGGTCTGATGGCACCGCGAAGAAAGTGTTCTTGGTGGTATGGACACGTGGCAGATGAGTGTAAGAAGTCTGAATTGTTGTGTGATCTGCAGTGTCACCTGGTGGTCTGAATAGGTGGCAGATGAGTGTAACAAGTCTGAATTGTTGTGTCATCCGCAGCGGCGTTGGTGATGCGTGCAGATATTTAAGATTTTCTGGGAACGGAATTTTAGCTGGTTCAGCTAAATTATATTCCTAAAGACATTACGACTATTGACCAACCGGAAACCCAACTTCCGCCATTTCATAATTGCTCATTGTGTAAATGAGCAATTATGCATAACAGTAGCATACGAAAACGACTCATCATGAAAATGCACATAACATTTGCGTCTTTGTAACGAGATGAGGCAGCCGACCGTGGCAATAGCACTCCCACTGACTACATATGTATCAATTATGCTTGACATCTCATCAGCATAAGGCACACGTTGGCCATCCTCTGCGCTTCCTGAATGGCATCTACACCCCCGGCGGAAAAGTCCAGGTTGACTATCAGTTTACATTTCCGTCGTCTCGCCTAGCTCTGGAATATCACCCCGAGTCGCACTTCTCACCATGCGGTCCTGGCTTTAATCTATGTGAGTACATGCACCCCTTCCCCATTCCCATCGGCCGGACATCTGTGGTCTGTTTGATCGGCCTGCGTCATCACCATCGGCTGTTCAACGCCAGTGGTGCGGTGGCCACGACGCTGTTTTCAGTACGAGCGCCAAGACCAATGTTAGACCACTGTCGCCACACTAGAGGTCACAACAGTCACATGTGATCACCGTCGTGATGGCCTTCAGTTAAGGGTGTGTGTTCTAAGCAGTGCTTACGGAGTCGGAATTGATCGACAGCGGACCGTCTGTGAATGGCGTGAGTTATCAGTGGGTGAATGACTGAGAGACGCACAGACGAATAGTGAACAGAATGTCTTCTGAATCGCTTTAAGACCGCCAGTGTCATCAGATCTCACCAAACCTGTTCGTAGTAAGTTCCTAGTACTTGTGACATTGTCACAAGTAAAAACAATTTGTTGAAGTAAAAACAATTCGCAGCGCCAGACCACAAAAATCGACGCTGGTGCGCTTCACGTATATTGGCAAAAGGGAAGTGTTCTTGACAACACTAGCGACTTGTTTGATGCATATTGTTATCATATATAATGTAAAAGTCATGTTAGGTTGCCGAGGTCAAATCAGGTCAAGTTCATGACAAGCTAATGGAACCAAACTTGGTCAACTGGAATGTGTCATAAATGCAAATGACTGTCATGCGATTGATGTCACTTTAGATGTTACTCCCTACACATCCCGAAATCATTGTCATTGTGTGCCTAAGCGTTTCCATACTTTATTCATGTATTTCACTCCTTTCTTTGCAAAGCCGATTGTGCCGAGCCGCCCAACGGAGCAGTCGGGTTGGGAGCCCGGTTCCGGTAACTGGAGCAGATAATGACCTAATAAAGTGCTCCTATATAGGTGACCTGAGGTCAAATGGCGCATCTGACATCTGTATTGCATCATTAGTAATGTCCAAAACATCATTAATGCCAATTTTGTAGCATTTAAACACAATCACAGCGATCCATAACAATGACAAGCCAAGCACCGCAAAACCGGAAAATTTCGCTATTTTGACCTCATTTGACCTTGAAGGTGTTGATCTAAGGTCATGAACTTTGCACACAATAGAGTTCACTATCGTGCCCAACCTAACCCAACCTACCACAAACTTACCTAAACTAACCCAATCTAACCTAACCTAACACAACTTAACCCTTCTGGAGCAGTGTAACCATCACATGTGCTTGCCATCTGTCGGCACGCAGATAAGCTCTGGTGTCGTTGGACGTTTACTGTGTCATCTAGTGGTATAATTCAAAACTATTTTAGCACTTATGTAACAGCTCATTATGAGCTGGGATTCTTGTGAACTCGCCATGTCTTCGGTATATTAAAAGTTATCTGGCAACTGTTTGCACTAATGAAACCAAATCTGGCATATTTTAGCACTTAGGAAACGGGGTTCTTGTAAGGTGGGAAACTTATTGCCTCCCTAGCCAGCACCGATCATTTTCACAAGGAGGTGGCCCCAGGCATGCCAACCTATCTTGCGACCCAGTGGGCCATATTTGGGAAAGGTCCAGAGTCAAAGATGTCAGAGACATAACCAACAGTAAACAGAAACTAGCAAGCGTTATCAAACAGACAAGCCATCAAAATTCCGTGGTGGATGAAAATAAATGTGTTTTCGTTGGTTGCGGAATGAACTTGAATAAGCTTCTTTTTTTAAATCTTAGCTGGTTTCCTAACTTTTTTCCGGTGAGGGCTGGACTCGAACCGATTCAGAGGGAGAGGAGTGAATAGTGGCGTGGTCTATCTGTCCGGTCAACCACAGCATTGGTCCACTGTCCGGTCAGCCAGCATGGCCTAGCTGTCCAATTAATCGCAGTGTTGCCCAGCCGTCCAACACGCCAGAGTGTGGTCCGGTTGTTCAGCCCACCATGGTGTGATCTAACTCCTGGCCAACCACGGTGTGGTCTGTTTGCCTGGTTCACCACAGTGTGGTCCAACTGTCCGGTCCACCACAGTGTGGTCCATTTGTCTGGTCCACCACAGCGTGGTCCAACTGTCCGGTCCACCACAGTGTGGTCCATTTGTCTGGTCCACCACAGCGTGGTCCAACTGTCCGGTCCACCACAGTGTGGTCCAACTGTCCGGTCCACCACAGCGTGGTCCAACTGTCCGGTCCACCACAGCGTGGTCCAACTGTCCGGTCCACCACAGCGTGGTCCAACTGTCCGGTCCACCACAGCGTGGTCCAACTGTCCGGTCCACCACAGCGTGGTCCAACTGTCCGGTCCACCACAGCGTGGTCCAACTGTCCGGTCCAGCGTGGTCCAACTGTCCGGTCCGCCACAGCGTGGTCCAACTGTCCGGTCCACCACAGCGTGGTCCACCACAGCGTGGTCCAACTGTCCGGTCCAGCGTGGTCCAACTGTCCGGTCCACCACAGCGCGTGGTCCAACTGTCCGGTCCGCCACAGCGTGGTCCAACTGCCCGGTCCACCACAGCGTGGTCCAACTGTCCGGTCCACCACAGCGTGGTCCAACTTCCGGTCCGCCACAGCGTGGTCCAACTGTCCGGTCCACCACAGCGCGTGGTCCAACTGTCCGGTCGGCCACAGTAGCCATTCGCCGGCGGCGGGGGTATTTCGGCGCGGCGGAGCGCCGCCATGCAATATGCAGCCGCCGGGAAGCGGCGGCGAGACGAGCGGCGGCGCGCCTAACTTGGCAATGGCCGCCGGCCGGTCGTATCGGCAGCACCCTCCGGCGACCACCTCGCGCCAGACAAACGGCGTCACGTGACCTCGTTGGGAGCGCGCCCGGCGACGCGACGCACGACCCCCGGCGGGCCGGCCTGTCGCCAGAGACCCACTGTCTCCCGCACATCGCCGCCGGCGACGTGGGGCGTGACCGTGACGGTCAGGCGGCGGCAGAGGCTCGGCGCGCCCCACGGCGACGTGGGGCTGACCGTGACGGTCAGGCGGCGGCAGAGGCTCGGCACGACCCACGGCGGCCGGCTCTGCTCGCCAGAGACCCACTGTCTCCCGCACATCGCCGCCGGCGACGTGGGGCGTGACCGTGACGGTCAGGCGGCGGCAGAGGCTCGGCGCGCCCCACGGCGGCCGGCTCTGCTCACCAGCACATTGCTGCGTGCTGGCCGTGACGCCGGTAATGTGGGTAGAAATCGGCCGTGGTGCCTGGTTGACAGGAGGTTTTTCTGATTTGACTTTTCACCACAAATAAATTGGCCCGCTGTCTTTGGCTGGCAAATGTTGGCTGTCTTTCTCGGAATATTGTCACTTCATACACTCACCGGACCGAAAGCATGTGTGGAGTCAAATGTGCATAATGCTACACACGTCAGCATTGACGTCCTATAAGCACTGAAGTTGGTGAATCCTTCGCTGATCTATCGGCGTTTGCTACTCACAATAATTTCGCCATATGCCCAGAAGACACAAATCCTGTCAACGTGATACCAGCCATGTCACAATTAGGAAATATAAGTGGCGGGAGGAGACAAATCATGTAACAAATGGCCCATTGCTTAGCAGTGCACAACCTAACGCTAACTTGACAGAAAACAAGGTACGATTTCTTACGAGTTGGTCAATTCTCAAACTTTTCCATCGATCAGCCAAGTATACGCAAGAACCAAAGGTGAAAATGTGCACAGCATGCGAATGTAAAACAAAGTAGGCGTTATCCTCAATCTCGTACTTCGTTGTCGGATCACATATGGGCTGTTGTAAAACATGGGACGTCTTCAATATTCCATGCCGCTGACTGGTGTGGGAGGTGAACGATTAGACTTGAGAGTGTGGTATGTATTTCAAACGCCGCTGTACTATCGTATTAGCTAATGCGTGCCCGCATATGCTGATATTTCCGACCATTAACGTGATCGCCTTCATAAGTTTACAAGGCATACAATATGCGTGCTTTCGGGTCGTAACAACAGCCAACTGACTTGAATGACGTAAGCAACACGTCAGACGGCCTGGGGGATAGCAGCGGGCGTCTAATAAATCGGTATTTTTGGCCAGCCTAGCTGTTATCACAGCAGGATCACTGCAGGATCGACGAGTCTAGTACCGAAGCAGCTACGCGCAACCGTGGTAATCTGATATCAGGCATGCAGACTCCCGGCTGCCCGGCTTCATAATTCGCCTCTGAGGTGAAACTCTGCTGGATATTTCATAGCACCACGGTGTCTTTCGGCTACTCTATAAGGTTGCGACTCGAAGCGAAATGCATCTGGAATGAATGTCATGAAACCGGCTCCATTTTCATTCCTGGGAAGGGACTGTTTGTCGTAAAGTGTGCCATTTTTGTAAGCGACGCGGTGCCCGTGTCGGTCCTGCCCAATTCTGCTGCAGGCAGAATGATACTCTGAACCGGCACCGGTCATAAACTGGCCCGGCTGGCACCAACGATTGCGACTCACACCGTAAAGGCTATTGTGTGGCTATGGCCGTGGCCCGACGTCCGTTGGCGTTTTGTTGCCAGATGTTCTCCGTCGGTGGTTGTACATTGTCCGGTGTAGTTTGTGCGCAATAACTTGCCATTTGATGGGCGTTGAACGATATCGTGTATTTTTCGGATGGCGTACCCCACGAACGAATGCTAGACTCTAGAGCCTGTAAGCTGACACTAACCTTCTCTTGACCTTTGTGTAGGAGCCATAGGATTCCATGGGATCGGAAACGATATGACAGGGACACTGTGGGGTACGCGAGGACCAATATAACGTAGCCATTTGGCACAATCACGCCTGAAACATTCTCCACACATCGCATTCTGAAGTTCTGCAATGCTCCACACTCATCTGCCAGCAATGCAGGCTTTGAGCTTGAAATTGGCTCGACAGGAGCTAGTTGTTGCTTGCTGAAACAAGCTCCAACTTCTCGAAATATTAGCATAATATCGCAATACTTACAATGATAAGCATTAGCATGCAGATGGCATTCACATTAGCAGAAGCTTTTAAATACTTCAAAAACAGTGCAGGGTGTAGGACAATCTGCTCCGATCTGAATGGCATGTACACAAGCACACCACATTTGCCTTTCCTCCGAAGAATAATATATTGGTGATTTTATATTATGAAGCAATAGCATCAAATGCTCACCATATTTTCCTCATCCAAGAATGTTTAGTTATAACGAGGCTGGCGTGTGATGCGTGGTGAATATGGCTATGCGTCGTGACTGACGTGTGATGCGTCGTGACTGTGGCGTGTGATGCGTCGTGACTGTGGCGTGTGATGCGTGGTGACTGTGACATGTGATGCGTGGTGACTGTGACATGTGATGTGTGGTGACTGTGACGTGCGATGCGTGGTGACTGTGACGTATGATGAGTGATGACTGTGACGTGTGACGCGTGATTACTGTGACGTGTGACGCGTGGTGACTGTGACGTGTGACGTGTGATGACTGTGACGTGTGACGTGTGGTGACTGGGACATGTGATGCGTGGTGACTGTGACGTGTGACGTGTGGTGACTGTGACGTGTGACGTGTGGTGACTGTGACGTGTGGCGATTGTGACGTGTGATGCGTGGTGACTGTGACGTGTGACGTGTGGTGACTGTACAATGTTATGCGTCGTGACTGTGACGTGTGACGTGTGGTGACTGTGACGTGTGATGCGTGGCGACTGTGACATGTGATGCGTGGTGACTGTGACATGTGATGTGTGGTGACTGTGACGTGTGATGCGTGGTGACTGTGACGTGTGATGCGTGGCGACTGTGGCGTGTGGTGCGTGGTGACTGTGACGTGTGACGTGTGACGACTGTGACATGTGGTGCGTGGTGACTGTGACGTGTGATGCGTGGTGACTGTGACGTGTATGCATGGTGACTGTGGCGTGTGACGTGTGGTGACTGTGACGTGTGGCGATTGTGACGTGTGATGCGTGATGACTGTGACGTGTGACGTGTGGTGACTGTACAATGTTATGCGTCGTGACTGTGACGTGTGACGTGTGGTGACTGGGACATGTTATGCGTGGTGACTGTGACGTGTGACGTGTGGTGACTGTGACGTGTGACGTGTGGTGACTGTGACGTGTGATGCGTCGTGACTGTGACATGTGATGCGTGGTGACTGTGACATGTGATGTGTGGTGACTGTGACGTGTGATGCGTGGTGACTGTGACGTGTGATGCGTGGCGACTGTGGCGTGTGGTGCGTGGTGACTGTGACGTGTTACGTGTGGTGACTGTGACGTGTGACGCGTGGTGACTGTGACGTGTGACGTGTGATGACTGTGACGTGTGACATGTGACGTGTGACGTGTGGCGTGGTGACTGTGACGTGTGACGTGTGGTGACTGTGACGTGTGACGTGTGGTGACTGTGACGTGTGATGCGTGATGACTGTGACGTGTGATGCGTGATGACTGTGACGTGTGACGCGTGATGACTGTGACGTGTGATGCGTGATGACTGTGACGTGTGACGCATGATGACTGTGACGTGTGATGCGTGATGACTGACGTGTGATGCGTGATGACTGTGACGTGTGATACGTGGTGACTGTGACGTGTGACGTGTAGTGACTGTGCAATGTTATGCGTGGCGACTGTGACATGTGATGCGTCGTGACTGTGACGTGTGATGCGTCGTGATTGTGACGTGTGACGTGTGGTGACTGTGACATGTGACGCGTGATGACTGTGACATGTTACTCATGACCTTCGCCAGGACGCGCTCCGCATGGCGTTGGAGGCGGGAGACCGGCCGTTGAATGCGCGCGGCCTCTGCGCCATGGGAGACATCCTGAGACAGAAGAGCGACGGACAGGTAACGTCTCCCTGACGGCTCCACCTGTGACCCCGGCTGACAAAGGTGAACCGCCGGTCTGCGCACCCGTCCACCCCTGCCCGGCACAAAGTCGAGCGACACGTCAGCTACTCTCAGAATCAGCAGATTTCAATTGTGCCTGCCAGCGGATCTCGCAGCTTCTGCCGGCCGGCCGACCACAGGGGGGGGGGGGGGGGGGGGTCGTGAGGCGGCGCTGGCCGGCGACAGATATTGCACCGCTGGACACTTCATTGCTCTGTCATGACACGCCATGCTACGGCGCTCCACGGGAAGTGTCAACACAAATCTCGGCGACAATGCAGCATTGTGAGTTAGCTGGGATATCGGGTGCTGGGGTGTGCATATGAAGAGTGCCGTCTCAACTGTGAATGTCGTTATCTCCGAAACGCGTGGTGCAGAGTAAACAGGGAATCTAGGCGCATGGTGTTTTGAGTGCCATTTAACTCCAATGGATTTAAGCAAGTATGAACTGAGGTTTGCTAATCTCTCTATCTCTCGCTCTCTCTCTCTCTCTCTCTCTCTCTCTCTCTCTCTCTCTCTCTCTCTCTCTCTCTCTCTCTCTCTCTCTCTCTCTCTCCCCTCTCTCTCTTCTCTCTCTTTCTCTCTCTCTCTCTCTCTCTCTCTCTCTCTCTCTCTCTCTCTCTCTCTCTCTCTCTCTCTCTCTCTCTCTCTCTCTCTCTCTCTCTCTCTCTCGCGTACCACCGCGGTATGAGGCGGTGCACAGCCCAGTATCAGATGTTTAAACCTGTGTATCGATCTGCTATGACCGTCTTTCACCACCGCAATGCTGAGAGGCGGTACACAGCCTTGCATACGCATGCGGCTCTTTTGTCACTGTTCCGCGTTCCTCAATTGTATCCTGCCGAGTCCCATGGCTGTTTTGCGACCGCTGGCCTTTGTCCCGTCAATGTTCCTTTTGTACCACTAACCCTTGACCCGTCAGTGCCTAGTGGCCGCTGACCCCAGACCCGCTGACCCGCTGACCGCTGCAGTGCCTTGTCTCGTGACCGCCTTGAGACCATTGGCCTTTGTTCCGTGACTGTTTTACGACGGTTGACCGTCTGCCTCTGCGATCGTTCTGTGACCAGCGACCGTTCTGTGACCGCTGACCCGGTGATGGCCAGAGGGCGTACCGGCGATACGAGGCGGCGCTGCAGATGCTCACCGACATGGAGGACGCGTTCGGCCGGGTGCTGGCCCTGGACGGCATGGCCAAGTCCATCAGTCTGCTGTGTCGCCAGAAGAAGGTGTGCGACTGCAAGCCCCTGGAGGCGTACACTCGGCTGTTGGACGCCGTCACCAACTGCGGCAGCAAGGCGAGTGGCGCTGCATACTCCACCACCTGGGGCTGCACACTCCACCACCTGTAGCCCCACACTCCACCACCTGGTGCCCCACACTCCACCACCTGGTGCCCCCACAGCCCCACACTCCACCACCTGGTCCTACAAACTCCACCACCTGGGCCCCATACCCACCACCTGGTGTCCTACACTCCACCACCTGGTACCCCAAACTCCAGCACCTATTGTTCCACACTCCACCACCTGGTCCTACAAACTCCACCAACTGGCGTCCTACACTCCACTACCTGGTGCCCCACACTCCACCACCTGGTCCTACAAACTCCACCACCTAGTCCTACAAACTCCACCATCTGGTGCTCCAAAATCCGTCACTTGGTGACTCAAGCTCTGCTATGTGATACACCAAACTCTGCCACATGGTGCACGAAGCTCTGCTGCTTGTTGCAATGCAGCCGCCTGGATGCTGGGCTATGTCGTTCCCATTCGGTTAATACTCGAAGTGTGGTCGGGTTAGTCGAAACATGATAATGATAGGTTCAGGGATCTCCTTTTCCACCTAGACTTTCCAAAATCTTAGTCAACCGCCATGACCTTCACGACAAAAACCTGCCGTTGTTGCAATGTTATGCTTGTAGGTCGGTCTGTGACAAGAAGGTCATTCTGGACGCACGTTCCTAGCCAGCCGTGATCTAGTTGGGATGGCGTCCCCAGCCAGTACTGGTGCTGGTAGGGACTTTCCCTTGCCAGCACTGGTGTAGATTCATGTCCCTAGCCAGTATCGATTTGCTTGGGATCGTCCGAGCCTCGTCAAATGAACGGAAACGACCTCAAAACAAACATCCACAAGGAGCCGCATCGAGGGAAGTTGGTTGATGGCACGTTTGAAGAGCACGGTCGGGGCAGCAGTTGTCAGCGTGCTGACCGTGGCTGGACGCAGCCGGGGACATCATCTCGACCTCCGCCTGCTACATTAAGCACTGCAGCAGTGAACTGTTACGGCGACCGCTACTGCTCAAACTTACCCGGGCAACGCGATTCCCCCAGGCTGGACTGACCAGCACTTGATACGTCAGCCCGACATCGTCTGTTGCACGACATCGCCACCAACCGCTCGTGGCTGGTGTGTGCAGTAGCCCGTCGGGCCGACGGGTTCAGACTCCGAATCGGACTCACGATTAGGTCATTGAACGGGTTCGCTCCGTCTGGTCCCGATACGTGCGTTCTGTACTCAATAATGCATCCGTGCCACGCCACAGGCATTGCAAGTTATCGGTTTGGACGGGTGGGCGTCGACGTTGAGTTCTGGTAGCACACACACTAATTACCATCTGGCTTATAATGAGGCTGTGGTAAAACCACAGCCAGCGGTAGTCTGCGTCGGCAGTAATCACCTGGACACAGACACCAAACGCGCTAGTCTTCTCACCCGACACCTCGACATCGAGCCGCTCTTTTGGACTGTCTAGGATAACCTGCCGTGATTCCAGCGCAGTTCGCTGACCATACGTTATATGTGTTAGAAGACATAATTATAGCTGGAATACCACGCGCGTTAACGCCAATAACATTGAACTAAGCTGATATAAGCTTGTTGGTAGCATAATGTCCGTCTATTTTGTTATTGTGTAGCTAATAATGACGAAAATTAGGCTGCAAATGTGCTTTATTCATCTGAGCCAAAGCAGGCGGTCGAGCATTCAAAGACTTATTTGCCTTAGCGGCAGACAATATCGCCATTGATGACGTAGTCACTCTGTGGCACGCTCTGACTTTAAAAATGAAGGTCAGAGGATGTCACGTTCATAACGTTAATGGCTATGCATATGCTGAGAGGCTAGTGTATGTAGCCAAGACGTCATCAGTGGAAATCCCCAACGGTGAAAATTTTGTACCGCGATGGGTTGTCGCCAGGTCGCGTCTATTGCATCGCACGATCCATCAACTAAGCACAAGACAGCCCTTAGTTGACTGCTCTGTGGACGTTTCGAATTTAAAGTGTCACTCTTGATGACATTTTCACCTGAGGTCATCGACTACGCAATAACTTTTGTGTTACTTGTTTACCTTCAAGCCACCTAAAAAAAAATAGGTGCACTGTGCATGGAGATGACAAGCACCTGTGGGGACAATGGGACCATAACGAACTACTCTCACAGCCCGGAACAACCATGAATTTCCGACGGTTCGCTCGGAACAGATACTTGTAGCTTCCGAGCTCTGCACAAGCAAAGCTGTTGCCATGCCCGCCGTCGTCAAGTCTTCTGCGGCACTACTCCGGGTGAACACGATCGACTTGCTGGACACGTCGATCATCTATTCTGAAGCCCGACTCCATGTGATGATTTCATTTCGTTATTGTTCAGGCGCCATCGACAAATTACGACCGATGGCGGACCACTATAGCCGAACTGGCCACAAATCACGCCGATGTTCGGTGGGCTGGCGCTGGGTGAATTAATCGTATATCAATCTGAGGGACGGTCACCGTGGCGGTCGGCTGACGACTGATCTTACTGCTCACCACCGACCCCACACAGCTGACGCTGCTCACCACCGACCTTACTGCTCACCACCGACCCCACACAGCTGACGCTGCTCACCACCGACCTTACTGCTCACCACCGACCCCACACAGCTGACGCTGCTCACCACCGACCCCACACAGCTGACACTGCTCACCACCGACCTCACACAGCTGACACTGCTCACCACCGACCTTACACAGCTGACACTGCTCACCACCGACCTTACACAGCTGACACTGCTCACCACCGACCTAACTTCTCACCACCGACCTAACACAGCTGACACTGCTCACCACCGACCCCCACAAGCTGACACCTCACCACCGACCTTAACAGCTGACACTGCTCACCACCGACCTCACACAGTTGACACTGCTCACCACCGACCTCACACAGTTGACACTGCTCACCACCGACCTAACTGCTCACGACCGACCTCACACAGCTGGCACTGCTCACCATCGACCTTGCACAGGTGAAACTGCTCACCATCAGACCTTACACATCTGACACTGCTCATCATCGACCTCACACAGCTGATACTGCTCACGACCGACCTTACACATCTGACACTGCCCACCGTAGACCTTACACAGCTGATGCTGCTCACCACCGACCTCGCAGCTGGCACAGCTTACCACTGAACTCACATAGCTGGCACAGGTTACCACCGAACTCACAGCTCACCACCGAACTGACAGCTCACCACCGAACTCACTGCTCACCACCGACCTCACACAGTTGACACTGCTCACCATCGACTTCGTTGCTCACGACATTGATACTGGCAATGGACGATATAGAAAAGTAATACGGAAACTGCATACACGTGAAGTCAGGCGACAGGCAATTTCCGTGATACAGGTTTTTGTTTCTTCAATCTCCCAGTCGTTTGGCAGCGGCCGTCTCGGTGCGACCAGTAGGCTTGGAATAAACGAACCATGTCGAAATTGAAGAAAATTACTCGGAACGTATCCGACAACTTACCAAAGCAACAATAAAAACGAAATTTAATGTCAGAATGGCGCAATATATGCCATGAATTTCCAAAAAGTTGACCACAACTCTACATTTTCAACGAATACAAACTACTAGAAACATCCTTAAAGAAAACTTTGTAAATGCAGCTACTGTGTGGAGCCAATTAGAGCGAGGACTGGCACAGCCACAGAAACACAGCCAGGGAATGACAACCGCATAGCAGCCGGATAGCGAACAAATACCACTGTCGGCCATGTCGTTCGACGCGCCCCTGGTGGAGAAGTCTGGAACTACAATACTCCATGCTCATAGGCGTAAAGAGGGTATAATATAGAGCTCAATCTGGCGTGTGCGATTTATCTTCAGCATCCGTATTCACCTTCATCCAAATCAATATGCATCGCACCTTCAAATACACCTGTGGTGCAAAGGGAAAAGAAAGAAAAATGACGCATCATTTATCGAGGTCAAGCTTTGCCAGCGCTGCTGCCCACCTGGCGGATGGCACACAACTCTAGACGGAAACACCATCCTCGGAAACGGAAACACCATCCTCCACAAAAAATGACAGTTTTTATCGCATTAATATACAACATGTCGCTTGTCAAGCGCACAGTATGTTCTTGCATTGTACACATTGATTTTGATGTTCCCACGTGCTGCACCTTGACGATGAGGTCCGGTCTGAGGAGCTCCCACGTGCTGCACCTTGACGATGAGGTCCGGTCTGAGGAGCTCCCACGTGCTGTGCCTTGACGATGAGGTCCGGTCTGAGGAGCTCCCACGTGCTGCACCTTGACGATGAGGTCCGGTCTGAGGAGCTCCCACGTGCTGCACCTTGACGATGAGGTCCGGTCTGAGGAGCTCCCACGTGCTGCACCTTGACGATGAGGTCCGGTGTGAGGAGCTCCCACGTGCTGCACCTTGACGATGAGGTCCTCACCTGACGATGAGGTCCGGTCTGAGGAGCTCCCACGTGCTGTGCCTTGACGATGAGGTCCGGTCTGAGGAGCTCCCACGTGCTGTGCCTTGACGATGAGGTCCTGTCTGAGGAGCTCCCACGTGCTGTGCCTCGCCGGTGGGGTTGGGTCTGAGCCGACGCCGTTTCAGCTGCTGCTGCGCAACACCCACCAGCACCTGTCCAACATCTACATGGCGCTGGGGGACGACGAGAACGCCCGGCTGCAGGAGAGGCTGGCGTCCGTGCTGACCGAGGAGATGGAGCTCTACTGCGCCGTCTGCAACCAGCCGCTGGGCCAGCAGTCCGGCAACAGTCTGGAGGCGCTGCCCTGCTCACATATCTTCCACCAACAGTGAGGAGTGGCCTGGTCAGGGTGTGGTTGTTAGCCGGATCACGTGCCCTGCTCATCTTCCACCAGCAGCATGCCGAGTGGCGGTCAGGGTGGTTGTCCACCCTGCTCATCTTCCACCAGAAGTGAGTGCGCGCGAGTGGCCTGGTCAGAGTGTGGTTGACAGGGGGGTCAAGTGCCCTGCTGATATATGTTCACGCAGGGAAATAACTTTTCTTGTGGAAAGATCCTGCGAACTTTCGTTTGGAAATGACCTGATCTTTCCCTGTAAAAACATTGGCTTTGTAACTAGGGCACGCCCATATATCCTTCAGCGACAGTACGCGCACACCCACTATCTCCCTTAAGCGTGCAATCGCTGATCTGTCACAATCAATTAGCGCATGATCGAATTTCTTCTCCTACCAGCGGTGAGTTACTTATTACTAGTTAGCATTAGTGTCTTGCTGACTCGTCTGTCGTAGGCAGTGGGAGCATGTGTATCTTGAGCACAATGCTCGTGTATGTTCACTCACCATTGTCTGCCATCAGAGGAATGGCAACATTCAAATTGCATTAATCCATTCACAAATTGTTGCTAGCATTGGCTAAAGCCCTTATTTGCACACATGTTCGTTTGAGGAAAGGTGTGATAAGCGAAGCTTTTCTGTTTTGCTGCATGTTCGCTGCTGAAGTTTGTTTTCCAGACGCGCTGACGAAAAGGCCCTTGATTGGCTGTTTGTTGACTATTTTTACTGACGGTAGTTTGGGAATATTTCGGTTACCTCACAATGTGGCAGACACGGCAATCACACCAAACAAACATGTCTCGTAGACATGTTTGTTTGGTGTGATCATGTTTGTTTGTCTGCTGACAACCAACACCGGATTGACTCTCACTGCAAGCATCCTTTCACTGAACTCAGAAGTTGCGTCTGAATGCTACGGTCTGTTGGGACTAATGCGCAACACGCTGTCCGATGGATGGCCGACAGTTTTTGTTCACGTTGTCTTTTCTCACTGTGATTTTTCTTTCCTTCCCGACCTGTCCTAATTGAACGTGGTCGCACCAGACTTTACCACCAGACAAAGCTAAAATGCACCGTCTGTTTTTCAAGTAGCACCGTCAGTTTCTCAAACAACACCGGCTGGCCTGAAAAAATGCGCCGGCACCTCCCGACACGGCAACGATTGCTGACTGCTGTTTTGCAGCCGCGAATCGACAAGTTATTGCGGCTGCCTCTTCCGCAGACTGGCCGACTGGGTGCTGTAGCCATGTCGGTCGTCTCTCGGGAGCTGCCAGCAGGAACCCACTCACACCGACGCCCCCATAAATCAGCTGGCTGGCCGGCCAGCATACTGACCCCACCATCCGCCCCAATTGATGATCCGATAAAATCAATTGACGTCGTTTTATTTCCGATGTCAGCTCTGCCCACCAGCATCCACTACCATAAAGCACACCCTGGCCATCTCATTATGCTGATGCCAGCTTCGTCGAAGCCTCCAGAGAATTGCAGCATTGCTCGATGTGCTGGCTTCATAGCGCGATCCTGTTGCATCGGCGCCACTTCTTCTCATCCGACGCGCTGTGCTGCTGGTATCTTGCTGGCTGTGACAGGTGTGATGGTCAGAGCGTGTGACAGATGTGACTGTCAGAGTGTGTGGCCGACGTGGTGGGGGTGGGGTGACCGATGTGATGTGTAGTGGCCGGAGATATGACAGATGTGACGGTCAGAACATGTGACGGATGTAACTGTCAGAGTGTGTGACAGACGTGGCTGTTAGAGTGTGTGGCCGACGTGGTGGGGGTGGAGTGACCGGTGTGATGTGTGGTGGCCGGAGATGTGGCGGATGTGACGGTCGGAGATATGACGGATGTGATGGCGGGGTGTGACAGATGGTCATCGGGTGTGATCGATGCGATGGTCGGAGTTCGATCATCTCGTGTCTTCTGGCACAACCACACCGAGTGCGGCTGGAATGCTCTTCTCGTGACCCGCTTGTGCTACGAGCCCCGAGACCTAATTGTGACGTCAGCGCCGTTGTCCAACTAACACGATTTACACGGACTGATTATCTCTTCCCCAGCATGTGCGCGCGCCTGCTACTGGCTTGACTGAATGATCCTTCTTGTACTGGAATCGGAATACTCCGCTTGCAACTGAGCAGGGTATCTAGCTGCCTGATATGTCATATTCTCACGTATTTATTATCATATTCTCCATGTGTATACCGAACAGTCCAGATCTACAACCGAGGATATGACTATGATGGAGCTCTGGGTCGTCGTCCATCTTGTGATATCGCGCTGACCTGATTTTGCGTTGATCGGTGACCTATCTCTTGAAGTAAATCATGGTATTCGAGACCATGTCTGACAGGGTTGTTAATGGAAAGTTTTCTGTTCAGATCGGTTCCGTGGTTCTTCAGATGATAGACTTAAGGCTGTTGACCACGAGTATCCTTCACCTGGTAACCGAAGTCTAAGAAATATAACGACGTCAAGCTTGGGAGTTATTGTTGGAT
The DNA here is from genome assembly GCA_034440575.1 of Imbricaverruca yamaguchii. Taxonomy (NCBI): domain Eukaryota; kingdom Metazoa; phylum Arthropoda; class Thecostraca; family Neoverrucidae; genus Imbricaverruca; species Imbricaverruca yamaguchii. The sequence continues at coordinate 1,081,340 of JAOTOL010001640.1, read as the reverse complement.
ATCAGTTCTGAAGACTTGTCTACGATTTTTCCTTCCATGAAATTGATTGAAGTGAAAATAAGAACTACGGCCATGCGCATGCTTCTTCGGAAGTACCATGATTTCTTTGGTGGCCTCTAAGTGAAAAAATCTTATCTTCCTCAAGACCTCTTTGTGAAAGCATGATGAGACCCGTATTTCACTTTCACCGGTGACCTCCTTTCCCCGAGGCTTAGCCTGGCATAGCCTCGGCTGCAATATTAACCGCAATTTTAATGACTGAAGTGTGTCAACTGCTTCCCGATATGACACGAGGGACGATGTACACCCTGAGCCGGTGGCCGCACGCCAGACATCCCTGTCGACAACAGTCTGACCGCGACCCGCCGTCATCCGCAGGTGCGCCCGCGAGCTGTTGGTCAAGGGCGAGCGTCGGAAGAAGAAGCGCATCTGCCCTCAATGTAGGAAAACGGTGAACTCGCGAATGATGTTCGTCTGCTACGACGACGTCAAGTACGACGGCCACTACCCGGCGTTCCTGGCCAACAACACCACCCACGTGCAGACTCCCGACCATCCGTTGTGATGTGAGCGACCCGGCGGCGGCGGCGGCGGCGGTGAGGAGCCACCAGAGGTCGCCATAGGTCAGCACCAGGTCGACTTGCGGCGCAGTTTGATGACACGTGCCGTCACTGCTGACGCGCTGCTGCGACTGACGCTGACCCTGTGGCGGCACAAGTAGCGGCCGGCGGCAGCACAGGAGATCACGGCACAGTGACGTCTGACGGCGGCACAGTGACGCCTGACGCTGACCCTGTGGCGGCACAAATAATGGCCGGCGACGGCACAGGCGACCACAGCACAGCAACGACTGACGGCGGCACAAGCTGACGGCGGCACAAGCGACGAATCACGGCGGCACAAGGGATGTCTGACGGTGGCACAGGCGACGACCGACAGTGTGCAAGTGTGGCCCGACGGCGGCACAAGTGGCATCTCATGACGTCCAACCGTGGCACAGGTAACGACCGACGGCGGCACATGTGACGGCTCATGGACGAGACAATGGTGCCCCGAGTTCCACTGGGAGAGTCTCCAGCAGCAGCTGGTGTCGCCTGGCCGGTGGCCGCGGCCCTACCCGCCATCACGAGCAGACGGCCTCGCTCCGGCCGTTCTGCCCGCCGCCCACCTGACCGCGTTTTTCGATGCCATGGTTTGATGCTCCATGTCGAAAACGGGCCATGAATCGTGCTGACGGCGAGCCGGGCACAAGTTGGAGCTGTCGCTCGTCAAGTGATGTTTGCCGCCTGCCTGCGCTGGCCCACACCAGCCGCTGTCTCTCTCTTCGGTCAGATAAATCAGATTGTCGACCAGAGAGGTCCGCCTGCCCGCCAGGGAAGCCAGACTGCCGACCCGGGAGGTTCGGCTGCCAGCCAGAGGTCAGACTGCCGGACTCTGGATGTCGATCTCTGGCCAGCGCGAGTTTGGAGCTCGGCCCGGGTCGGAGACTGACAGTGTGGTTTGGGGAGCACGTTGACTGTCTTGTGTGTTGTGACACAAACACTGCCCTGGATGGAGGCGGGAGATCTGTACAGCAGCGCCAGTGCCCGATGGTGCGCCAATGCCGACCATAATTTGTCTGCACGTGGTCGACTGCCGGCCACCCGCCGCACTAGCCGGTGCCGGCCGGCGGCCCACGCCGCTCAAGTGGGAATTCAACGGACGCCGGCGTTTGACGCGACCGTTGGCGATGCGACACTCCTTGCTGGCGGCGAATCTTCTGGGAAATTGTTGGAATCGCAGTGTTCATTTTCGTCACCGGCATCGTCCGACGCGGTGTGTCGAGGCACGACGCGGGCGGCGTCGCACCGCCACGGCGAGCCGGCCACCGCCCGCACGCGGCCCTCGGCACGCCCCTGCCGGCCAGCCGCGAAATACGACTGCAATGCAGCCGCAGCGGGGCTACTCACGCCACGCCGCAGCAGAGCAATACTTCCAATACCAAGGCGGTCGGCGACGGCGGTGCACTTGTTCTTGTTTGTGAGCCCGGTCGGCGACCACTCGTCTCGCTGTGGTTTGTTATCGGGGCGCGGCGGCGCCGGGGCCGGCCTCCCAGCCCTTGCCCGGCCAGTGTGCGGTCCCGACTGCGCGGCTGCCGCGTCACGTGCGCGCGCGCGCGCACCAGTCGGCCCCGCAGACGCGCGCCTCATTTTCGCTGTTTGCCGCTCTTTGTCGACGCGTGTTGCGAACTATTTTGCATAGGTGCTCTCACGAGAGACGGACGATGACAAACAAGTGTGCCAACGGTGCGCCGACCAGCCGCGCCGAGCGGGCGCCGAGCGGGCGCCGGGCGGGCGCCGGGTGGGCGCCGGGCGGGCGCCGAGCGGCCACGCCCACCTGTGATGTGTCGGCGAGCCGGCGGTCGCCGCGCAGCGTCGCCGGGCTTCTGGCGGCAGCTCACACCGTCTGGCGCCGTGTTACTCGCGGCCTGTCCGATGCCGTCAGACTGCCAAGATGGTTGCTCACTCCCCTGCTAACTCCAAGTCTCGTAGGTGTAGGTGTAGCCGCTGACGGGGCGTTGCTGCATATAGCTTATGAAGACAACATGACCCGCATCTAAATTGGCCTGTCCTCCGCGTTATCACGAAGTAGGATTAACTTTTGTACATGGTATTTTATATCAGGTAGACGTCCTCAGTTCACTCCGGTTGGATGGCCGGCGCAGACTACCCTATCCTCTAACTGTTGTGATGTGGTGGTGAGACTGGCTCTGTCCTATACCAAGCACTCACACAAAATACAGTCGTTCGCCAGACCACTGATGAGAGTGAACAATGCCGGACGTGGATGGAGGCCGAACCCGATCGCCGAGAGCTCGGTCGAACTGCTGCTGCGCAAATGAACTGCTGCTGCGCAAATGAACTGCTGCTGCGCAAACGAACTGCTGGCGCGTAAATGAACTGCTGGCGCGCAAATGTATGACCCCAAATGGATCGATGTGAATGCTGTTTGGAGCGGAATCGTTGGGTGTGAACATCTCTGGCATGTGGTGCATACTCTTCTTGCCTGCAATTTTTATCGATATTATGGAAGTCCCACTGTCTTACCAACACTTCAGCTTCAAATAAAGAAACTCAAGCTATTGTTGTGATTCTACCTCTTTGTTGAGCACTTTGCTTGTCATGTCGGTGGCCAACACAACAGCATATAGTATCTATCCATCCGGTTATCTGTGGGTGATGTTCCCGAACAGATTGATCAGCGAGCCTGAAGCCCAATTGTTTTCCAAATCGGTCTCAAGTGACCCGAGTCGGATGGAACAAGTCCTCGAACCCTCGTCGGAAACAAATCAAGGCAGTTTAGAAGCAAGTTGATTTCTGCGGCGCATCAGCCTTAATATCAAAGCGTGTCAGTGTTGTGATGCATTCTTTTTGGAGAGGTGCGTGCCTCTCCCATGCTGGACGCCCCACACATCGATGAGGAAAACGCCCCCGATGGCATCTTACCCCGTCTTTCCCGCCGGTAGTTTACGAATGACACATTCATGTTTTAATATGCAGCTAATTAGCTTTCATACCACGAATATGTTTTTATATATTCATTTTGTCATCCTACGAAATGTTCGTATGTTTTTAACATTTTCATCTTTTGTGTCAGACCTTTCAAAATTCGGACTCGCCCTCCCTGCTTGTTACGACCTTGGTCATTCGTAGATGACACACTTACCTAAATGTGAAAGTGTCTGTATTAACCGATCTAGCCATAGCCACAGATAATACCCAGATAATAACATATCTACCCAGTCAATTAATCAAGATAACAATACTGACTTTACCCGAATACTATAATACAAATTTATATGCACCAAATTTCGCGAGGGGCATCACCCTTGCACATTATTTCAAGGCTTGCCAAAGTATTTCCAGTTTGTTCCAATATGTGCAGGAAACACCAGAGGCGCGGGAACTGTTCAAAGTTTGGGCCAAATAAATATCTTTTGGTAGAATATTTCCAATCAACGCCATAGGGTCAATGTTAAAAATCACTAAAGTTGGTTGGGGGGGGGGAGGCTCTGCCCTTCCTGTTCCCCTCACCACCCCGGTTCATCCGTCCGTGGCAAACACCATCAGATAATACCTTGCCACAACCCTAATCAGGTTGTATCAATTTCCACCAACAATTTCCTACTTCCGATATCATTTTCAGGGTCACGTAACATGGCGCGAACCAGAACCAGGACCTCGGACCGAGGCTCCTATGGACAAGAAATTCTCAAGCAAGCACTTCAAGCCATACGCAGTGGATCTTCCCTGCATAAGGTTTCCAAAATGTACAAGATATCCAGAAAACACTGACGCAAAAAAAAATTCCTTCGCTCACCTGACCCCAAAAAAACCCCCCCCGGAAGACTCCCTTCCCCCACTGAAAAAAAAAAAATCAGCCAAATGTTCATGTTTTATTCTGAGTTTGAGAAAAAGAAACATTTTGGTACCGAAATCACCAGCCACACGTGAATTCTTCTTAAGGTAGAATTCCACCAGGCTCGTGCCAACACATCACCATAGGGCATATCATGCTTTCACAAGTTTCAATTCAACTTAAAACATACGATGACAGCACAGATCAAATGTATTAGTGGCACAGGTCACAAGTGTAGCCACCATCGCCGTTAGCTTGTACGTCGGTACAGAGCACACAGGCCCAGCCTTGGCAGGCTGCGCAATGAATCCACTCTTCACACGACATGATAAATATCTTGCCACAGATAATGCACCTGGTGTCATCTGGTGCTTGCGACGTTGCAGATTTGCCAGCTTGTTGTTTTTTTTATTTTTGCGAAACTGGCTTTGTCTGTCTTGTCCCCTTCTTTTTAGCTGCCTCTACTTTTTCTTTTCCCTTCTTCATTTTTCTTTCTTCAAGCATTTCCTTGTTGGGAGACGACGTGATTACTGTGCTTGTTCAGCCCGACGAGATCTCTTTCTCTTTTCCGCTCGCGGAGTGGTGCATAACATATCTAGAATGCTGGTTAGTGACTGCTGCGCGTTCTCCTCGAGACCGGCAGCTGTAGCGCTCGAGCCCGCAGACTCCGGCGCCGGTTCCTGAGATGACTGCAGCAAGCTCTCGTCGAGACCCGCGGGGGAATCGGGAGCCTTCTCCTCAGTCATCCGTGCGGGTGCAAAATCATCCTCGGTGAAAACCATATTACAAGGCCATATTCTTGAGGCTTTAAATCCATTGATCGCCCGCTCCATGGTAGCAGATCTCGAGTAGGCAGTGCTAAAGATCTGAGCCAGCTCGTACTCGGTCACGCGCCTACCTGGATGGCCACGCATCCAGGTGTCCACCGCGTTGTTGTACGCGGTGGGACTTGAATACCGCCACATCTAGCGGCTGCATTCTGTGAGTAGAATGCGGCGGCGGTGTGATGATTGTCACGCCGTTTTCCCGGGCCATGTCGGCGCCCTCGAGCGACTTATGGCTGTGATGACCATCGAGGATGATCACGTGCTTGTCCTGCATCGAGGGCTTCACCACCGCGTGGTGGAAACACGTGAGGAAAACCTGATCGGTCCATCCAGACATAGCGCACGTTCCCACCGAGCCTGGCGGCGCACCGTTCATCAGGCTTTGCACCATCTTCATCCTGCCGAAGACGAAGACTGGAAGTAAGTACAATCCAGCCGCGTTGACTGCGCACAGAACAGTGACAGTCTTGCAGCGCTCTCCGCTTGGGATTTTCCCGACTGTTTTAACGCCTTTGGAAGCGACGATCTTCCCTGGAGTTTGTACGTTGGTCACCCCAGTTTCATTCATATTCCATGCTTTCATGAGCCTGTAGTCGTCTCCGTCGAGAACTGATTCGCATGTGTCGAAGAACTTCTTGACCTGAGGTCGGTTGAATCCGACGGCTCGGGATATGCTTGTAGCTTCTGGGCTTCTGATTGACAGGCTTGGGTGGCGACGCAAAAATCCGTAAAGCCAGTCTTTCCCAGCCATCCTGTGCTCTTTGTCGAACCGCACTTTCATGTCCATCTTCTCTGCGACCTCGTAGGCTAGACGCCGTACGTCCAATGCTGTGAGCCCAAAAAGAAGTTTCTCCATTTCTTTGATCTTTTGTACGAGTTGTTCCCCAATTTCCTTTGGAATGTCTGTAGACCTTCCCAGACTTCCCGGGACCAGCACCTTCTTGTCTCGGTGGGGACGCAGTGTTTTTCTGGATATCTTGTACATTTTGGAAACCTTATGCAGGGAAGATCCACTACGTATGGCTTGAAGTGCTTGCTTGAGACTTTCTTGTCCATAGGAGCCTCGGTCCGCGGTCCTGGTTCTGGTTCGTGTCATGTTACGTGACCCTGAAAATGATATCGGAAGTAGGAAATTGTTGGTGAAAATTGATACAACCTGATTAGGGTTGTGGCAAGGTATTATCTGATGGTGTTTGCCACGGACGGATGAACCGGGGTGGTGAGGGGAACAGGAAGGGCAGAGCCTCCCACCCCCCCCCCACCAACCAACTTTAGTGATTTTTAACATTGACCCTATGGCGTTGATTGGAAATATTCTACCAAAAAATATTTATTTGGCCCCAAACTTTGAACAGTTCCCGCGCCTCTGGTGTTTCCTGCACATATTGGAACAAACTGGAAATACTTTGGCAAGCCTTGAAATAATGTGCAAGGGTGATGCCCTTCGCTAGGTACAAATATTTTCACACGGTCTGGCGAAATTTGGTGCATATAAATTTGTATTATAGTATTCGGGTAAAGTCAGTATTGTTATCTTGATTAATTGACTGGGTAGATGTGTTATTATCTGGGTATTATCTGTGGCTATGGCTAGATCGGTTAATACAGACACTTTCACATTTAGGTAAGTGTGTCATCTACGAATGACCAAGGTCGTAACAAGCAGGGAGGGGATGGCATTGAAGCTCCGAATTTGGAAAGGTCTGACACCAAAAATGTATAGATGTTACCCGACACGAAAAATGTACGTGGTAAATTTCAGACCGCAGCTTCCCAATCCCTTGTGGGTCCCCCTCCCTTACGAACACTTTCAATAGTTCGTACGTCCCCGAGGGTGACAAAATGAATATATAAAAACATATTCGTGGTATGAAAGCTAATTAGCTGCATATTAAAACATGAATGTGTCATTCGTAAACTACCGGCGGGAAAGACGGGGTAAGATGTCATCAGGGGCGTTTTCCTCATCGATGTGTGGGGCGTCTTACCCACCAATGCCGAAAGTTGGTTGCACGTAGCGTGCAAAAATAGGGCGATCGTGGCGCACTGGAGAATAACACCCTAAAGAGGCAAAATATATCATGCTCCGCGATGGAAAGTCCTACAGCACGCAAGTATATTATTTGGACAGATATTTGCAACTATTTTGTTAAACTTTCATGATCGGAAACGTTAAGAAAAAAACAGAGAAACACTCAGCGCTCGTCACGCACTTGCAGCAACGGACCAACTTTTTACGCAATAAACAACCTTAGCTTCTGCTTCCAATCAAGAACTTCAGATATGTTCTCTAGTTCTTTGATCAGCCTATAGAGAGGATTAACCGAGGGGGCATCTTGCCCCACTCTCCCCTACGTATATGTCTCGATGGTTAGAAAATACAAATTGACTGGGTATGTTAAGAGGCAAAACGGCCTGATGATGAATACAATCCATACGCAATGATAATACGGTACCGTAAGTTGTCACCACAACTGGAGATATTTTTCAAATATCTGTCACCCACGCTCGTGGCCGAGTACCAGGTTTTTCACCTTTGCATGACGGGTGTAATCTGGGTCAGGATGGCGGGAATCATCCGACTCCGATAAGGACCGGTAACCAAACCAATAAAGCCGCCAAGAAATCCAGCAAAATATCGCATGCAAGTAGGGTGCACTACTTGAAACCGCAGTGACTAGCCGTGGGAGTGGTGCGTTTTACAAAAACATTCAGTCGATATGAAGCACGAGGTGACTCAGGCGAAAGCAAGTCTAAAAAGGAGCAACAATATACGTGGGTGCTGCAGGCAATCGCCAGCCATCAATCCACATCGACATCGTGAATGTGGATAGTGAGTGAAGGAAGGCAAGGATGTGAAATTGATTGATTGATGTCTAACATGACTTCACGAGGAACAGCAACATTCCGTGTAAGATGCCATTGAGTAGGACATGCATGATTATTTTCCTGATCTTATGTCATTGACCTTTGCATGTGTGAACAAGACATGTAATAGGACAAAGTTAGTGAAATGTAAGTGAACAAATTAGTGCATTTGACATTCGTGATGTGAATTTGCATTGCGTGGTTTTCATCACTTTCGGCGTGAATAATTATCCCGAATTCCATTCTCCCCACTCAATACGGAAAAAACGGGGGTATTTCGATAAATTCAGGTCAGTAAACTTGATCCTAATAAATATTTAGAAATAGCAGTTGTTCGCATTTATGAAAGGACAGCATGGCCTGAATTTGGGGTTCGTATGCTTCAACTTCTCCGAATGACGGAACTTATAATATTTTGGAACATTGCTATTCTTAACCGGTCCCAGGTCAGTGAGTTTTGAAGATCTTGATCTGAAGTGTGTACGAAATATACAAAGCAGATGCATAAGACGGTACTAAAAGTTTCGTCTTTCTGCATTTACTCGTTCAGCAATATTCTGGAAAATATCCGGAGGGTGGTTCTCAAGTCCTCCCCCTCCCGGGCCCGATGACGATTAATTCAGCTTGCCTAAAATCATGTTCAACGGCTGAATGGAATTCAGTGAGCGACATAACGACCCTAACAGTGCTTATAACATCTCAATGCATGATATGTCACCACGACGGAAAACTGAGATGGATGTATACCTTACCACTTACTTAGTGATGTTTACATTACATTTATGGCGTCGTACCTAAAATTATCTCGTTTCCTGTATATCAAATCCGTGGAGACGCCCGTACCTGGAGGCATTCGCCTCATGCGTGCTGCTTATGTAATAATTGTATTTATAAATGTAAGTGTAACAATTAAAAGCCGACTATAGGTACGCAGTCTCATTAACACGCGCCCTGGAGGGCCTCTGAAAATTACGCGCGCTGGAGGGGGGCGGATTCCACCCCCCTAAGATCTCGGCTCCTATTAAGGCTAGAGCAACGAAATTCGCAGGGTGGGTGGGCACGATAGGTAACTCTATTGTTCACAAATTTCATAACCTTAGGTCAATATCTTTAAGGTCAAATGAGGTCAAAAGAACAAATTTTTCTGGTTTTGCGTGGCTTGGCTTGTCATTGTTATGGATCGCTGTGATTGTGTTTAAATGCTCCAAAACTGGCATTAATGCTGTTTTGGACATTACTAATGATGCAATACATATGCCAGATCCGCCATTTGACATTAGGTCACCTATATAAGAGCACTTTATCAGATCATTACCTCTCCAGTTACCGGAACCGGGCTGCCCACCTGAGTGCTCCGTTGGGCGGCTCGGCACAATCGGCTTCGCAAAGAAAGGAGTGAAATACATGAATAAAGTATAGAAATTATCGGGCACACAATGACAAACAGTAGATTTCCGGATGTGTAGGGAGTAATATGCAGTGATATCAATCGCATGACAGCCATTTCCATTTATGACAGCATTGCAGTTGACCAAGTTTGGTTCCATTAGCCCGTCATAATGACCTCGGCGACCTAACATGACTTTTAAATTATATAGCATAACAATATGCATCAAACAAGCCGCTAGTGTTGTCAAGAACACTTCCCTTTTGCCAATATACGGGAAGCGCATCAGCGCCGATTTTTGTGGTCTGGCGCTGCGATTAAAAAAAGTTTAAGGGCCCATAACCTAAAAACTTTTCGGCCGATTTGAATTTTCCTTGCTTTAAACAATGCATCAGACATTTCTAAGCAGGTAGGGAAAAATGGCGTATATCGGCCGGTACGATATGGAGTTGTGTACAAAACATTAGAGGGGTGGGCGGATTTCGCCTTCCACTCCTCTAGGGCGTGTGTTAATCTGTCATGAACTTGACTTGACTTGACCTCGGTGACCTGACATGACTTTGAAATAATGTAGCACAACAATATACATGAAACAAGTCGCTAGTGTTGTCAAGAACACTTCCTTTTTGCCAATATACTGGAAGTTCATCAGCGTCGATATTTGTGGTCTGACGCTGAGCAAATTTTTGGACTTTACCGACCCCTAACTCGAAACATTTTCGGTCGACTTTCGTTTTTCTTACTTGAAACAACGTGTCGTTCATTTCTCAGCAGGTACACAAACAATGGCATATGTCGGCAGGTAAAATCAGGAGTTATCTAAGAAAAATCGGAGTGGTGGGCGGATTTGCCCCCCTCCAAGGCGCGTGATAAAGCGCTAAATTCATTTATCGTACGTCGAGGTTCCCACAAATGGATTCCACCAACAATCCCACCGGTGTGCCATTTGAAAATTATGTGCTGTGTGAAGAGGAGGCGTTCTGTTGTCTTCCCTTCTCGAAATGTATTTTGTTGACCTTAGCATGAAGTCACTTGGTAGCTTGGTAGAAAGGCATGTGTGGTAAACTTTCAAGGCACGCAGCAGCAGCGAACTATGTCAGGTTAATTTATGTCATAGGGTGTGAATATTGAAAGCGCAGATTTATTGGGAGTATTCACATCTAAGCATGCTTAAGACCAGACCTGTTGTTTCTTCATGATTTGAATGCTTTCAACAAAATGTGTTTTTGTTCTCTAATAGTCACGCCACTAAAGGTCAAGGCTACAATTCCCAGCCTCGTCATGTAGCTCTCTAATAGTCACGCCACTAAAGGTCAAGGCTACAATTCCCAGCCTCGTCATGTAGCTCGATTTATTTGCACATGGCATACTCGCGTGGTGTTACTATTGCACAAACATGGCTTCTTTATTTAATCCTTTTAATTTCTTACCAATTTTTTACTGTTCAATTTATGACTCAATGAATGTGCCCATGTATGCCATATCCCATAGATGAATTAGGAAGCAATTCAGCCATGACCTATGAAGATAAGTCGAGAATCTTTTCACAAAATGTCCAGACTATCGAGATGTCAACATGTGATGTTCATCAATTATAAAATAAAATACACGGTTTTCAATTCAAGAACACGGTCTGTGTTTTCCAAGTTGCATAGTTTGAAAAGTCTCTATGCGACGGATTTAATTGAACAGGGCGCACCGGAATTTAGCGTAAGAAATCTGATTGCAAAACATCGCCATGCATCAAAAATGTTTCTTTATGCGGGGTGAAGAAAAACAGAAGTCGCATGCTGTCCTTTCTGATTACGAACTTGCCTAGTTCAGTTTTTGCAAACGAGTTCAATAGCTTGTAGAAATCGCATTGAAGGTCCACCATATATAGTACATACATATATTCAATTCGTTTAAGTGAAGTATTCTGGCAAGATGTGGCTTTCCTGAGTCTTTATCCTCTACTCGGATTGAAGGTTTCAATACAAACATATATACATACTCATTGTGATCAAATCCGAGAGTAAAATGTCGGCACCACAAGACGCCCTCGACTGATCCTGTAAAACGAAGTGCGGTACGAGGGTGATATGCAACTCCAGGGAAAGCTTCGATAATTACCCATGCAATTGCCGCAAACACCAGCTCCATAATCAGCGAAACATGCCTCCTTCAGCGGTAGGTGCCTATTGCGATTTGAGGTAATATGTGGACCCATAGCCTGCTAAGGAGGCGTCATAACACTGGTGCTCAATTGTGACAATATGTTTTCCTGAAATCCTGAACCTATGTCCTTGTATGCATGTTTGCGGTGTATGTGCATACATGCATGTATGTGCATGCATGTTTGTGATAGAAGTGCATGGATCAGACTTTATGTTCGGAACTGAAAAATTCTGACCATGCAGGCAGCGTCGCAATCGACCAATTCATCTAGACGCTCTCGAAGAACCATTTTATAGTTCAGGCGTATTCGTTTCGCGTGTTATTTACTTCACTAGACATTCATTTTTATTTGACCCGGGAGTCACTGAGAGGAGATTCCATCCCCCTTTGATTTTCCCGTTAAAAAACAGCCAAATCAATTGTGGCAGCAGCTTAAGATTCGTTACTTTCAAATAAACACCTAGGATATCCTTCGCAAAACGATGATCTCAATGTCATCTTAGGTGATGCCCAATTATGTCATAGTCGTTCGTAGGCACTGTTTAAACATCTCAAGCGTTTCGTTCTTGTTTGTGATGCAGTCAGACCAATGTTTACTGAAAGATCAACGCAGGTGCGGTTCGTGTACCATAAGTCGTTTTGTTTCCGCGTCAACCCGTCTAGGTCATTCTGGTTCATACTGATATTATTTATGTTAGGGTATTGTTCATGTTATTCTGCTTAGGACTCGAAAAACGTTCAAGTTGTTATAAATCGATATATCGGTCACCAAAAGCGTCCTTACATGAAAGGTCATCACAGGTCAAATATGCACCGTACTGTTTTCAGATATAGTGCCAGGTCATAGTATGATGCTACAAACTCGATCACAGGTACTGCTTTGATTGCCTGAAGATGTCACTTGTTATTCAATAAAATATAAACCAAATTATACTGGCACGTCAATGCAGCTGTAATTTGTATTCCGGTCGATGTCTACCGGGTCGTAACGCTAGAGGCAAATGCTATAAAAGCTTCCACAATACGAGTAAAAAGGTTTTTTTGATATGTACCTACTGACCATCACAATTCTATATTTTGCATTACGATAATCTCAGAAAATGCATGCACCCATGGTAAGATACATTTTGCTATTAACTATTAGAACACCAGAAGGGATATTCTGTGGTATACCAGAAAGTGTAGGTCCGTTTGTCGAGTTATTCGTGGAAATGTAGCCTACAAGCATTGAACCAAAACGACGATTTGACGCGGATGACCACACTTGATCCAAGGACCACACTTGATCCAAGGACAAGAAGCGGGCGCTAATCGATGCCTTCACCCCGATGGGTCTCAGCCCGGCACAGCCGCTGCGAGGCGACGTGATCCGGGCCCACCCACAGCGGTGACACGCTGCAGTGCGCTGTTACAGATAGACTCTGTCCCTGCTGGCGCTGCTGGTGGCTGCCGCCGTCCAGCCGCCGGCGTCCGCCGGCTCTGCCCCGGGCGCTGGTCAGCCGCCGGCGTCTGCCGGCCAGCCGCCGGCGTCTGCTGGCCCCGCCCCGGGCGCCGCCCAGCCGCTGGACCACCCGCCCGGCCTGAGTCTCAGCCAGCTGCAGGACGACATGCTGGAGCCGGCGGCGCAGCCGGGCGGCAGGCGGCCGCAGCACAAGCTGCTGTCGCGCGTGTACCGGCCCGACCGCACGCGCGGCGGCCTGCTGCCCGACGCGCTCTGGCCGCCCGACGCCGACGGCTGGCCGCAGGTGCCGTTCTTCCTGCACGCCGACGCCGAGGCGGCCGTGCGCGAGGTCTGGGAGCACGGCGCCCGACACTGGGAGCAGCACACCTGCGTCCGGTTCAGGTGCGGCGGTCGGACTGGGCGTCGGTGGTCACCGGCAGCGACGTGCCGCTACTGGTCGCCGGGTGTATTTATGTCCAGATCGGGCAGCGACGCATCTGTATCGGGCTCAAATGTGGTCGCGTCATAAGCGCAATGCCTTCATCAGGTTAGATTCCGGCGGCCGCAGTGGCACCATCCGTCAGGCTGCGGGTCATGCACGATTTTGCATCGTTAAACCGTGTTTGTTTTTCACTTTCGGCCTGGTGTGTTTAAATGCGGGCGACCGCATTATTAAAAAAAGGTAAACTACGACAGCATCTGCGGATCCAGAGGAGTTGGAAGACACTTGGGGGCATGCATGTCCCTCCCCGATCTAAGAACTTCCTCTTTCTTTGGTCGATGGATCCCCTGTCCAGAAAATAGCGCTCCCTTGGGCAGGCCCGATCGCATCCTTTTAATTATTTCTCGGTTTGTCTCAGCCCTCTGAGAAAACGAAATTTGCCGGACGAATGCCCCAGATTACGATTACTGGATCCGCCCCTGTGTGTGGTGCCAGTCAGCAAAGCCGCCAATCAGCCGTGCGAAGCACGCTGCTCTTGCCTCACGCTTCAGAGAAGCTAGCGAGTACTTAAATCGCCAATGGAAGACATTGCCCTCTTAAAGAAAACCTTCCCCGGTACCGCCCTTGATCGCATAGTGCTTCAAAATCGCTCGAAAATGTTAAGCCTACATTGCAATATTCAGGGAGCAGGCGAAAATATAAATTTTTGTACTTGAAACTATCGTCGGAAAAAAGCGATCCAATTCTTTTAACCCCGCTTGGAATCACCCATGGTGAAAATTTAGTCCAAGCAAGCAAAAACTCACACAAGTAGTGTAGTGAATGGCTTTCGAAGCAGCACATATGCCACATGACAGACGTACGAATATGTTGAGATGACTCAACTTGCTAGAAGCGTGCCTCTCCTGATAAAAAAATACTTCCGAAATGTGTGCCAAATATCCTCATTTTGTGCACATATGACCATGGGATTCAATGTCAAGGATTTCTATTCACCTGTAGAACCAAACTCAACCTCTCGCAATATTCACTGGCATCAGCCAGTGAATATTAGCACCCTGGTAACTATGCAGGTTTATACATTCTGTGCGCCCTATAATAGGTAGAGCAAAGATTTTCGGTGATATCGAATCAATTGAATGGATGAGGCCAAGGGAGACATTCTTCACCCTCCTTCCAAATTGCAGCCCTAAACCGCTCTTGACGACAGCGTACATTCAAGATTCTTCGATAAAAACGTACCCAAATTCCTCGTAGTGGTCAACGTAATTCCATAACTGCTCAGCGTCGCCAGATGCATGAATTTCGGCAGCACACTTTTAACCCCTTTCGTATCCACCCTGGACGCGCCTGTGGTAAGCATAGGAACCATAATTTCTCGAGTAGTGTAGCGTATCTCATTAAAGTTTTGTGAAGAACTATCGAATATTTCACAATATATGCGATAGAGACCAAGCATATTACGTGACAAAGGAAAACAGATAAATTTCGGACAAACTTCCGGGAACTCGCTCTAGGATCTGCCTTCAATCTAAGTTGAGACTTAAAATCCGGCTTGCAGCAGAACCTGATTGTTTCTGCCGCAGAGGTGGCTCCACGAGGCGGCTCACAGCAGAGCCTGATTGTCTTCTTCGCAGATGTGGCGTGTTAGGCGGCTTTCGGTAGAACCTGACTACCTCTTCTGCAGAGGTGGCGCCGCGAGGAAGCTCGCAATAGAACCCGGCTGTCTCTGCCGCAGAGAGGTGGCGCCGCCGAACGGCTGGCGGCTGAACTGCAGCGAGCCCCAGACGGAGCCAGTGGTGTGCGTGCAGGCGGAGCCGACCGGCTGCTACTCGGCGGTCGGCCGCCAGCAGCAGGCGTCCGACCTGGTGGCCGGCCGGCTGCGGCCGCAGCTGCTCAACCTCGACCCCGAGATGTGCAAGCAGACGTCGGTCATCCACGAGATCGGCCACACGATCGGCCTGGTGCACGAGATGTCGCGGCCGGCGGCGGCCGGCGCGCTCACCGTCAACTTCCGACACATGCGCCTGTCGCGCCACCTGTGGGCGCAGTCGCAGGTGTGTTCGCTCACCGCGCCGCGCGTGCCCTACGACTTCCTCTCCATCATGCACTACGGCACGTTCGCCGGCAGCCGCGACGGCCAGGCGGTGTTCGTGACGCACGACCCGATGCACCAGCACCTGGTCGACCACAACGACGACATGCGCTTCGTGCCGGGCGGGCCGGCGCTGTCGCACCTGGACCGCTACGTGATCAACACCGAGTACGGCTGCGAGCGACTGTGGGCGAGCCGGTGCGGCGGCGGCAGCCCGGCCTGCCTCAACCTGGGCTACATGGGCGCCAACTGCAGCTGCCTGTGTCCGGCCAGCCACACGGGCGCGCGCTGCGAGACGCTGGTCGGGCCGGCGTTTCCGGCGCCGCACTGTTGGACAGAGGTGCGCCGGCCCACGCGGCTGCGGCTGGCCGCCGTCGGGCTGACGCTGCGCAACCAGAACCGGCCCGAGTCGTGCACGCTGCTGCTGCGCGGCCCGGCGCGCACGGGCGTGCGCGCCGCGCTGGACGCGCGCGCGTTCGTGGCGCGGGCGCTGGCGCCGGTGGACGTGGAGCGGCTGGCGCGCGACGCGTGCAGTCTCGGCCTGTCCGTGCTGGCGCTGGCCGGCGGCGGCGGCGACGGCCGCACCGAGTGCGTGGACGCGTTCATTGGCGGGTCGTTGCTCCAGCTGCGGGTGCCGCACCGCAACGCCACGCTGTACGTGCGCCTGCACCAGGTGACCGCGCTGCTGGAGGCGCCGCTGCGCCGCGTCAGCGTGCGCGTGACGTTCGAGGCGGACGCCGCCGCGCAGCTGCGGGTGGCGCCCGTCAACCGCGCGGCCAGGATCGCCGAGCTGTTGAGGACCTACCGGCTGCGGCTGCCGACCGTGGTCGGCGGCCGACACCGCGACGACAGTCGGACGGCGGCGGCGGCGACTGTGCGACCCTGCCCGTCCCTGGTGTTGCTGCTGCTGCTGCTGCTGCTGATGATGATGATGATGATGAATACCGCAGGTGTGCGGTAGCCGCGCACCATCCTCACCAACCGCCCGCGCCGCTGCCGTTTCGTAGTACCCGAACATGGTGTGTCCAGAAATGACGTGTTTATTACAAAACCGGCCGCGACGCGGCGCCAACTACAAGAAAGGCCATAGTACACAGAACTGCCGAGCCGCAGTGAGTCGGACCAGCTACCCACTACAGACGAAGGCACACCGAACTAACCGGGAATAAGCACGCACACTAACGCATGTCCAGCTTCACAAAGGCTTTTCACTCAGAGAACACCAACACAAACCGGTCTATTATGGGGACGACTGCATTCCGAAATACGGTCGGATGCGGTTGGGCTTTCGGTAGAGCCCTTGTTGTTCGGACGGGAAGTTGTGGATGCTTTTCTGGCGGTCTAACCGTCCCTTACCTCTCGAGTGGAAACGACCATGACTCGCAATAAGCTGTAATGGCGTTCCAGAAATTATCGAACTTAATCGTAAAAAGATCGTGACGGGCGGTCGCAGCCCGCGGACACAAATGCGACGTTCACGAGCCCTTCACGATCTGCTTCTGCCCAGCGAGTGCCTCAGACTCTGGAATGTGGCAGCGGACGACCTGCATGCTTTGTCTAAATGTAAGTGGCCAGTTGTTGTGACGCACGTGATGTTGGTAATATTCCAAGTATTATCGTCGTCAAGCGTGTTGAACGGAACACAATGCTTCCACCAATCGGCTCGTTGCCCGGTGTTTCGCCTTCAAAAGGGCACGGATTGGTCAACATGTCGATAGGTATTTGGCGCTGGTGGGATTTGAACCTGGAACCTGATCAGAAATTCAACGTCTTACCCGCTACCGCTGCTAAGGTGGTGACGGTTTTTCGGAACACTGGAGGCCGTATCAGGCTGTTTTTGCTTGATTGACCGATTGGATTAGTGTTCAGAGTTACGTAAGTCGCTTCTTTGATAACTTGCGCCACTTGCGAAACCTACATTGGGTTCTATATCCAGGTTGCTTGTGTTGTCCCATGATGGGGGAAGACCAAGGCTGGATTTACATTTTAACATATCTGATTTGGAGATGAGTCTTCGAATTTAAAGAGATCCGACTGCTAGTACGTCAGCTCCGTACAGGCATAATCGCGAACAAAATACCCACGGCGATGCATCCGATGCGGCGCGGATAACGAGCTGTCCACGACTGCTCGACGTTGCCAACCGGCTAGGGGTACTTCTGAGAAGACTCGAGCATGCTAAGCGATGCACGAAGCAAATGACACGGGAACGTGTTAAACTAAGAAGAGCCTGCATCTCAAACGAGTTACCAGTGAGCTTTATGAATTATATCAAAGAGCAGTAAGCTAGCAACCATTGTCAAACGGCACACTTCAATCCTTCAGCGCAAGAAAAATGAGAGGACAATTTTCAGGGAGGATAACCCTTTGGTGGGAAAACTTAGCAACAACCTACTATTCCAGCCTTGGCAAATACCCCACTAGTCACGCAAGATCACAGAAGCCGCACACGCACCTGTGCCCATCAATCCGAGAAATCAAGCATAGACAACAGCCTGATATGGCTGCTGGTCCTCGGAAACCAGGCATAAACAACAGCCGGAAATGGCTATTGGTGCTCCGGAAACTAAGCATGGTCAACTGCCGGATATGCCCGCTGGTACTCCGAAAAATAAATTAATCGGGTGGGGGGGGGGGCGAATAAAATACTGTAGTTACAGCATGCGACAATTTCTCGCCCAGGGCAGCACCATTGGTAAAACACAAAATGTCCTACTCCGAAGCCCGGGTTCCAATCTCACCCGCTCCACAGGGCGCCGGTGCACACGGCGCGAAGTAACAGTCGACCAGGAATGTTGATGTCAGGTATGTTGGCACCACTATGGAGCATATAGTTCAAACAACGTTGTGCTCCAACTTCCGTCTGGTACACTTGACGAGGACAGCAGTCCAATATACCAACATCGCACCGATACACCAACAGGCCATCGAGTCTAACGTGCCCTCAACGTAAGGTCGCATTTTTGTTCGCTGATGGCCTTCATCATCACCGATGAGAAGCCAACATTCTGCAACGTCACAGCGTCCTCCATAACGTGACGTTGCAGACTGTCGTGACTGTAAGTGGTGCTGAATGAGACGCTCCATGCGCGACCTGAGAAGGTGCCTTTTGTCCGGTAGGTCAAAGACGACCCAGATGTAGCGCTTCTGGGGCCGAGCCGTCCGTTCTGCGGGCAATGATTTTTGCCGAGAAACGCGACAGAAATGGAATACGTACACCTCACCAATTCATCCAATGGGTTACGGCAGCTGTGTTCTGTCGGTCCCAGTCAGTCAACTGGAAATTGCATCCTGCTGCATGGGCCGCGCGAAACCGAATAGGCCATATGGGCTGTATAATGACTTGACAGGTTTGCTGGTTTGCTGGACAGGTGGCGAGCCTCACCAGAAGTCGCTGCGTACTGCCGCCAGCAGCGCCACATATCGGGCACCGGATGAACTATGCACTGAAAAGGTGGCGCCACCGTGCGTGGTTGGGCCGCCTGTACGATGTCACCAGGCGATGGGTGGACGGCCGGGCGGAGCCGGCACCCGGGCTCCGTGATTGAGCCGCTCGGGCGCCGGCTTCAGACGGTAGTTAGACGGCCGGCGTTCTTCAAGTTCTGGTGGATCGTCTGCTGCCGCTTCTCTTGGCAGTCGGGGCACACGAACGCGTCGCCGAAACCAAGACTCTTGATGCATTCTGGAGAAAAACAAGAACATCGTTCGGGTTATACAAGTCGATGTTTTACATATCTTTGGAGGGGACCCGCCACACCATGCTGAATTGTGCCCCGCAATTGATAAGCCGTACTCACCCAAATTTGAAGCTGAAAAGCTCCGGGCGCGTGTCATCCCCCAACCCAGTCCCACGGAACATATTCTTCCTCGGCAGCACATCGCATAAAATCCTGATTCAAGTTCAGTTTAAATGAGCCTGGCGTTCCTCGCCGCAAACGTCATTCCGAAAACGCACCATTGTGTACACAACATACCCCATCCTCTCGGACTCGAATTCAGGCCAGGCCAGGACAGTAATACCGATACCAGCCAGGGAGAAAAACACACCCTTGGCTGCGATGCGGCATAGTTCTGCACCCAATCGTGATGTTCAGCACCAAGCCGTTGGTGGGAGCCACCTCATGCTGGGAAGCTGGCATTATTTCCTCCGCCTCACAAGGGCGACATCATGCCAAGATGAATTAGAGCATCATTGTCTTCCGTGAATTTCAACCATGATATTTCAGTCATATCAGGAAAATAAAGCCAAACAAGGCAGCAGGACCTGATGAAATTTATGCTAGGGTATTGTGGAATTGCGGGAAGCTGAAAAGGAACTGGCATTTCCACTTAGTATAATATTTGGTAGAAAATGAAAAGTTACTGTTTCAGAAAATGAAATTCCAACAGATTGGAAAAGGGTAAAGGTAGTTCCTATTTTCAAGAAAGGAGAAAGAAGGAAACTTCAAAACCATAAGCCAGTAAGTCTCACATTCCTAGTCTGCAAGGTACTCGAATCAATTATGAAGGAAAGAATAGTTAGTTATCTGCAAGGAAACATATTGATTCAAGATACTCAACATGGGTTTAAGAAAGGGCGATCATGCCTCACAAATCACTTGGACATTTTGAACTTCGCCATAGAACAATTTGATCAGTAAATCAGGTTGATGTAGCATATCTTGACTTTAGTAAGGTCTTTGACAAGGTACCCCATAAACGGTTAATGCTACAGCTTCAGGCCCATGGTATTGCAGGTAGCATCTTAAAATGGATAGAGTTGTGGCTTTCAGACAGAAAACAAAGAGTGATGCTAAATGGTATAAAGTCATCATGGCAAAACGTTCTTAGTGGATTCCCCCGGGGTCAGTACTGGGGCCACTACTGTTCATGATATTTGTTTAAAAAAACACTTAACGTGGCCTAAGCAGTAAGGTTTTGAAATTTGCGGATGATATGAAAGTCTTTGGGCAATAACAGGTCAAAATGAGCATATCTCGCTGCAAAAAGACTTAGACGAACTTGTGAAGTGCTCCGAAGAATGGCAAATGAAATTTAATTTTGATAAGTGCAAAATCATGCATGTGGGTAAGCAGCATATGAAGGCTCCATACTTGATGGGTGGCCAAGTGCTATCAGTGACTCAACAGGAGAAGGATTTAGGTTTGATTCTAAACACAAAATTGGGGGCATCAGAACAGACCAAGGAAGTCAGGAAGAAGCCACTGAGAATGCTCGGGGAAATAAATAGGAATGTATCATACAGAAGTGAGGAAGTCATCAGGAAGCTTTACTGTGCATATGTCAGGCCACATTTGGAATACTGCATCCAAGCTTGGTCTCCTAGCCATGAAAAATATTGTTGGCTTTTAGAGAGAGTACAAAAGATGGCTACAAAAATGGTTAATGGTATAAGCAACCTGGCATATGAGGTAAGATTGAAGAAATTGAATATGTTTTCACTTAGATATAGAAGGCTGAGAGATCTCATCGAGGTCTTTAAATTTGTCCATGGTCTGAAGAGGGGATATCTTGGGGAAATGTTTGAATTTAAGAGAAATGATGTAATTAGAGGTCTTCAATTCAAAATTAATGTCAACCATAGCAGAACAAGGTTAAGACGGTCTTTCTTCACCAACAGGGTAGTAGAACACTGGAACCAGCCGCCAGAAACCATTGTAAGTAGCAGCACATTGAACGTCTTTAACAACAGCACAGACAATCATTATAAGAATGGAGGGCTTGCTTTTCAGTATTACAGGGAGGGCTGATCGACGGATTTGACGGGCAACTGGTTGAGTGTACACAGTGCAACCAAGAAGGGCCCTTGTGGCTCATAGCTGCACTTATCTTTTATGTCTTTATGTCTTTATGTGAACACGAGACTGCAGCCGAGCTCGTGATGACGATATCGCCTGGCAGCAAACGGTGGTACCATAACTTGGCAGGTGATGGTACCATAGTCTGACAGGTGGTGGTACCATAGCTTGGCAGGTGATGGTACCATAGTCTGACAGGTGGTGGTACCATAGCTTGGCAGGTGATGGTACCATAGTCTGACAGGTGGTGGTACCATAGCTTGGCAGGTGGTGGTACCATAGTCTGGCAGGTGGTGGTACCATAGCCTGGCAGGTGATGGCACCATAGCATGTCAGGTGGTGGTACCATAGCTTGGCAGGTGGTGGTACCATAGTCTGGTAGGTGGTGGTACCATAACTTGGCAGGTAGTGGTACCGTAGCCTGGCAAGTGGAGGTACCATAGCCTGGCAGGTGGTGGTACCATAGCCTGGCAGGTGATGGTACCATAGCCTGGCAGGTGGTGGTACCATAGCCTGGCAGGTGATGGCACCATAGCCTGGCAGGTGATGGCACCATAGCCTGGCAGGTGGTGGCACCATAGCCTGGCAGGTGATGGTACCATAGGCTGGCAGATGGTGGTGTTTTAGCCCAGCAGGTGGTGGTACTACAGCCAGGAACCGTTCGGTGGTCACGGTGCGCAGGGGGGAATGCCGATGAGGTTGGGCACACAGACATTGGCAGGACGGGGGCCTCTCTTCACAGGTTCAGTCACCACACAAAACGGCGTGTGTTTCTGATGGGGGTTGGTTGGTTATTGGGGTTTAAGGGCGCATCGACTGCAGAGGTCATGCAGCGCCCATTCTGATGGGGGTCACGGATCCATGCAGTATGCTGGCCCGAGTGGGTCACCATACTATGAGCCGACCGAAGGGAGGTGTCTCTTCTAACGTGGAGAGGATGTCATGGACCCCGTCAGTGTCTGTGACGGTGTGTCGTTGACCCCGGCATGACAGGTAACCCAGGTGCCTGCCACCACACAAAAGAGCGGGCGCGATGGGGGGGGGGTCACGGTTCGCAGCGGGGCAGTGACCCGGGTTCCTGCCACTGCACAGAAGGGCGGGTGCCGACAGAGGGAGGGGGTCACGGGGCCCGAGCAGGCCGGTGACCCAGGTTTCTGTCACGACACACCCAACAGTGACGATGACATCAGTTGTCATCGCTCTCAAACGAAGCACAAACATCATGTATCTGATGCACCCAACCCGTTCTCCTCAGGCCGGTTCTAAGTATGCAAAATGCTGCGCCGGCACAACCCAGGCGCTTTAAATTAAATTAGACTTCGCATTCGGACATGGCAGCTTCCCGCGAATAACAAACAGGGTCGTGATGCACGCTTCAATTTGATCTCGCAGCACCTTGAGCTTTTAGAAGGTTTGCCTAGGGTGGAATGATTAGCGTCCGCACTCATGTGAAAAGTTGTTCACAAGAAAGTGAGTGATGAGAGTAGTCGAACGAGGTATGACACCAAGATGGGATTCACGCATCCCAAGATTATCTTCCATACATATGAGAACTAGGAGAACAACGCAGAAGGGGACAGGCATTATTGTGTTGGTAAGATGACTAATAAGCAACGCTCACCGATATTTCGACCGGGTAAATAGGAGTAATGTCCATTTGCAAATGGATAACTGAGTGTAATTACACAGATGCACGAAGGCCACATATCAGAGGCACTAATACTGAACATTCAGAAACGGAGTGGTGATATTTCAAGCGGGCTTACAAAATATTACGAAAAAAACTAGATTCGTGCATTCAGCAATCCGACGAATCAAGATTTCGTCCTATCTCAACATCTCGGAAAATGATCGTATCGCATCGGCATTAATGAACAAGACACGTATTACAATCAGTCTCAGACATCAAACAGCACTACAATATTCTGTAACTCGGCAACGAGAAATGCTCTTCAAGGTGCTTGGTTTTTAGTACCGGTTGGAAACGGCCTTGCAGTTCCGAACTCAGCTAAGTATTTGTGATGCAAGATTCATCTGCAGATCCACTGACCAGGCCCAACACCGTCGAGGTACCCGAGTCGCCAGAGAAGCAGTACACTACTGGGACACCAGAGTCGCCAAAGGGGCAGTACACTACTGGGACACCCGAGTCAGCAAAGAAGCAGTACACTACTGGGACACCCCGAGTCAGCAAAGAAGCAGTACACTACTGGGGCACCCGAATCAGCAAAGGGGCAGTACACTACTGGGGCACCCGAGTCGCCAAATGAGAAGTACACTACTGGGGCACACGAGTCGTCAGAAGGGCAGTACGCGACTATGGAAACTGGGTAGCCGAAGAAGCGGTACACTACTGGGACACCCAAGTCATCAACGGGGCAGCACGTGACCGGGGCAACTGGGTCGGCAGTGACCGTGCAGTATTGGGACAGCCGTTGGTTATTGGTTTTACAACACATCGACCTTTGAGTCATGTAGCGTCGCCAATCTCTCGCCCCGATTGGTTGCGGGCGAAGAGTAGCGACAGGTGAGACTCGAACCCACAACCTTTCGCTTGTGAGACAAGCAACTTACCCATAGACTACTCGTCCCCCGTACTGGGACAGCGAAGCCGTCAAATGGACAGTGCACTACTGTGGCCCGAGTCGTCCAGCGGCAATACACTACAGGTAGTGCCGAGTAGTGGCAGACGTGACGAGCTGAGCCGACGACTGGCAGACATTCCATCACCACAGGCCCGGTGACGTCACCGCACTACTGGTGCCCCGGCGCCGGCCGTGGTGCACACAAAGGTCGATGCGACCCGATTGCGTCATTCCGCGTGCATATCTGGCCGGGCAGCAACACCACTGGCAGGATCCACTGCGGTGCTACTGGCGCCATACCTGGCCGGGCAGCAGTCTCACTGGCAGGACCCACTGCGGTGCTACTGGCGCCATACCTGGCCGGGCAGCAGCCGCACTGGCAGGATCCACTGCGGTGCTACTGGCGCCATACCTGGCCGGGCAGCAGCCGCACTGGCAGGGCCCACTGCGGTGCTACTGGCGCCATATCTGGCCGGGCAGCAACACCATTGGCAGTACTCGCAGCTGCACCACTGCGGTGCTACTGGCGTCAGTCCGTGGAACAACGTGCCTCTCGATCGACAATGAAGCGATGGAGCGATGGTCCTCCATCACGCAGACCTGCTACTAGAGTACTTAATTCGAGAGTAATTCGAGTTAACACATTTAAAATTGGTAACGCTAAGTCATAAGGCTGCTGCATAAGTATTTTTTTAAAAGGGCCACGCTCTGGTTCCAGTTCAGTTGGGCCGAAGTGCGACCAACCATGCAGACCAAGCATCGCTCGACAAAAATGAATTCAAATTGTTTCTGCAGTAGGCTTCCGGGACCAGTGGCCTGCACACCGCTCTAAAGAGAGCAGTGTACAGGCCCTGGGCGCATCGTTTATCTTGGCGGGTCCCACAGGAGTGGCGGCTCGGCACCGTCCTGCCGACCATTTGGAGCGGCTGAATAGCCCTGCGGCAGCAGGGTGTGCAGCCCCGCCTGCATACTGCGACCAATGTGCAGGGGCTCTGACCTGTTGCATTCCCGCCCGGTCAAGAGTGGCCGCCGGCAACAGCCGCAATGACGGCGCGTGTCGGGTCAGAGGACGGTGGCCGGCCAAGGTCGCCGCAAGGTTACCGCGTCAGGCGTCCCTTTGG
Source organism: Imbricaverruca yamaguchii (assembly GCA_034440575.1). Taxonomy (NCBI): domain Eukaryota; kingdom Metazoa; phylum Arthropoda; class Thecostraca; family Neoverrucidae; genus Imbricaverruca; species Imbricaverruca yamaguchii. The sequence goes on along the minus strand of JAOTOL010001640.1, from coordinate 1,056,221 downwards.
ACCTCCAGTGGGCTGGGCTTCCTACCGCCGATGGAGGGCAGCATCGAGTCAAGGTGAACCGGTGTCATCTGCCGCTCAGCATAGCCCCGCGGCCACGGTAGTTGGGCGCTAAAGATACTCTGCTCTAGCAGGCAGTTACCGGTCGGTACCCACCGCGCCCTCTGCTCCAACAACATGGAGTCACCAGTCTGAACCTACCGCATCCTCTGCTCCAACTGGGAGCCACGACAGCCTGTGCACACCACGTCCTCTAGTTCAACTGGGAGCCACTCCGGGTTGCATGTATTCTGCACACCTATAGGTCTTAGGCTATCGTGGTTCTGTAGGTCTTGGGTTACGTCAGCCCCAAGGTTCGGTTAGCCCCAAGACACATGTTTCCACATTTAACCCCTGCATAATTGTGCACGAGTTAAATTGCACATCGCGTAAACACTGGAAATGCACACGATAAGCGTCTATATATGCGAACCGTCCCGACTCAATCGTTACACTGTTCAAAACTTAGTCGCGTTTTTGTTTCTGTGACCCATACCCTTCTTTATTCGCCCAGGAGCCAAACATGAATTTGGATCTTCGACTGTGTCTGATTCGGCTTCCTTGAGAAGGACAAAATAGCAGAGCAAACAAAAAATCCACAGTGGGATAATTCGATCCAGCACGATAAGTACTCGGTAAATAAGCTTAATGCTGCTGGATGATGCCATAACGAAGTTGCGCGTGGGCAGGTATGCACGCTGCCAGCTATCTGGGACAATTGCGTACCAGCAGGAGCGGTGAGCTTCAGATCGACACGGCCCAGTCGACTGTTCACTATCTCTGACCGTCACGGTCAGTGATAATGACGGGCTACGCTGGCGCGTCACACTGCCTCGCAAGGTCGTGTCGACGGCAGTGCACACCATGGCGACCAGTCATGCATTTGACGTCACCGTCCAGCGCACCTGGTGGTCCCGCTGGCGCCACGCGCGCACATTTAGTTCCAGATCAATGACTGGCCCAAGATTGGAGACCCGATACAAATATTAGCCTGGATCACCAATCACCTTTCCCAACAAGGAATCAAGCCTTGGCGAACAGATTATGAAGAGAAGAATAAACCAGACAATACCACAATACACAAGCACCAGCACTACCAAAATGGCGGCAAGAGACAACGGTGTTTGCCTTTTTATGATCTAGATCACAACTGTCTTCTACGCCATATTGGGCCTGATTGCATGCATAAAAAGTATTTCAGCAAAATGCCCTTGGAAAGGGATGTTTCAGCCATTGTGTGTGGAGTAAATCGGCTCTCTTCCTTTGGCAGTCGCAGGATTCCCCACGGTTGCAGGCATGCTTACTGATGTTGCTGACTGATGATGTTGATGATGGTGACTGATGTCACAAGTGTATTTAGATAACGCACAAATCATGCATAGTGCCGCGCTGAATGACCAGTGTTCACCATACTAAAAGACCTCCGCATGAAGGTGAAGGCTGATCTGGCAGTTCTCTCCGAATGGCTTACTTTGAATTGACTCAAAATCAACTGTCCAAAAAACGAAATGAATCATTCTTTGAGACGCCAGCGGTAGCCAAAAAGAACAACAAGCTTTTACGTCAACTTCTAAAGACTCACGTTGAGGTCGGCCAAAAACGTCAAAATTGTCGGCACCTACCTCAAATAAAACCTCATCACTCCAAGACAAAATGGTCACGTTGTGCATCGCCGCAACAGTGGTCTTATTACAGTTCGCAAGACAAGAAACACCCTTCCAAAAACTGCGCTAAGGCAGCTCATGAAAACATTTGTGTTTCCACATCTAGATACTGCCTGCCAGCATGGCCCCGTCCACACAAAAGGACCCTTATCGGATTAGGGAGTATGTCCGCATTTTGGCAAATAAACACAAGCACAAATATATAAACACGTGTCTGAGGAACGCCAGCAGCTAAAGTGGATCACCGTTGAACAAGGCATTGTTACCGTTGACTCCATGACCAAATTCAGGGACTGTGCTCTGATCCACGAGACCATGAACCAGGCAGACCGGCCCCAATATCTTAAACGCCTCGCCACAACCCGGGTTCATATTTTAGAGAGCACCACACGCATGTGCATTGACAACCAACTTCAAATCTCGAGGTACAGACTAGAGGCAAGAAAGCAAATTTAAAAGGGTGTGAAGGAGACACTAATGACTTAGTTATTTACATTTGCGATCGTATGCTGACAATGCTTTATGTATAAATATGCGCACCCGTAAATATATTTTACCACTACTCTATGACTCAACACTATACGATGACCTTTCCTCGATGATTATACACTATAGTCGAAAGTTACTTTGCTCTTGGTGTATGCATATTTTGGTACAACCCTTCGTCAAATCACAAAAATAAGCAATTCCATCTATCGGCCAAATTATTACTGCCATACTTTATTATCTATGTCATGGCATGTATTGCTAAGCATAGGCTTTCCGATACCGGAGATGCCTTAAATGGCACTACGTACGTACTGCGATCCAGACAAACAATCATCCACATTTTCCTACCTTGCTGACACACTATGATGTTCACAGTAAACACCAATTATCCAAAGCACTGAAGTAAAGTAAACTGAAGTAAAGTAAAAGTAAACAGTGAAGTAAACTGAAGTAAACTAGTGAAATTTGGGCTTCATTTCATACATATCGGATCTATCTCCCTTCAACTGGTAGGTATGTCCAGCAGTGCATTGCTGCACCAGGACGAAGAAAAACACCTTAAATGTGTGGGATAAAATGATGTTCTCAAACGCATTTCCAATCATATGATTCTGAGGGCATTCCTGATAATGCCATAATTTTCAGCACAGACGTTGTAAATATGTACGGCAATATTCCGAAATCTGAAAGCCACAGATGCCGTACGTGAGAAACTCCAAGATTACATCCGGAACTAACTACTTTTGGCTTAACAATAGACATGTGTGCTTCCTACTTACACAGTGTCTTAACGACGTCAGATCTTGCGGCAAAGCATTGTATTATCTAGCCTTGCGACTACAAAAATGTCGCTTTCCCATGTCGGTTCGCGATCTGGGCACGTGCAGATCAGTAGGATTCCTAGGAATTCTGAATTCCCAAGAAAAAACATCACATTCGGAGCAATCAGGGGGTGGCGACAGCTTACTCTTCTTGGATACTTTGCTGGCCGTCGAAAATGCTAATGGGCACACTAAATTGGAGTCAGAACTTTGCATCAAACCTACCAGCTCTGGCATTATTTTACATCACACCTCTGCACATCCCACCCCGACCAAGCACAACATCGCTAGGAATAGCTTCCACAGGGTCATCAACAACTCTTCCAATTTGGAGAAAGAAAAAGTGAGCATTGACAAAATCTTAACCTAACTTGTGGAAAACGGTTACCACAGAAAATTACTATCAAGGATTTTACGGGACGTGGAAGAGAGCGAAAACCACTAGCACACTAGGATTTCCAGGCATCGACGCAAATGACGTGATCAGAACGATGGCTTTCTAAATCTGCCCTACATCAATGAAAGCATACTTCGCAAGGTAAAATAAATAGTGAGAAAGTTTGGCCTAAAAGCGAAAATAGTCTGGAAAAACAACAACAAATTTCACAGTTATTTCATTCATTCAGCTTTCACTAAGCCTAGGTGCTCTGGAGGACAGCGTTCTCACACCTGTAGGTCAGGCTTCATCGGCGACTGCACCAAAAAAAAACGTAGTATACAATTTTTGCAAGCTGTGTCGGGCTACATACATAGGGGAAACCAAAAGCCCATTCTGACTCAGATCCAACGGACACATTCAGGACTTGCTAAGTAAAACAGCCGACACCGCTTTTGGAGACCAGTTCACAAACGTCCACGCACAGGATCGCCATACATCTATTTCTTTGGACTTTGTGATACTATTCAAAGCTAAAGACTACTTGGATCGAAAGGTCGCCGAGTCATTACTCAGCAAAGAACAGATGTCTGATTTAAATTCGAACACAACCTCTTGGTCGATATTATGATATCATTAGTCGATAGGCATCTACGCACATTATGTGTGGGTATATCAACATTGTTTGAATAGAGTGCATGTCGGGTATGTTATGTTTCATGAACGGGGTGTGCGTACGCATGTTGCGGAGTACAGCAGCTTCCGGATTGTTTGTTGTTTTTCTTTTTCGTCCTGGTGCAACAATGTGCGGGTGTACATGCCTACCAGGTAAAACCAGATAGATGCGATAGGTATGAAAGGAGGTTCAAATTGTACTAAGTATATCTAGCTTACGTGAGTGCTTTCGATAAATACTTTTTACAGAAGTTACCGTCGTGTTTTGCGATGCAAGCGAGTGTAAGCGAATGTGTATGTATGTAATTGCGATGTAACAAAGTAAGCGAATGTGCATAAATGTTTGTCTTGTACGTAGTACTATTTACAACGTCTCCGGAATCGGAAAGCCCATGTTTAGCAAAGCATGACATGACATATATAATAAATTATGGCAGTGCGAATTCGGAGGACAGATGGAATTGCTTGTTTGTGGGTTGACGAAGGGTTATTCCCGAACATACATCGAAAGCAAAGTAACTTTTAGCTGTATTTTCCAATCATCGAGGAAAGGTCATTGTATAACATTGCTGGAATGAAATGCTCCTCGCCAAAGCGCTAAATAATTTACTCTATGACTATGTGGGGAAAGTCAATATTATTTTGGATTCCACCACGATATGCAATGCAATACAATGAAACACAGCACAATACATTCACAGCGTTAAGACGAACCATTGCTGGTAGGGAGAGGCCCGAGAGATACTTCCGGCTTCGCGTAGTGTAGCTTATTCCAGCAATCTGGCATATTCCAGCTCTTGCAGTATTCAAGGACAGCTATTCTTAATGTATGGCTGATCGCCCACTCGACCTATCCCTCAATACTTATACCCGAAATGCGCTATAATCTTGTCGTGTCGTCTCCGGCCATACCCTTAGTGCATACCGCACAGAGTGAAATATTCCAAATCTTCGATCCAGACCTATCATGATCCCTGATAGACGACAGACTGCAGGGCGGCTGATCGATAGTGGGTGGTCCCATGAGAGCTGGCAGGTCGGTGGTCGGTAGTGGGTGGTCCCATGAAAGCTGGCAGGTCGGTGGTCGGTAGTGGGTGGTCCCATGAGAGCTGGCAGGTCGGTGGTTGGTAGTGGGTGGTCCCATGAGAGCTGGCAGGTCGGTGGTCGGTAGTAGACAGCTATATGGGAGTTGGCAATACGTTGGTTTGGTTGGTTCACCGATTGCCTGTTGGGGGTCAGGTTAGGGGCGCATCGAGTGCATCGGTCATGCAGCACCAATAACCGCCTTAATCATACAAACATATCCACGCGAAACATAATCGATACGACGAATTACACGCCGCATTATCGAAAGCGTTATGTTCGAGACATTCCTCTGAACCATGCTCTTACCACATACCCGACATCGAATAAATATGCTGGGCATAAATAGCAGGTGACTTGATTTCCGGCGTGAAGGGTGAAAGGAGTCGGTTTCTTAGTACATTCTTCGATACGACGCCATGCGTTGGTGGTTAACGTTCCCAAAAATAAGAGGTATGGACCCCACCTGCGGTTCCTACACACATGTTGACAATACTTGCCGCGTCTGTCTCGCCATCATTCCCAAAAAGTCACTGTCGCGACTACCCCAGGCCGGCTCATGTGACAGCAGCGAAATACCAGCCCCGAGTGATGGCCCTGGTCGCCACGCGCAAATCGACTGTAGGCTGTTGCCGAGGCTCGTACCGAATTACCCCATTGTCGCGTGTAACGCGTTCTGGAACCGAACAAACACGCTTGCAACGCTGGGCGACAGAGGGTTCGCTGAGGAGAACGGAGGCGACAGAGGGTACGTGAGCTCAAGATAGTCTCGTCGGCGCTGGTTTTCATCGCAAATCTGTCGGGTTCAGTCCGCGTCACTCGAGAAACTGAATGCATCACGAATGTTCGCAGAGCACTGGATACCGGAATGATCTTAGTTGGACACAACACTTTCGGTAGTTAGTTCACAGTTGTTTCTCTCCTTGCCCAGTGCTCGACACCTCCTGCTCGCCCCCCCCCCCCCGCTACTGTTGACACGAGCGACGGCCGGACTCCGACCCGTACAATCCTGATGACGAAGGGACCACATGCGTCATACTGAGCTCAGTCCCATTCCCGACAAGCGATTACTTGCAGCGTAGTTCGGATATCCTCATCAGCTAAGTTGTTAGAACGTCTCCTGGCCTGACAGCCAGCTTCCATCCTTCAGATGCTTTACGAGCATTTTCGCGTTCACGTTCAGTCGCATTTCAACTAGAAATTTGAAACCCCAGTGTCTGCCTGCCCGCATGCTTTACAAGTCAGTGGTCACATTTGCACGGCAATCCATGAATCTCAATATACATTTATCAGTTATAATTTTACATTCGCCTATCATTGTACTTGCTTGCACGGATCGCCAAAAAAAGTATACCGCGCCCATGTCTGTGCGACTTGAGACACCTGGGAGAACGTGCCGGCGGAGGCAGCGCCTGATTTGTATTTGATCGAAGACGTATCGAGGCACTCCACAGCCTTCTGAGGACTGCGCAAGTCTGGTTAGCGGGTGGCCGTTGGCTGTTCGGCGCATAACTTGACCAAATGTCAAGGTTTCGGGGCCTGTAATATAAGCTGTGACCTCGCCTGATTCACTTCGTCTCATGACGATCTTGACATTATTTCAGTTGGCGGCACATCGCACAAGACCACATGACCAGTCTGATCCTTGGTCGCGCCATGATCTGCCCGCCGAACCGGTGCATCATGTGAAGCGTTTGATAAAGCCGGCTCCGCCCTCTTGACTCATCGCACGCCGAGGTTTGGCAAACACACACGCACGCTCAATCATTCGCCGACTATCTGAGAAAAGCGGCTGATGTACGGGATATATGCTGGATATTCATCTTGCCATGCAGAATAAACTCTCACGCGATGAAATCTCCCGCCGATGAAATATCCCGCCGATACACTCTCCCGCCAATAAACTCTCCCGCTGATACACTCTCCCGCGCGCCTGGTGTATGGGATATATGTTGGATATTCATCTTGTCATGCACGATAAACTCTCACGCGATGAAATCTCCCGCCGATACACTCTCCCGCCCATAAACTCTTCAGCCGATAAACTCTGTCGCGTGCCGAAGTGGGCCAGTGGCCAGTGCCGCGCGTTACAACACGCCGCGACGGGCCACCCGGAAGTGGTGCTCACGCATAGCGAGGCGTTCACTGGGTCACGGAGTGGAGCCAAGGAAGGCTGCCGCATCTTCACTCAGGGTCAACTTCCTCGGAGCACGTCTGGATCCAAGCCGCTCCGCATACGTCCAAGTCACCATGAAGCACCGACGAAACTTGTTAAGTGTTAAGCAGTACAACATGTCATGTTAACTGCCATGTAGCATGTAACAGGTCCGAAACGAGCAGCCAAATATATACATTATTGGTCATATAGCATCACCGTCCATCGTTCATTTACCACCAAGAACATTGAACGCAAAAGGTGAGAGCTATCATTGATAAAATCGTAGATGCATGGCCAGAAGTATAAATAGAGCATCTGGACATCAGCAAAGTCTTCCTGGGATTCGTGTAAGATTTCACCAGACAAGCTTCATGTCCTGTTTTAACATTCTTTAACAACTCAATTCAACAATTCAGTTCCCTTTCCGCGATATGGATGGAAAAGACAAAAAATATGAAATTGACCACCCTAAAAGGATCACATATTTTCCACGAAAAAAAAGTTCTGACGCCATGAAAGGCACGTGCAAGGTGCATGCAATGCAGGTGAGGAGAGCAACACACCATTCCTTCGCACCAATATCAGCATGGCCGTGATGGAATACATTTCTTCAACCGCAAAGCCGCGGTGATTAAAACAAATGAGCGCTTCCTCGTTGGGGTCTTCCCAGGCATTGGCAGGAAGCACATATCAGCGAGTTCCAACCAACGAGTCCCGAAGCCTGAGGAAAATCGATCGATCATATGCCGGAGTCATGCGAGCACACGATGATCTATATGACCATATAGATCATATCACATCGGTCTATATGACCGATGTGATGACCTGCATGTTAGGGTGTGTCGCGCAAAAACAATTACTTGCGGTTAGCAAAATTATTGTGCCCATATGTCTAAAAACCCCAAATATGCTTGAAATTTCGAGGAAAAATAATAAACAAAGTGTGCCCCAGGCCTCATAAGAGTTGGCAGCGTGCTGACCTGTGCCACCTAGCGGGTAAAATGTCAACTTTGAAACTAAGGCCAATATAAAGTTACATAGCCATATATTTGGAATCGGCGTAAAAAAATTACGACTAATGGTGATCACTGCTGCTCAATATTGTCATTATTTATGATAGTGCAGCCGACTTCGCGTGGCGTGTCAGCACTGCCGTCGCGAGTCTCCACTGGCCCGCACGGTCCGGTGGGACCGTGGACTCACCCTCGAGAGGGGAGGACACCCGCGACATGACCTGGTACAGTTCACCGCATTTATATTCGTATGTTCTTTAAACATGTATTCTCTAAAGGGACCATGTACGGTCATCTACAAAAATATCGAAAATTGTATAATTCGAGCGCTGAAATACCTGCTGACAAATGCCCAATCACGCAACGAATGCACACATTTGGTCACGAGAGCAATGTGCACACTCACTTGCATCTACTTCCCACTGGACGGTGTGCTACCTACTTACATTTAAAGTCCTTCTTACTACGCCACAGTGGCAGGGCTTCGCGGTGCTTCAGGGTATTCATAACGTAGCCATGGCGAGCCTCCGCGCCGACTACCATTGTCGAGGCCTCTATGACTAATTGTACCATTCTTTCGACCGATTGTGTGTGGACTGGGTACTGCGGTACTTCCAGGGGATTATCAGCGATGAGGCCGGTATCATGGTCCGACAGATGGTGGTGGGAGGAGCGCTAATTTGCGTCCCTTACAGACTCCAGTACCTCCCCCGGAGGTGGGTAGTGGGGAGGTACCCCCCCCCCCCCCCCAGAGGGAGGTACTCTTCCCGGAGGGACGGTGGCAGAAGCGCTAAATTGTGTCCCTTACAGACTTCCGTCCCTTCTCCTCCCTGGGCGGTGGTGGGAGGAGCGCCAATTTGCGTCCCTTACAGACTCCTGTCCCCTCTCCCCGGAGGGCCAGCCAGTGTCCCCCACCGAGTCCGGTGCCCTCTGCTCAGGACGGAGGCCTCGGCTGACCAAGCAGAGTGGGCGGCCGCCTCGTAATCGGTCAGATTGGTTCAGCGGCCCGTCCATTAGCGGCCCATGTGCAGTCATGACACGTCGCCCCGAGAGGCCCGACGGGGGCAGTGGCCGTGACGAACACGCGCGCGGCGCCCACCCCACTCCTCCAGCAGGGCCGCTGACCGCGCCACTACCGGCGGGTGCCCTCTGCCCGGCGGGGCGACGGCCAGGAAATGAGAAGCGGTCGCCGACCGTCTGCACGGCGCGACTGTTGCTGCCACTGCCGCCGGCGCAGTGCCGGGGCGCGAGCGGCTGAAGCACGGCCGGGGGCCGCCGAGCGGGCCTTCCGACTAGTTACACACCGACCGCGGCAGACAGAGCCTGAGCGGCTCACTCGGTCATGGCTGAGCATCAGTGGCAGTCCAGCAGCTGAGACCTAGCGTCAGTGTCAGTCCAGCAGATGAGACACGACACCAGTGTCAGTCAAACAGCTGAGACCTGACACTAGTGTCAGTTCCACAGCTGATGCACGAAGCCAGTGTCAGCCGCAGCTGATACGTGATACCAGTGTCAGTCCAGCAGATGAGACACGACACCGGTGTCAGTTCGGCGGCTGAGACCTGACACCAATGTCAGTCCAGCGGCTGAGACATCACACCGGTGTCAGTCCAACAGCTGAGACATAACACCAGTGTCAGTCCGCAGCTGAGACATGACACCAGTGTCAGTCCGCAGCTGAGACATGACACCAGTATCAGTTCGCAGCTGAGACATAACACCAGTCAGTCCGCAGCTGAAACCAAACACCGGCCGCTCTGTCTTAATTTTGCCAAACGGGGCAAAAAGCAGAAGTAACACAAAAGGCAGAAACAGAAGGACCAGAGACTGCAGCCCGGGCTAGACTGCATAGTTCAGCCGGCCGATGGTGGTTCGGACGATCCATCTCACGCTCCCGGTGCCGGCTGGCTGATCCACGGTCTGACATCGACACGCCAGCTAGTCGTGTCGATGATATATATATATATATATATATATATATATATATATATATATATATATATATATCGATAGCTTTACCTACTAGTTATGCAGGTATAACGAAGGTAGTCTCAAACCTGCAGGTCTGGCGTAGGGTAGCCTCATATCTACAGGTCTTACGTAAGGTAGTCTCAGATCTACAGGTGTGACGTAAGGTAGTCTCATGTCTACAGGTGTGACGTAAGGTAGTCTCAGATCTGCAGGTGTGACGTAAGATAGTATCAGGTCGGCAGACCTGCCGGAGGGTAATCTCAGGTCTGCAGATCCGACAGCAGGTCGCCACGAGTCCGCAAGTTCCCGCTGAGCGCCACCGACGCGCAGACGTAGCGCCGTTCTCGGGCTGCACATCGACAGTCTGTGCACAAACCGTGCATGGGCCGCCGAGATGCACGTGCACCAACATCCCGTCAGCTGTCGGTCTTGCAAGTGTGTGGAAATCGTTGATACTGACGCAAGCATAATGCAACCTGCTTATCGCGATGGACAATGGACAGCTGGTCACGCGGCATCCAGTGCAGTTTACAGGAAGCCCGTATCATGGGGAGGGCTGGGGAAGGCGTCATTGCACTATGATGGAGTTTGACGGAGTTCAGAAAGCTGGAGCTGTCAACAAAACCGCATGCACAACAGCGGGTAATCGGTGGGCACGGTTTTGCTGCTGGCGTGACTGCACTGATGATGTGGTAGCCGCCGGCCTGGAGCGTGTTTCTCCGCGTCACGAGCGCACCGTATGACTGGCATCTCATCTCCGAGATTGACACACCCTTCCCGGTCTGATAAGCACGCCAAACGGTTGTTACCACTATCCGCCACTGTATCCGCCGCTGTGTCTGTCCGTCCATCTCCCAACGGTCCGTGGCTGACGGCCTGAGCACTCTCGAGCGACCGGCGGCGCTTGCATCCGCCACATCATCGTTAGTTAGTTATTGGAGTTTACGGGCGCGTCGACTGCGTCGGTCATGCAGCGCCCATAACATCGTCGGTGAAGCAGTGAGATGCAATAATCATCAGTCGAACATTAGGATGGAAGTCACATCATCAGACAGTGAAAGCAAGCGAAAATAACTCAGAATGACACGTCATGGGGTGAAATGCATTCTGAAATACGAAGGTCCTCAGTTCAACCCCCGCGGTCGCCTGGGAGCCTGAACCACAGAGCGAGCCTGGGCACTGTTCGGTTCCGCCTGGAATACGTTGGCCACCTTCCGTCTCAGATACTAATCACAATTTGGATAATTAGTCCAAGTTCACATTTCAGAAATATCCAGCTGGCAAAATTCAGCAGCATTCCCTATTCCGAGTTACCCTTCCCTTGAGTCTTCAAAACCTCACCATCCGATTTCCTCATACGCTGGCACAAACAAATCGTGACAAAAGCTTCCCATACACAACTTGGATAGTCCGCAATACAAATGAGAAGGCAAATGAGAAGGCGATGCCGGCTGAATGGAACTAAATGGTTGCCGGCTGGACCGGCAACCATTTAGTTCCGCCATCAAATCTAATCGTTGAACAAACAAAAAAAACAAGCATGCAATAACTTCAAAGAGCATATGGTGGGGAAAGGTGCGAAGAATCTAGAAAAACTGTCAAGCTCTGCGCGAATGCTTTCGGACGCGAAATGATGAAATGACTCGTGATGGATGTCACGATACACTGTGGTCGTATATACTAATCTCGGGACTGGACTTTGGTCGTGTATAATATATACTGGGAGAGTCGTGTAACTCGGACTACTTGTCGTATAATATACGGACTGACTTTTTTTTTGTGTATAATATATACTGGAGTCGACTCACATGTGTTTCGCCGGTGCTCGCAATAAACTTTACACGGCCTTGCAGAGACCCAAGAGTCGCGTGTTGGATTTTCTGGTCGCAAACCACAAGTTCAGCTCTGCCACCGCCAGACACACAGCTTCTGGCGCCCCATATCGCGGTCGTCCGTTCGTTCGTTTTCTCCCTTCCCAGGAAGATGTGTGGCTTGCAAAGCACGCGCAATGAACACAAAGCGTGTCGGCGATCCCACAGACGGCCAGCCAGTCACACCGCACGGCGGCACAGAGGTCGCCGCCGCCGCTGCCAGCGCGCCCGCAGCCACTCCCGCGCCCGGGGGCGCCACGTCTGCGGACGGAACTGGCACTGAACACGACTTTCCAGCGGGGATGTGCTGGTCTCCGGCTTCCGCAGCATCTAGTGAAGCGGAAGACTGAGGGGCATTGTTCTCGATGGCTCACGGTGAAAGTCACACCGGAGTGGTACGCGAGAATCCAGGGATCCCTCAGTCGATTGATCATTTCATTAAAAAAATATAATTTTGACTATTGGTTGAAACGTGGTCAAGCATGTCAATTTCTAGGTTTGGGTGACATTCTTTGATTAGGTGTAGTTCATTGCGTAGGTGGTGAGGATAATCGAGCCCGCATTACTGCAGCGTTTATGCAATCATTTCCTCGGAGTAAGACGTGTACTTTTCATGCTGATTTTTACCGATTTTCCCCAATATTCTTCATAAAGAGCACATAATCTGTGTCCAAAGGAGAATGCTGGCGGCAGCATTCCGCTCACATGCGACATTCAGCAGTGTTCCGCGTTGTAATACCGCAATTGAAGTTTCTAATCGTGTTACTCAGAGCCAGATTTGCTCCTTTCCGTATGATATTTACCATCCTTCATCACATATTTTCCAGATTAACCTCAACCTTAGTTCAAATAAAGTTGCTTGCGGCAACACTTCCGAATACTTCAGTACTCGGGCAGCTTCCCATACACCACGCACCTCTGTCGGCACAGCGGGTAGCGCCTTTGAATTCCATCCCAGTGCCCTTAGTGCAGAAGCCTAGGGAGGGATGACGACTTTTATTTCCGCCTTTAGCATTCCAATCTGGTGGATACATCGCGTCCGAATTCACCTCAGCTCTGTTTACACGATCGGAGGAGTGTTGTAGCGCAGACGCTCGAGACATTTGCTCCAACGTACGCAGAAACACTATTGCTCTTAGCTCATTTTAGAGGAAACTGTTCTACCGATCTAGTATTGATGGCCTTGGCCGCTTAGTAGTTTGTGGTCATTACTTACTTTGGAAAATACACGAAATTTGTCACCGTGGACCAAATTCAGCCAGCTTCTTGCTGACATCAGCTAGGGTGATTGCCGACCTTCTTCCATTCAATTTTTGTGAACAAGACCGGATATACCTGGTCGGATATACCCGGTTTTCATATTCATCTTTTTCATATTTTCCAATTTATCGTTTCGCATGTCACATTTCTCCGTGACCGTATTTGCAACACGTATTTGCTCGTCCGCGCGCAGAACAGATAATAATTATTTGAGGCGTGATTCGAGTTGATAAGCATAATGTCAGTAGAGTTAGTTGTTTGCGCTTTCTGGCGCTTCGACTGCTCTGGTCATATTGCGCCCATAACTCATACGATCATGGTGGTGTGGTTAGAAGCGGTACCAAGCGTCAACACGCGGACACCGTTAATTTGTTACAAAGTTTACATGTCATGGCTATCGATGAGGGGTATACATGGTTAAAAACGACACTTCGGATAAGAAATCAATCAGTTGTCCTGATTGGACAATGGGAGAGCTGTTGGAAAGAACATTGCTAGGACCCCACCTGGAGAGATCCAAAATAGCGTCTACGTTGGTCAGCATATAGAGGACACGAGATCAGAACGTGGGGAACTGTCAGTGGTGATTGACATCTGGTGCCACCGCAGTGGTGACTGGGTCTGTCGCCACCGCACAGCAGGTAACCGTGCGTGGCGTAAGTGTGCCCAATGCGAAGACGACACAATGTCACCTCTTCTTTCCTAAGCATACGACGGGACGAACCCCATGCTTCCAAACGTGACTTGATGGCTCTCAGCTTGTTCGCTTGGGTCGCGCCCCACATTGTTTGCCACTTGTTGAGGAAAAAGATAGAGATCTGTCGGCAATGGTCCGTGGCGGGAAGCGGCAGCGACCGAGTGCACGGTCAGCTGACAGATAGCAGTGACAGACAGCACCGTCAGCAGACAGACAGCAAGTACGCAGTGCATATTTAGAGCAAATTCAAGTCCTAAGCATTGGACAAAGGTCGCCAGTCACTTGTAGCCCCAGAATAAAATTGTTGGTAAATTATCCGTGCACTATCGGTTATTTAATCCAATATGTAAATGCCAGAAGCAAAGATCACAGATAGACAATCCCGAGACGAATTTCTGCTGCGTCATGGAGTTTGCGACTGGAGGTGGCTCGAGACGACCACCGAGACCCACCCAGAGCGGGGAGGGGGAGGGGAGGAGCGCGGCTGTGACCCGGCCAGTCCGCATTCCGGAGGCGACGCCGCCCGGGACGTGTTCGAAACACGCTTCTCTTTCAGCGCCGGTCTGTGACGCAGCGATACAGATGGACACGCGGTCGGGACGGCGGAGGGTGACCCACCAGGGACGGCGCACCACTCGGCATGGGACAGCCGAGCGAACCTTCCACCCGCAGCGAACCTTCCACCCGCCGGCGCGAGGAGGTTGGTTGGTTGGTTATCGGTTTTACGATACCGACCGTTGAGTCATGTAGCGTCGCCAATCTCTCACGCCGATTGGTCGCGGGCGAAAAGTAGCGACAGGTGAGACTCGAACCCACAACATTTCGATCGTGAGACGAACAACTTACCCCTAGGCTACTCGTCCTCCCGGCGCGAGGAGGGGCTGCTGCCACTCTGACTTTGGAGGGACAAGAACGGCAGCCCTTTAGTCCGCGACAGAGTGGAATGTCGTCTTAAAATGAAGCACGAAAACTCCTGGGAGCGTACCTAGTCCGAATCATCACATATATAAGCCACGCCAACCGGCGGTTTCAACACGCCGTGCTGCATTACCGAACAGAGAAGCAGCCGTGATGCACTTACCGAACAGAGAAACAGCCATGATGCACGTACCGAACAGGGAAGCAGCCGTGCTGCATTACCGAACAGAGAAGCAGCCGTGATGCACTTACCGAACAGAGAAACAGCCGTGATGCATTACCGAACAGAGAAGCAGCCGTGATGCACGTACCGATCAGGGAAACAGCCGTGATGCACGTAGTGAACGGGGAAGCGGCCGTGATGCACGTACCGAATAGAGAAGCAGCCGTGATGCACGTACGCCGTGGCAGCCGCCACTCACACTCACCCTTGTGCACCCATTTACTGCAGGTGGAGCACGCAACCATGCCCTGGTCCTCGGGCTTCTTGTAGCACTTGAAGCAGATCGGACAGTACTTGTATTTCTTCCATAGTCTGAAATCGAAGGAAGGCTTGGTTTACAGCACGTTCACAGAGCACAGCAAGAGTACGGCATAGAAAGAACGAGCACGGTATCGAGAGTAAGAGTACGTTACCATATACCATCATCGTTAGTGTGTGTTCACAGTCATATACAATGCGAAATGGACAAATAAATATAATTTGTATTCAACAAGACGTCAAAGAAAAACAACTCCCAAGATGAGGAAGAAATAGATGAAAGAAATAGATGAAAAGGGCGGGAGGTATGTGAAGCGAATCTAAACAGAACATGAAATACGGAAGGAAGGGTGATGGGGAGGGGCGAAGTGATAAGGGAGATTGAAAGTAATGGAGTGGTGGAGATAGGGAGGTAAGGAAACCGAAGGAGACAAGGAAAAGCAGTTAAAAAGGAAATGAAAAGTGGAAAGAGCTCGATGCGATGGAAAGATGGATGTAAGGGTGGACGGAAGAATGGATATTATCTATATATATAATGTATATGCATATGTATATACATTTAGATGGGGAAGGGAATGAGAGAACGAGAGAGTGAGATGAAAAACATGCATAAAGAAGGGAAGAAAAACAGCAAACGCCAGAGAGAAAGACCGATGAAGAGAGGGGACAGGGAAAGGAAGATTGGATGGAGAGGAGAGAGGAGAGAGAAAGAGAAACCGGGGAAGGGAAATGGGAGCGTGAAGTGATGGAGACTGCGAGAGAAGGGGAGGGCGAGTCCCTGGCCGCAGCGATCGGACCTCTCCGCCGCTATGGCCTTGGGGCGCGTGCCGGTACGTCATCGAGTGATCTCACACGCTGGTGGTGCCGAGCACGGCACGAGAGGCCGACACGGCCGCATCACAAACCGCAGCTCCCCGCCAGTGTCAATGGCGCTGTCGTCCCACCGGTCTCGGCTGGTCATACCGCTGCGGCGTCCGGGTGGAAATGGCCACTCGCGATTAGTGTGTGTTTGCGCCAGTCATTCGCTGGCTGTGTACGACAGCAATGAGACTGTAGTGCAGTAGACGACAGTAGACAGCCAGTGACTGCCGCACGATCAGTGTGTGTGGCGGTAATTGGCTGG
Source organism: Imbricaverruca yamaguchii (assembly GCA_034440575.1). Classification (NCBI taxonomy): domain Eukaryota; kingdom Metazoa; phylum Arthropoda; class Thecostraca; family Neoverrucidae; genus Imbricaverruca; species Imbricaverruca yamaguchii. The sequence goes on along the minus strand of JAOTOL010001640.1, from coordinate 1,039,585 downwards.
CTGTATACGACAGCAACATGACCGCAGTGTAGCAGGGGAGTCGCGACAGAGATGGGACGGTTCCGGGCGGTGGACTGCGTCAGCCTTGGTCGGTGGTGTTTAGCGACAGGGCAAGTTCAGGGGTAGTTGAGAGGCACGCGGTAGCTCGACATGAGTGCGATGAAGGAAGCGGTCCACGGGGTTGCAGGCCAGCCGCCAATTAGCAAACGCGCTTCGACAGAATGGCCAGCCGATGGTAGATAAGGAGCCGTGGGGCATGAAGTCAGCCGTGCAGAGGTGGTAGGCGCGGCGAGTCCAGACCGGACAGCTGCGCCACCTGTGCCCGGACAAGACGGGTCAGGTCCTGCTGCAGGTCAGGTCAGGTCAGGTCAGGTCAGGTCAGGTCAGGTCCTGCTGCAGACACCCTGACGACGACACCACTACGCGCCGGAGAAAGGCTTCCGCAAACGGCGGCCTTGTCGGCTCACGCACTAACTCTGCACCGGCAGACGGGCAAGTGCATTGTGTGCGATTCACGGTGCACCCCAGGCACTCCAATTCCAATTCCACCCGCGATCTCGGCAGGCTTCGCGCAGTGAAATGCGGCAAGCGTGAGCGGCCCCGAGCGACATGCACTGTAAGCTATCCAAGACCAATGCTGCAGATAAGCAGCGAAGCCCACTGCCAGCATACAGCCCTGGAGAGGCGGCGACGCTTCCGTGTTCACACTCGTTAGACCCGTCTTGAGAGCAATAAAAACTGACGTCAGTGCTGTCATCCGGTGCAATACCTGGCACCAGCCGACCTCAGGGCGGCCCACGTGTCGGTGCAACACTTGACACCAGCCAAGTTTAGTGCGGCTCGCACGATCCCTTACTTCCCATGGGCGGTACGGATACGACATAGTGATGGTCTCGCGTAACGAGGCGGGGCCGGAGGCAATTAGAAAGTGGCGCGAGTTGTTCGGGAGGCGCGCGGTCCGCAGTCTGGCGTGGCCGCCGGACGTCGTGTGAGCTGCACACACCGCCACCCCGTGGACGCCGGACACACTTTCGCCAGACGTGCGCCAAGGGTACTCCGTGGCTCAAACGGTGCTCCCGACAGACGACACTCGACTCCGAACACAGTCCCATCCGTGCAAACGAATGGACTCAGACGTTGTTTAATGGCTGTCAGTTTGCTCGCCTGTGTCGCGTCCCACATCGCCTGCCACTTGTCTAAGAGGAAGATTGACACCTCTCGGTAATGGTCCGTGGCAGGAAGTGGCAGTGACCGAGTGCACGGCGCGCGCGCTGCTCGCTTCGCCGCAGCATCCGCCAACTCGTCACCGGAAATAGCCACACGGCTCGGCATCCCACACCGGAGCACCCGGTGTCTCATGTTGTGCATATTCGTCATACCGCTTAAAACATCACGCAAAAGACGGCTGGATGGATAAAATGTGTTCAGGGCCAAAAGGCTGCTCAGAGAATCGGTTAAAATAACGTGTCGATCTGCCTCCGACACCTTGATGAAGCATAAAGGTATCAAAATAGCGACAAGTCCTGATGAATACACAGATGTGTGAGTTGGGAGGGGAAGAGGTCGGATATCTGATAACAGAGCCACAAATAAAAGCGCTGCCCACACCGTCCTCTGTTCGAGATCCATCGGTATAGGTTGTCGCCAAGCACCAAAATGATGCAATGTATTCTAGAACCAGTGCGCGAAGCTCTTGTCGGGGGATATCTGTTTTCCTAGTTTTCGGACGGGATGCATCCACTTCTGGCGCGATAAGCTCCCATGGGGAGCCTGCATTGTCTCACGGCTCCGAATTTCTTTGGGACTAAGCCGACTTTCCTGGAAAAGCTTACGAATGCGCACACCAAAAGGAGCAACACTCAAATCTCGCTCCGTTGAAAAGAGTTGTGAAGAAAAAGAAAAACATGAGAGTAGTCGGGTGGTCAGGAAACTGGCGAAGTGTGCAAGTGCAGCGCATTCCCGGCCTTCCTCTGTGCAAACAGAGAGGCGGCTCGTGTGCTTCTGCTATCAGGCTCATCGTGAGCGAGATGCGGAATGCCCCGATTGTGATAAGGTTAGCAGTATGGTGAACTCTATCCATTGTTCGTTGGTGGAATTGCGTGCTCCATTGTAAATAAAACACGCATAATCAAACGTTGAACGTACCAGCGACAGATAAAGCAAAAGTAGGTCGCTCCTCTCCGCTTCATAGGTGGTACGCGAAACACATATGTTCAGTATGTTCAGGGATTTAAAACACCGATCACGGAATGTTATAAAATGTTCCCTATAACTAACATACGAGTCAAAAGTGGCCCCAAGAAACCTCACCGTAGATTGCAACGGAATCCGGTTTCCGTGTAGATGAAGTGATATATCTGCAGTTATATCAGCGGTAGAAGTGCATTGCGGTTGTTTTTATAGTTGAAAAACGAAATCCATCCATGACACTCCACTCTTCACTCTTCATGGCTGTGAATGGCCAATTAGAGACTTCTTGACAGGGCCGATAGCCTAGCTGTTCTGTACCATATCGCAAACTCGTCCAAGAAGAGCGACCGGCCAAGTCCTGACGGAAGTGAGTAACCTACATCGTTCATCGTTATCGACACCAGCGCCTTGACACCAGCGCCCGGCAGCACCGGCACAGTGACACCAGCATACGACAGCACCAGCACCAGACAGCACCAACACCGTGCTGTCCCGCCGTGCTGTCCCCAGCACCACCCCCAGCACCAGCACCACCCCCAGCACCAGCACCCACCCGAGAGTCGCTCGGAAACACCAGCCGAGGCTGGCACGAGCCACCCAGGGCCACCGCCATGTCAGCGGGGCGGCGGTGCGGCCGAGCGTCCGTGCGTCCATCGGTCTGACAAGGCCGGCGGTGATCAGAGCTGACGAGCACGGCCCGTCAGCCCACGTGACTATCTCCCCCACTGGCAGACGGCTCCCAAACTGACGGAACCCACACCGACGGAACCCACACTGGCAGACGGCTCCCAAACTGACGGAACCCACACCGACAGTCCCACACACAACCCCACCAGACGGCCCCAACCGACAGACCCACACCGACGGACCCACACCGACAGTCCAACGACAGTACCCACACCGACAGTCCCCACACCGACAGTCCCACACCGACAGTACCCACACGACAGTACCCACACCAACAGTACCCACACCGACAGTACCCACACCGACAGTCACCCACACCGACAGTCCCCACACCGACAGTACCCACACCGACAGTCCCACACCGACAGTACCCACACCGACAGTCCCCACACCGACAGTACCCACACCGACAGTACCCACACCGACCACACCGACACCCACACCGACAGTACCCACACCGACAGTACCCACACCGACAGTCCCCACACCGACAGTACCCACACCGACAGTCCCCACACCGACAGTCCCCACACCGACAGTACCCACACCGACAGTACCCACACCGACAGTCCCCACACCGACAGTCCCCACACCGACAGTACCCACACCGACAGTACCCACACCGACAGTACCCACACCGACAGTACCCACACCGACAGTACCCACACCGACAGTACCCACACCGACAGTCCCCACACCGACAGTCCCCACACCGACAGTACCCACACCGACAGTCCCCACACCGACAGTACCCACACCGACAGTACCCACACCGACAGTTCCCACACCGACAGTACCCACACCGACAGTACCCACACCGACAGTCCCCACACCGACAGTACCCACACCGACAGTACCCACACCGACAGTACCCACACCGACAGTTCCCACACCGACAGCACCCACACACACAGTCCCCACACCGACAGTCCCCACACCGACAGTCCCCACACCGACAGTACCCACACCGACAGTACCCACACCGACAGTCCCACCCCACACCGACAGCACCCACACCGACAGTCCCCACACCGACAGTACCCACACCGACATCCCTACACCGACAGTACCCACACCGACAGTCCCCACACCGACAGTACCCACACCGACAGTCCCCACACCGACAGTACCCACACCGACAGTACCCACACCGACAGTCCCCACACCGACAGTCCCCACACCGACAGTACCCACACCGACAGTCCCCACACCGACAACACCCACACCGACAGTCCCCACACCGACAGTACCCACACCGACAGTACCCACACCGACAGTCCCCACACCGACAGTACCCACACCGACAGTCCCACACCGACATTCCCTACACCGACAGTACCCACACCGACAGTACCCACACCGACGGTCCCCACACCGACAGTACCCACACCGACAGTACCCACACCGACAGTCCCCACACCGACAGTACCCACACCGACAGTCCCCACACCGACAGTCCCCACACCGACGGCCCCCACACCGGTGATCCTGATCGAGTGACCGACGGCTGGGTCAGGTCAGGTCAGGTCAGGTCAGGTCTCCGTCAGTCCAGGAGACAGACTGGCTGCCGACAGCTGCAGCCAGCTGCGCAGCGCGACACGCGCGGACGCGCAGCTCCTCGCGACCCGGTGACGTCACGGTCGCTGTCGCCGCGACACCACGGGCACACCGCAGCCTTGACATCGGCTGCGTGTCCGGTTTCACCACGAGATGAAAGGCCGGTGCTGTTTCAGTGAGTCGCATCCGTCCCACTACTGCCAACCGAATACTCGATTATTCAGGTAGGAATCAGCGGTGTTGAACTTCTCGCCGAGCCACGGTACTTTCAATGCGCCCACCGAACATTATCGTCACCTTCGGGTAAAATAACGCTAAATTATGCACACGACCACATGCGAGACGCGCCTCGGTGTACACCCCTCATCAGCTGAATCATTTTTGCACCCGGCCTCGGCCACATCCGTTGTGATGAGTGATCGCCTCATGAGACATAGCCGTTGCATCATGTGCAATGCTGATGAGATGGGGATGCACCAACAACCGAGAACTGAGACCGCACCGGTCTGTCCCAGCAGACAGACACCGCACACAAAGACACCAACAGTCGTAACATCGCAGTTCCTCTAACTCCGGTCCGTCCGAGCGACAGACACCGCACCAAAGTCGCCAGCAGCCGTAACAGCCTCAACAGACACCATACACAAAGACACCAGCAGCCGTGACGTCACAGTCCGTCGGAGCTAACAGACACCGCACACAAAGACATCAACAGCCGTGACGTCACAGTCCGTCGGAGCCAACAGACGCGCACACGGTCGCCAGCGGGTGTGACGTCACGGTTGGTCAAAGCCAACGGACACCGCACACAAACGCACCAACAGCCGTGCCACATCTGCCGCAGCTCATCCGAGCCAGCAGATATCCCACACACACACAACGAGAGCCGTGACGTCACAGTTCATCCCAGCCAACAGGTATCCCAAACACCAACAGCCGTGACGTCACAGACCGTCAGAGCCGACATACACCGCACGCAAGGACACCAACAGCCGTGACGTCACAAACCAACATCGGGCGGGCGATTTGCATGGCTAGTGAAAGTGCCGAGATGGTCAGGCTGCCTGCGCCGGTCCTGAAACTGGTCCGACACACAAGGGCAGGCCGACGGCCCGAGCGGGCTAGTATGGTAAAACGGACGGTCGGTAGTGGTACCGGCAACGAACCGAATACCTGACACAAAACAGAGTAGAACGCTGCACGGGATGAAATCTGACCCGAGGCGAGTTTGTCGGCGGCCGGCAGACGCCACTTCACCGGGGACCGATGCCGCCCACTGTCCGAGTCGCCAGGGGCTCAGGAGCTGCGGAGTCCAGGAGTCCACTGTTGCGGCCTGCCAGCTCTACGGGCCTGAGACTAGCGGGGGGGGGGGGCGACGTCGGCCACTCCCACTTGTCAGGGGCTCAGGCGCGTCGTCCACTGCTGCGGCCTGCCAGCTCTACGGGCCTGAGACTAGCGGGGGGGGGGGGAGCGGTTCACGACTCGCCAGGGGCTCAGAGCGTCGTCCCCTGCGGCGGTCTGTCGGCACCACGGGTCTGAGTCTAGCCGGAGGACAGTCGCCGCCCACTGTCCGACTCGCCAGGGGCTCAGAGCGTCGTCCCTTGCGGCGGTCTGTCGGCACCACGGGTCTGAGTCTAGCCGGGGGCCGCCGCAGGTCACTCCCACTACCCAGGACATTGCACCCGGTCTTCAACTGGATTCGCTCTCGGTTCAGTTGGATTACTCCCATTGTGGGATGACTGCCATTCACGGTTGGAAAAACAGCCTTGCCGCCGACATCTGTCATCCAGAACATTACCCTCGTCGCAACATCGCATTCCAGGGCTCGTTCAGTGGTGAGCATAACTTGCTCACGATTTGGCACATTCCTGCCAGCCTGGAGCTGATCATTCATCTGGAAACACTCCGCATGTTGATAATAATCGCAACTTGTGGTGCATTTAGAAAAGTCTTGTCGAAAGGATTCCAAGTGACGAAAAAATGCTACGAAATTAGGCCATGCGTCTCACCGGCATGTGCTGCGCCGAATCAGCGCCCCGAAGAAAACATTCTTGATGACTGGAAAACACTACCATGGTCAGTCATCTCCAGCAGAGATTCACAACAAATTGAGGCAGCCATCCTGAAATTTCAATACTCCGTACTTGTATGCATACAAAATACGGCGGGGTGCGGCATAAAATGAAGTTTTCCTACTCGTGGTTCAAAATGAAAGCACGCAGCAAGCACAAATGTCATGCTATACGCCAAGTGAATAGCATTAAATTTGCTTAGCTTTAACGTATAGCGTAGCATTAACACGCTAAGCGCGGCACATTTTCTCTCACGACCATCCCGCTCCGTGTTCGCCGCACACAACCATGCAGTGTTGTGGACAGTCACGAGCTGACACTGGTCGCCCGACGTGACCGGTCACGTGGTGTGACGATATTACCACATAACCTGTTAACAATATGAGAACAAACACTCCTTAATTTTGCCACGCAATGTGTTATCGTCATGCATGTACGGATATATATGTACGTGTTATATATGAACGGAACACCGTTCTGGTCGTTATATCTCTGCGGTTGCATAAGTACATGCTATATATGAACGACATACCGCTCTTAACGTGATATATGCACCGTTAAATATGTGCATGCTATATATGAACGGAATGCCGCTCTTAATTGGGTTCCTATCCCAGAGTAATAGTCGATGGCAAATCAAGAGTAAGATTGAGGGCTGTTGGAGTTGTTTTTCTCAGGCTGTTTCATTAGCATGGCGCCATCACCTGTTGGCACCAGGATAACGTTGCAACGTCACAATAATCAGCTGGCCGAACAACCCCGCACAAATGTCTAGCAGCTTCTGAAGTTCCCAGAAGCAGCAAGTGGACCATTTCCAAAAGTTAATTTGATGTCATGATCAAAGTACCATGCATAATGGCTCCTCATGATGGTTGTATCCCCTAACACGACACCAGGCTACATAGATTAGGAAGACTCAGGTTCCATGCATGTTTCCTGTCCTGGACGCTCCTAAAATGTGGAAATTTGTTTTTGTCTGACAATTGTGGCTTGTCAGCCTTCTTCCCATATTTGGCCTTCCCCCATCATAACACCGACCAACACATATACTAAACTTGTTCTGTTCATCTCTCTACCTCCCTAAATAATTTTCATTTTCTGCGATGTTCTGTGTTTCCCTCACTGTTCGCATACATCATCCAAGATTGACGTACGGACTGTGTTGAAAGCTGCATACCCATCGAGTAATTTAGCGCTAGTAAATGGCATCATCTACCATGTACCGGTTTCGACATGAAACACTTAGCAAACGACGTGGAGAGCATGGCTACCCAGTAATAGTCGCGCTTGCCTAACAAGAGTCGGGCTGCATGCGAAGGATTCCAGAAACGTCATCGGAATTGATTCGATCCTCTCCACGGCTACGAGTGACCATGAACGGCGACGGCGGGACTGACGGCGCATTTGCGAACGTCACGGTATTTCGCAAATACCAACACTGCCACCAATGTGTCACGGTGGGTGAGGCCAATTAGCCTCGACATTTTTAAACGGGGTATTTTCGCGGTAACGCGCGTTTTCACGACTAATTTGGGTCAATTGTATATGTAAAGTACTCTGTCCGTCCCTACGAGGCATCCATTTGACAATCACATAAAACAATGCACCAGTAGACCATATGCGGAACTAATTAACAATGACCTGTCTCAGAACCAGTTCTGGTTCCACGCAATGACTGACCTGGAGTTAAACGTGACCGCGCCCAATACACAAACGGTCCAATGCAAACATACAGCCAAAACATAACTGTTTTGTTCACTTGTAATATGTTCACAAGCAACAGCTGCCTCCAGGGTTGCCTGGGTTCTGTTACTACGAACAAGACATCAGACGTAGGGGAATTCGGTAGCATCTGCGATGATAGGGCCTCCATCTTTCAATGTTCCGGATACCAATTTTTGCAACCACTTTCCCCGACCTGATCCAAAAAAGCAAACATATCAGTGTGCGGAATAATAGTATGCACATAGAAATAGCAGCTCTCAGCGGTGCCAGTTTTAACTACCGATCGAAGTAATCATGACCGGCCCCATTGACCCTCAGCACTTCAATGTTATGAACTGTCAGGAGACGCAGTGGAACAAAGCGATATAAATCGGTCATGTCTTCTAAGGCGTTTTTACCACTGTAATATGCCAGAATTCTTCCTTCGTGATTGGTGGGTACATTTATAATACGTATGTGGCATTGGAAGAGACATCGTCGCATGCTTAACCAGATCCAATTACTACCAGTTACCACCCGAACACAGCGCAAGGTAGCACCAGAAACACAGTACCATTTACCATCCGAAACAGAGACAAGTACCACCCGAAGCATAACATCAATTATAACTCGAGTCACTACTCCATTAACACCTTAATCATTACATTATCACATTATCTCAGCACGGATCAGCATCCGAGACACGAAACCACGACCTCACCTGGTCCGATAGCTGCTCCCTCACCCTCCCTCTGGGACCGCCACCTCAGGTGCCATGACGTCTGCACATTAGGTGTAGCGCCGGTTCTGCTCTCACTCATCCATGTCTGCCAAACTTCCGTACTGCCCCTCCATCTCCACCTCTCCCTATCACGCACGCACGCAGCACGCACGCACGCACGCACGCACGCACACCACCCACGCAACACAACGCACGCACGCACCACGACCACGCACACGCACGCACGCACGCACGCACGCACGCACGCACGCACGCACGCACGCACGCACGACAAGTAAGCACGCACGCACGCACGCACGCACGCACGCACGCACGCACGCACGCACGGACACACACAATCACCACGCTTCCTTTCCACCATTCCCTCGTATACCCAAACACACCTCGTGAGATTTCCGCCGCCGTCGCTGACTCGTATCCGCACGTTTTGGCGCATTGTATTGGCGCCACCGATCCCTGATCACACACCGATCCCTGATCACACACCGATCCCTGATCACACACCGATCCCTGATCACCAACGTCCTGGACTTCCGGTCGTCCTCAGTCACTCACTCATGCACCCTTGAAATTCCGCGGACGGGCTGTGGCTGAGTCGGCACCTATCCACAGTCGACCTCAATATCGACCTCAATAGCATCGGCCTCGCACAGCGTACGGAAATGGAATGCTCGTGCGGTACAAGTGATACGCATGGAATGGTGAGCCACGGTCTGGCATGGCGAAGTTTGGCATTGGGGACGAGTGCAGACGAGAGATGCAGCTCAGCACCAGCTGACGCATGCGCCATATATCCGTTGCGTCGCATGCCATGCGATGTATTCCGCTGTCTTCCTAAGATTGCTGCACTCTTTCGATACGAATGAATCAGTGGAGAGCGAGTGGCGTCTCGGATATGAGCTCGACTGACGAGCTAGAGACATAAGATCACTGCCGAGCTGGAACCACAGAGCCAACCACCCGGCTAGAACCACATGATTCATCACCAAGTTATGACTACATGGCTGACCAGAGCCATAAGTGTAGAGCTGATCACCGAGCCAAAAATGCAGAGCTGACCACCGAACCAGAAAGGAAAAGCTGAATGCCGAGCCAAGCTAGGAATCTAGAACTGATCGGCGAATTGCAACCATGGAGCTGACCACCGACTTTGAAATATAGAGCTGATCAGTGCGCTGGGGTCAAAAAGCTAACGATGGAGGTCACAGGCAGGTTGAAAGTGGCCACCGGAAATCACATCTATTTGTTGTTTACCTAGTTGTGAACAGGAGCTCCGCCGTGAATGTCAGTTCACTGGGTACTTTTCATTGACAAAGACTGCATCATGTATGATCTGAGTAAACCGAGATTTCAAATGAACTAAGTGCATCAACGGAATACGGGATGCATAGTGTCGTGCACGTAGCAATGTTACGCTTGGCGAGGGGTGTCACGCCACTTGAATATCGGAAGGATCCAGCACTGTCCAGGACGGCCCGTGGCGGACAATTTAAGACGGCCGGCGACGCGCCGACGATGGCCATCCGACGGTGGCCATCCGACGATGGCCATCCGACGGTGGCCATCCGACGGTGGCCATCCGACGGTGGCCATCCGACGGTGGCCATCCGACGGTGGCCATCCGACGGTGGCCATCCGACGGTGGCCATCCGACGATGGCCGTCCGACGGTGGCCATCCGACGGTGGCCATCCGACGGTGGCCATCCGACGGTGGCCGTCCATCGGCGTGGCAGCGCCGCCAGGCCGCCGACCGGCCGACACGATGGCCTTTCACCCGCGACCTTCCCGACACTAACTTTCATTCGAGGCAGGCCCGACGGCGGCGGCGCCGCGCGCGCGCCGCCGACCAGTTAATCGGCGCGCGCGCGCCAGTCGACACTCGCCGGCGCGTGCGACAGCAGCGGCGCCGCACCGCAACAGCCGCGCTCTCGCTCGGTGGCGCACGTGCGTGACGCGGCCGCGCGCCAGCCCGCCCGGCGGCCACACTGAGAGCCGAGTCGCTCGGAGGCGCGCGACGCCGCGTCGGCCGACTCGGTGGCCGGCGCGCGTTCGCCCTTGAGGCAGGTGCAGCGGCGCGGACGGGCCGCGCGGCCAGCATGTGACCGGCGCGGCTCACTCGCCGCGCCAGTGGGGACCGAGCCAGAGTGCCGCGCCGACGCGCTCCGTGACGCGCCGTGACGCGCCGTGACGCGCGATGCGGCTCGCGCTGCTGGCCGTGACAGTGGCGTGGGTGCCGGCGCTGTGCGGGGGCGCCGCCGCCCGCCGCGATGGCGGCCAACACAGTGAGAGACGAAAACGCCAGGCCATGTTCGGACAAGGTGAGCTCGACGGCGCCGGTGACCCGTTGGTGACCTCACGGGTGCATGGGCAATCGCTCGGCGAGATGACCAGTCTCAGCAACAGTCGGCAACGGTGGTGCATGGTAATGTGCCGGCCAGGGTGCTCAATGTTTCGTCATTTGGCCCTCGGGATGCACTGGGCCGATGCCATGCATTAGACGTTGCTCACATGTAGCAGTGATGTCTTCGGAAACATATGGTAATGACGTATTCGCAAATGATGTCTTATAGTTCATCACTATAAGGCAACCCATGGTGAAACCCATGTTCCGTGGTACCACCACATGGAACATGGGTGCATCACCATCCTTTCCATCTCCGCATGCCTACTCTGCTATATCGGACTAAAGGCACTGATCCACATGATAAACGCAGCCCCATCCCAGTCAATTTCCCTGGTTCGGTGAAACTTCAGACTGTGAAATTCCGGGAAACATCAATAGCAGAGCGCAGTCCAACAGCACACACTGGGTTCTCAAAACAAAACAAAAAATACTACGAGAACTCAACCCGAAATACCCACTGTAGGCCATGTGAAATCATATGTTCCCTGCTTAACTACAACTAGACTTTTGGCCTTGAAATCGACATCACACCATAAAAATATACGTGAGCAGTGATAGCCCAAAAGACAACCGCTAGAGATCAGTCTTTAAGCTTACCACCGGGCAGATATAAATATAAACATAGGTTTGGGGTTCATTTTCATGATCGTCTCCAGCGTTATGAGTAGTATTAATTGCGCACAGCCTTCCACGATGCTACGCCTTGCAAGCATTGCACCTGTTGACGTTCGGAGCACATTCGAGCTGCGGCCGAAGATCGTCGATAGAGCCGATGTCCAGCGGCTCCAGACAGCCTGCTGTGGCTCTACAGCTGGCAGCGGTATCAGATGGCTTACCCGCACCATGCCCGCAGGCTCCGGGTAGACCCACCTCACTACTCATCTTCCCTGCATCACCTCCCCGCATCCTATGGATAAAGCTGAGAGTCGCCACTAACAAACAGTTACCGGCAGCACACGGTTGCCAGCAGGTCGATCGCAAACAACCAACGGCTACCACCAGCAACAAACAGTTGTCGGCAACGGAGTGACCGGTGATCGTGGCTATTGGTTTTACAACACGTCGACCGTTGAGTCATGCAGCGTCGCCAATCTCTCACGCCGATTGGTGGCTGGCGAAGAGTAGCGATACGTGAGACTCGAACCCACAATCTTTCGATTGTGAGACGGGCAACTTACCACCAGACTACTTATCCCCTCAAAGGAGTGACCGGCGAGACAGCTACTAACATTAGGCACGTGCGGGGTGGCACGCGCCAGACGTCCGGCGAAAATGAGCTGGGACTGGGCAGAGGTACTGTTGAAAGCTAGGCGTGAAAACCCACCGATGCATGGCGAAGGAATTGATTCAGACAAGCAGCGAAAATACGTTCATGCGGGATCATTATCCGGTTAGTGATATGAGGAGAGGTACTGCCACGTGGCGAGAGGTGACGTACCAGAAAATGGCAGGAGCTGCCAGATGATGCAAGGAGTTTCCAGGACATGGTGGGAGCAGCTACCAGGTGGTGGTGGTTCTTGGTTTTACGACGAGTCATGTAGAGTCGCCAATCTCTCACGCCGATTGATCGCGGGCGAAGAATAGCGACAGGTGAGACTCGAACCCACAAGCTTTCGATTGAGACTTACCCCTAGACTACTCGTCTCCTAACAGCTACTAGGTGCGGGCAGGGAGAAGTTAACCGGTGGTGAAGGCAGGGAGGAATTACCAGGTGGTTATTGGAGTTTAGGGGCGCATCGACTACATCGGTCATGCAGGTGCCAGCGGGCCCAACGTGCCAAGACGCCGTCGAGACAAACAATGGATCACACGTCACGAGTCGCACGTCGAGACAAACAATGGCGTGCGACGAAAAGTCATATCGGAGAAAGCACGCACGGCAGCAAAAACGGCGCTGCTCAGTCAGCTTCACACAGTATCACCGTGGCCACCTGTCCATAGCTCATTCACACAATCCAGCAGATGCAGCGGTTGCACTAATCACCAAAATACCTCAATTTCTTATTGCACCGTCATTCTAATGTTGCAACGAGGTAAAACTCATCAAATACAACAAAGCATAGCTGGATGACTGAAAAATCGGAGCCAAGATGTAACAAATAAGAACAGGTGCGCATATCAGCCACGGGGAGTGGTGGGAACTCCACTCGAGCAGGCACCATACCCTCCATTCTAGATGCCATTACAACTTGTTACTATTGCAAGCGTCGGTGGCATGGTCGCCGACCTTCGCTGACATGCTTCGTGGCTTTGGCTACCTCGGCAACTATTTACCAACATGCTGCTCGCCATTTAATACATGCATAGCTTCCTTGGTGACTAAGGAGACTAGTTAGTTAGTTTTATGAAATAAGTTGGGTAGGAACGTGTGTGCAGTGTGCAGACCCTTCAGACGGATGCTGTGTCGGTGTTGAGATACGTGTGCAGTGACCAGGCCCTTCAGACGGATGCTGTGTCGGTGTTGAGATACGTGTGCAGTGACCAGGCCCTTCAGACGGATGCTGTGTCGGTGTTGGGACGCGTGTGCAGTGACCAGACCCTTCAGACGGACGTCGTCTTCATCATGGCTGCTCGGCTGGGCAGGGCACAACTGGTCGGACGGTAAAAACGGCGGAGGTCGGAGAGAGCCGCGGTAAAAAGGCTCACTTGGCCAGTCTCCGAGCGACACCGACCGGGGCTGATGGATACCAACCAATGTCAAATCTCTACTAGGGTCAACCAGCACTAACTCGTCAGTGGAAAACGTGGTCTTGCCTGCGTGCAACCGAATAATTGTCGGGCCAGAATTAACTACACAGTTCAGGAAACATTTGCGCCATGAGTTTCGGAAAAAATTTGAGCGGTGTTGGAAACAGATGGCAGTAATATTTCCTAGCCGCTGCCAGTGCTTGAGCTTCGTTTTTGAAATTCACCTCCATATTTATTGCAGGAAAGCACCTTCTACGAGAAGCAAGGCAGTAGTCGTAACGGTATAGAACAGCGGTAAAAATGCGGAATGTCTATCTGCAATACCAAGAAAAGTGTGCCACCCTTACACACATAAAGGATGGTCCTCATTTCCCAACAAGAGAAAGTATGAATGTGGATAAAAGCGTAAAACGTAGCGGAATAATTATGTTCAGCTCCAAACATCATAACAGAGCAGCGTAGCTCTGTACCGAGAAGCTAAGTGGGTAATTAGACTGGTAGGCGCATTAGCTGTCCGTGGTTATCTACCGCCCATGAGAGTTTTCCTAACATAGCATTGCACGCAAGCATTCAAAGCTTAGCATACGACACTTCGTCATGCCATGAAAAACGGAGTTACATTGTTGGACATTCTCATCGGTAGTTCCATAACCACGTGAACTACCGTGCAATCGTCTCTATCCATGGGCAGATTGTGCGCTTTGCGCGGTCATGCCCCACCTGCATGCTCCGTCCTGTGGCTCCGACATTCGGCGCTTGAACGATAACCCGATCTCGAGAATGGTCTGAATAATGCAGCAGGACTACACAAGGCAACCACATGCACAAGGCTGGGGCGGGATAACTAGGAAGAAAATGCAAGAAAACGTCACGTGTGGCCATACGCGTGCCTTCAGCGATACCTAACATAGCAGCCATCCATCTGGTTCAAAGTATCCCTGGAATTCTTGGTAGCCCATGAACGTCACGGTGTGCAGACTGAGCACGCGCGCGTGCTGTCGGTGATGCCCATCACTGCCAACTTGGATTTGAATTGTTGAATAACGAATGCACGCCTCGTGAGACAGGACAAATCGGACGGATCCGAGAGCAGTATCTCAAACCGTTAGTTGGCTGTGGTTCGACGACCCACCCAACAGCTGACGTCCTATGGCGTCGCCTGCCTCTTACCCTGGCGGAGAGGACGGGCATCGCGGGGAACCAAACGCCGCACCTCCAGCATGCCAGAGGCACCTGGCATTGACGCCGCTAACGAGGCAACTCTGTCTCGATTGATCGATTTATTTATTTATTATTTGGGCTCAGGGGCGCATGAACTGCTACTGTCTATGTAGCGCACCTAACTATCTTTTCACAGCATTGCGTCTAGCGGCATAGCTCTATTTGTAGAAGGGATAATTACGCGTAGCTGAGCAGCCGATATATATATATATATATATATATATATATATATATATATATATATATATATATATATATATATATATCGATATAGTTGGCCTGTTTGGACGATCTCCGAGTTGTCACCTAAAACATCACAACACGATAATTTATCGAAATTGGAACCGAAGCGACGCTTTCGTTCCAAAATGAAGTTGGGGCAAGAAAACAGTGTGTGATGAACCGGCATATGTGAACCGCATCGGAAAGGAACTCTGTCTCCGCAATCGAAGCTGCGCTAAAATGAGCCGCCGGATGTAGTTACCTCTCCTCCGTGCCAGCGTCACCAAATTTCAAGGTTGCACATTTGTAGTAAATCCACGTGCCCAAGCGATTGGTAAATCTGGTTGTATCTATGAGCTGATAGTTCATCGAAGATCTCCTACCACTGGCTGCCGCGATTAAGCTGCTTCATCTTGTCATCCGCAAAGTCAGGCAGACGACATAATCGTCTGCATCACCTCCAATAGCCCGGCTTGGGCGTGCGCCGAGGCTCGCTCCTATCCAATAGCCCGGGTTGGACGCATGCCGGGGCTCACCCATCTCCAATAACCCGGCTCGGGCGTGTTCCGTGCCTCGTCCATCTCCCGTCCTCGTACCCGCACCACTCCGGCTAGGGCAGTGGGCATCGGCTTAGCCTTGTGTAGTCAAACGACCGTGTACAGGATGTGAAGTTGTCAAAAATGGAAGGTTAATCGTCACCTTGCATGAACTGATGCCAACGTTTATCCGCCACCCTTGAAAGGAAGAGCTGGCAGAATTTCACAGCAGTCGGCCTGAGTCGACTGATAGTTTTAAAGGTGGTTCAGCCTCACAGCGAGACCATCGTCGGAGTAGTGTTCCAATTCAGTAGTGTTCTAAATTTCTAACCTCTAACCACCACTGGGTTGGTGGTTAGAGGTGGTGCTGTGGCACTGGCCGGGTGGGTGGTGTGGCAGTGGTCAGGGGTGATGCTGTGGCACTGGCCGGGTTGGTGGTGTGGCAGTGGTCAGGGGTCAGGGGTGATGCTGTGACACTGGCCGGGTGGGTGGTGTGGCAGTGGTCAGGGGTGATGCTGTGGCACTGGCCGGGGGGTGGTGCGGCAGCAGTCAGGTGTCAGGGGTGATGCTGTGGCACTGGCCGGGTGGGTGGTGTGGCAGTGGTCAGGGGTGATGCTGTGGCACTGGCCGGGTGGGTGGTGTGGCAGTGGTCAGGGATCAGGGGTGATGCTGTGACACTGGCCGGGTGGGTGTTGTGGCAGTGGTCAGGGGTCAGGGGTGATCCTGTGGCACTGGCCGGGTGGGTGGTGTGGCAGTGGTCAGGGGTCAGGGGTGATGCTGTGGCACTGGCCGGGTGGGTGGTGTGGCAGTGGTCAGGGGTCAGGGGTGATGCTGTGGCACTGGCCGGGTGGGTGGTGTGGCAGTGGTCAGGGGTCAGGGGTGATGCTGTGGCACTGGCCGGGTGGGTGGTGTGAGACGAGATGGCCGCTCTGCAGCTGCCGTTCGCTGACCACCCAGCGACGCCACCAGGCCGGACACCAAGGCCGGCGGCTCGCTCCGAACCGGACCAGCCCGCTGCGAGCCTGTCCCGGCCAGCCGTCTGACCTGGCTAACTGCGCGACACACCGGCCACACCGGTACCGGTCTGGGCGCCGCCGCGACAGGAGCTGTGACGCTGTGACAGCGGCGACAGAGGCTGTGACGCTGTGACGCTGTGACAGCGGCAACAGAGGCTGTGACGCTGAAACAACGGCGACAGAGGCTGTGACGCTGTGACAGCGGCGACAGAGGCTGTGACGCTGTGACGATGTGACAGCGGCGTAGTGTCAGCGGTGGAGGCCGCGAGTGACTATGTGACAAGGACGTTGTGCCGGCAGTGGAGACGAGTGAAACTGTGACAGCGTATGTGTCACGCTGTCACAGTACGCTTTGCTTGCGGATCTTGCACCAACCTGCGTCATTCCCACATGGCCAATGAGAGAAGGCATGTGACCAAAACGCACTAGTATGAGCAGACGTCGCCAGATTCGACTGTGACGTGCGTTCTCGGCGGTAATCGAAGGCCAACAACGGAAGTATGACCTCGAGTTTTGATTTGCCCATAATTACTGAACCCTACAAACCAGTACAATTATTCAGTTATGGTCTCTACGGTAACAATCCGACACTCCACTCACCATCAAAATGTCTATATCGACTGACAACCAATCAAAAATGTAACCAGAGCCTGCGGGCCACGCACCCTTCACTACTCTAGCTCCAGCGCCTGCGGCACCCACACCCTTCACTACTCTAGCTCCAGCGCCTGCGGGCCACACACCCTTCACTACTCTAGCTCCAGCGCCTGCGGGCCACACACCCTTCACTACTCTAGCTCCAGCGCCTGCGGGCCACACACCCTTCACTACTCTAGCTCCAGCGCCTGCGGCACCCACACCCTTCACTACTCTAGCTGCAGCGCCTGCGGGCCACACACCCTTCACTACTCTAGCTCCAGCGCCTGCGGGACACACACCCTTCACTACTCTAGCTCCAGCGCCTGCGGGACATACACCCTTTACTACTCTCGTTCCAGCGCCAGCGGGCCACATTCACTACTCTAGCTCCAGCGCCTGCGGGCCACACACCCTTCACTACTCTAGCTGCAGCGCCTGCGGGCCACACACCCTTCACTACTCTAGCTGCAGCGCGTCCGCTCGCTGCGTAAGTCGTGGCATCCCTGGACGGACGTGCGGGCAGCCGACACAACACGAGGGAGGCCATTCTGACAGATGCGATAGGCGAGCAGCGATGCATGCGACGGTAGCGACAGAGCGCACGACAGCAACACCGGCTCCTACCTTTGTCGTATCGCGTGCGGAACGCGCCCACCAATACGTGTTATATATTCAGGAGAGTGGCTAGTAATGACTTCGATTACGATGAATGTTTTTTTTTCCAGTTGTCGCTGCTCCTTCAGGGCATGTCATGTTTAGATGCATATCAAATGTGGGAAGTCCGAAAAAGGCGAACTGTTCCAAGGTCAGGACAGGTCCTTCCTGAATAGATAAATCAGAATGAATACGATTAGTCGCCCTCCGTGGTTGATAGGGGACGTAATACAATTGCTCGTGTCAAAGAAGCAGGCACATAAACTAAAATACTTCAACTCCGATGTTAACTTGGGAGCATGTAGGATATGAAATAAAGCTAGGTCTGTTCGTGCATCTAAAAGACTGGCTGAAATTAAATTAGATAGTGACATTTCGGCGGCAAATGCTAAACGTTCATTTAGCCTCAACACCTTTTTATCTTTGAGAATTAAAAAAGGCAATATGAGGTCACTGGAGGTAGACGGTAAAATGCTCGATGATTGGTTGGTTATTTGGGCTTACGGGCGCACCGACTGCGTTGGTCATACAGCGCCGTAAAATGCTGAATGAGAATTGTGGTATAGTAGACTTTTCAAGCACACAATCTTCATCAGTTTTTACTAGAGAGAACTAAAGTACATGTAAAAATACCGCAGGCTATACCATGGCAGATGATAAGCTAAGATCATACAATAGCCGCATAAGCTGTAGAAAACCAGTTGCGGAGAAAAATACTGAGTATGGCAGTTGGACCTGATGACATATATGCTGGAATTTTAGTTGAGTGCGATAAGCTTTAGCAGTTCCTATAGCTGATATTTTCAGGCGATTTTTGGTGTGTTCGTAAGTATTTGAATATTGGCGTAATGCAAATGTGACCGATTTTTCAATTCCGATTCAGATGCTGATCCAGAGCAAGTTTCAAGGAGGGCAATACAAAATGTGTGGGAAATTACACGCCAGTTAGCGTAGCTTCACCAGCTTGCGGTGCGATAAACATTTGTCAAGAAGACTTCAGACTCATCTTGATAGACATAGCCTTTTACAGGATACTTAATACGGATTTCTATCTGGATGATCTTGTCCAACCAACCTTTTGGAATTCATATGTGGAATTCATATGCACGTTGACAATAACAGGAGAACAGATGTAGTGCGCTTAGTCTTTAGGAAACATTTTTATAAATTGCCGTACATGCATCTAACCATCATCTACATCACATTCCTGACAGCATGCGATGAAGCGCTGGATTTTGGGTCATCATTGCTGTCTTAATGTAGTCCTAATCACAAGTGTGGCGGGAGGCGAGGTCACGTGGGCGACTGCTTTTGGTCATAAGGCGTAAAGACAAGTGATGGATTTGCATGACTTACATACAATGTATTACCGTCTTTGCAGGTGACACGAAACATGGGAACAGTGCATGGATCATGAAATATGGCGTCGAACTTCTACAATATCGCATATTACATCGCTACGTGAACATAATTCATCGATGACACCATTCAAGAATATTAATGCCATAGTAATGATTGCCGGTGTCCAAGCAGCCGCTTCGCCAAGCTAAGCAACAAGACACACCGCGAATTTGCCAATCGCACTCTCCAATTACATAGCTGATCAAATTTATGAAACGATGAACCTCGGGTACGGAATACGATTCCGGCAATTAGTAGAAACAAGCACGGAAACATAGCATTTTGTATTCATGAAAAGCGCGAAATACGAATTTAAACCCATTCGTCATATATGATTATAGTAATACTTTCCGAGCGATGCAAATGTCATAGATTTTGACAAGGCCATCGATTCTCATCAGGTGGCACCTCATCAGTCCAGCCTGACATTTACCTTGAATCCAACTGCTTGATTTATACACCAGCATCACCATCCGCGGACAAATGCTGACAAATCTGGCTCGAATCGACCACTCAGGACCGCCGATCGTTTCGTATGGGAATGGGTTGAACCTTTGGTCTGTAAGAAGGTCTGGAGGCGAGGTCAGCGGCTTTTTCCGCCACACATCTTGGATGCTGACTGAGGTGGGGACCGCAGTCAAGGTCGCGGCCGGGCCGCTCCGGGTGATCGTGATGCCGCCGCCCGGCGCTGGCTGGGTCTCGCGCACCGCCATGGGAACGGCATGACAACCATCCCTCCCATGTGTGATTGTGGTTTTAGGGCGCATCGACCATGGTAGATCATCTAGCGCCCAGCCATCCCTCCCACAATGTGGTCTGAGCGTGAGCAGGGGCTCAACGGATGTCGTGGTGCCGACGTCCGGCTCTACCTAGGTCTTCAGAACCGCCATGGGAACGGCACGGTGGGCATCCCTCCCACAATGTGGCCTTAGCATGAGCGAGGGCTCATCGGATGTTCGTGATGCCGCCGCCCGGCTCTACCTGGGTCTTCAGAACCACCATGGGAAAGGCATGACACCCATCCCTCCCACAATGTGGCCTTAGCGTGAGCGGACCACACGAGATGTTCGTAGTGCCGACGTCCGGCTCTGGCTGGGTCTTCAGGACCGCCATGGGAAAGGTGCGACGGGCATCCCTCCCACAATGTGGCCTTAGCGTGATCCGGGCCAGATTGAGGGCAGGAATCCGGTGTCTCCGGCACGAAACGCCACGATGTCGTGCTGCTCGACACTCGCAAACGACAGCTTCGTGGAGACGAGTGGTCTGCGAGTAAGGCGCCAGTCTCACAACCAGAAGGTTGTGGGTTCGAGTCCTGCCTGTCGCTATCCTTCGCCCGCGACCAATCGGCGTGATATTGGCGTCGCGATGTGACACGAGACAGTCGACGAGTCGTGAAACCAATAAGGAATATGTGCGCTGAAACAACGCACAGGCGATTAAGGGTCACCGTCACCACCCAGCCATATTCATCTTATCGCACAGAATATACAGCTGCGTCACAACACAGCCATATTCATCCCATCGTAAAGATAATAGTTCCGTCGCAGATCCGTCACAGTTGCGTCACAGCCGCGTCACAGTTGCGTCACGGATGCGTCACAGTTGCGTCACGGATGCGTCACAGCTGCGTCACAGTTGCGTCACATCCGCGTTACAGCTTCGTCACACGGAGTCACACGGGGTCACAACATGCGGTCACGCGTGCGCCATGTGGGTGGAAACGTGGAACGATGGCCAAACGACGTTGGAGTAGTTAGAACACAGACCGCTTCCCAAAGCGTACTGGCTGTGTGGACGATCCGGGTGGGTACGCCTTCAGAGGCGACCACCAAGACTCTGGCCACATGCCGACCTCCACAAGACCACAAGACCTCCCCGTCCACTGCCGACCGGGAGGAGTTACGAACAGCGGCACAGAGCGGCAGAACTGAACATCGCAAGTCTCTTTTCCGATGTCCAGATATCGATGACTAATCAGAAAGCCTCCTACCTCGTCTGTTCAGGACGGGTCGTTGGATTGGACACACCAAACGCAGTTTTTGTTGTTGTATTATTGCTCTCCCTGACGTTGTTTCAGTCGGGCCAAGGACACGGACAGAACCAAGCACCAAGAACACGGGGTGGCAAGTGGACCACAGTAGATACCTATCCAGGGGTTCGTGTGACCACGTACAGCCTTATTCTCAGCACGGACTGTGTCAGTCGGCAGATGTGGACTTTTCTCGGGATACCCCACCAGAAGTTCGGGTGGCACCTCATCAGTCCCAGCCTGTCGGGACCAGTACGCGGGCAGACTTTTCTCGGGACATTTCACCACAAATGCGGGTGGCATCTCATCAGTCCCAGCCTGCAGGAACCAGTACGTGTGCATACCTTCCCCGGGATATCCCTCTACAGGTGTAGGTGGCATCTGCTCAATCCAACCCGCCGAGACCAGTGCGCGTGCAGACTTTTCTAGGGATATCCCACCACAAGTGCGAGTGGCACCTCATCAGCCCAACCCGTCGGGACCATCACGAGTAACCAAACAAACACAGGCAAAACGTTAATCCAGCGTGCCTCGCGGGGCAGGGTGCTTACACCCCTCATAGTTGCGTTAGACAGGTGGACACTAGCTGAGGATCGCGACCGTTACAGGACTTCGTCACAGCGCTGGTATCGCGATTCGCGGGATACGTCACGCCAAATCAGATGACAGGAACAAATGGGTTTCTTCATCTGCGATGTCCAATGGACGTGTCGCAACAAGCGTCCCGCCAGGGGTTCGACTGCAGATGTTGCCGAGGCCAGTGCCATCTGCGGGCCAGCAGGTCAGCAGGCCTACAGGTCAGCAGATGGCACTGAGATAGCACCAGGGTGGGAATTTTGGGCCTCTCCTGGAGTATGGAGACCTAAGGACATTTTATTCTCCAGGATTGTGACTGCAAATGTTGAACTTTTTTATTCTCCGAATGAAACGTGCCAATTTATGGATGACATTTTGCTTCCAGGATCTCAGTACAGCTCCAACAATGCAGTTGCAGTTTCCAGTCCATCATACAAATTAGAAGCCTGGACAACAGAACAGAAGAGTATGGCATAGCAGGTCATAAGGCATGAAATGCAGGTTGCAGTCAATTGCCCAGGAATCATATCATGTTATATCAGAATACCTACAAGTTTGTGGTGGTTGTTTCGATTGCATTGTGCATGTGTCAAACAAACTATGTCCTGGCTCAGTCTAAGCCCCAATCAAGGCCGAACTCGCGGGGGTTACTCAGGTAATCGTTGGTGTGCACGATGCCTCCAAATCCGAACGAAACAAAAGCATCGACATAGCATAGAAACAATAGAGAACAAAATAATGTAACTTTCGGAACTAGTTATTACCTCAGCCAATTACTCTCCAGGATATTTTCACACTGGCAGGACGGCGGCCCAGCACAATCACTCTGTAACCACAGATGAATCGTCATTCGGCTTGCGCCAATCTCGTCTCATTCTAAATAACAAAGATATGAGGGATTAGGTTTTCGTATGTCTTCAGAATTCTGTCGAAATGACGCTTCAGAAGGAAATATTGGAATATACCACGATTCTTCTTCATAATTCCGGGAAATACTGGCGTTACACCAAAAAATCTCCATTACGAAACCTCTCGTCTTGCTGCCATATCTTGCGACCATAGTGGAACTCGAAATATGCACAACGACGTCATATACTCGCATATCGGACCCGAGGTCCTGTTCTCCAGCCGCATTCCAATCGGAGACTACCGGAGAACGTAATTTTGGACATCTCAGACAGTTTTAAGTAATTCTGTTAATTTCATGAAATAGAGCATTCAATTTCGAATTGAAATGCATAAAATAGCACCAGCTAGCGAACTTCATTGATGGCAGAAGACCTATTTTTGGGAGCCATGTAAATGCTTTAAAAAATGCAAAAGACCTTGGGTTACTTTGGTATGAATTCCACCTCAATTCGCAAAACTACAGTAACCCATCAAGAGAAAAGCATCTGAATAGTAGTTTTATAACTTCAGCAACTGCAGTAACTGTGCATGTACGGAGTTATTACGTTCTCCGGGCCATTTATGGTCACAATTAGACGTCATTTAAAATAGTTACGAAAAATATATCATTTCATCATTTGACCACCCTTGGATACGTCGCCGTTAGGACAGGACAATATCCGTACTAGAGTAGGAGAATTAACAAATTATTGGGACGGTCTCGCCCGATTCATGTTTTGATCTAGGATAAAGACAACGTAATTTCATGATTAGGAACATATATCTTCAGTGTATTGATTCCTATATAACTGAAGAAAAAGGTAACACCGTATTGACGTATGAATTCCTATTAAAGGCGACAGGAATTGAGGTCAAGCAGCGGTCTTGAAATTGTGTAAATATTGCAGTCATGTTTACACAGCGACCACACTTTGACCGCGCGTTTCGCCTCGCTGCTTTGTCCCCTTCCCTTTGCGCGAAGATCTTTGTCTCGATTGGTTGGGTATACTCGGGTTGAGACAAAGTTTTGAGAGCTTTCCGGAGAAAAACCTAGTAAGTGCGAGTGAATTAAGTGGGCGTAATTGAAGTGACTTAGGGTCCAGTAAAGGGGTGTAAGTATGCTTGTAAGTAAGCGGCTTGTACGCTTTTCAGCAATCATCTTTTTTTGGGGGGCTCCGACACCAGTAGCTTTCTGTTTTTTTAGGGGGGTGGGGTCTGAGGCCATTTTTTTTATTCTCCGACTCCATGGGCAGGAATATCTTCTTTTTCTTGGAGGGCTCCGATACAAATTTTTTATTCTCCGACTCCAGGTCAGCGAACCACTTTTCCCACGCTGGATAGCACCGAGCACGATTGCCAAATAGTTGACCCTTTAGGAGCGCCACACGAACGGCAGTGTGAGGGGGATCTTATGATAATAATAAGTAATAAAATAATATATAATAATAAATAAGTGGGATCTTATGAAACAGTTCGCCTGAATGCGAACTAGATGAGAAGTCAATAATAAAGTGCGTGAGGTACATGCATAACAACAATTTCGCAAGCAACCCACTGTTCTATGAGACATAAGTATATACCTACAACTGCAAACTCACTACTTACAAGATCGTTTTGCCGCATAAGACGGGCTTCCGACTGCGCACCAGTCGGCTGCAGCGGCTCTGCAGCTGGCGGTGTAGCGGTGCGGCCGGACGCCTGGATGATCCAGCGGCCGGGGACCGGCTGGAAACCCGTTCCGTTCCCCACCCCACCGATGCACCATTCACGCCACAGATACATTGTCGCGCTCCCGCAGTGTGGCGGTCGCCGGCGCCGGCTCCGAGAGGCGGCTCACCTGGACGGGTAGGGTCGGACGGGCAGGCACACCTGGACGGGTAGGGTCGGACGGGCGGCTAACCTGGACGGGTAGGGTCGGACAGGCGGCTCACCTGGACGGGTAGGGTCGGACGGGCAGGCGGCACACCTGGACGGGTAGGGTCGGACAGGCAGGCTCACCTGGACGGGTAGGGTCGGACAGGCAGGCTCACCTGGACGGGTAGGGTCGGACAGGCGGCTCACCTGGACGGGTAGGGTCGGACAGGCAGGCTCACCTGGACGGGTAGGGTCGGACAGGCAGGCTCACCCTGGACGGGTAGGCTCACCTGGACGGGTAGGCTCACCTGGACGGGTAGGGTCGGACAGGCGGCTCACCTGGACGGGTAGGGTCGGACAGGCAGGCGGCACACCTGGACGGGTAGGGTCGGACAGGAGCATTACCTGGACGGGTAGGGTCGGACAGGAGCATTACCTGGACGGGTAGGGTCGGACAGGAGCATTACCTGGACGGGTAGGGTCGGACAGGAGCATTACCTGGACGGGTAGGGTCGGACAGGCGGCACACCTGGACGGGTAGGCTCACCTGGACGGGTAGGCTCACCTGGACGGGTAGGGTCGGAGAGGCAGGCTCACCTGGACGGGTAGGCTCGGGCAGGCGGCATACCTGGCGGCATCTATCTAAACCAGAAAATTGCCTGGAGGCAATAATCTGACAAAGGTGAATCAAGTATGGCACACAGTACGCCCTTTGACGTTATCCAGCTGCGCCAATGGCGATTCTTGCCACCCTGGGATAGTTATTGCACCATGTTTTTTTATATAAATTTAATCCGAGTTGTTGGGGTGGCTTGAGGAACTAGGGTTCGATTGCTAAGCAGAGCTTGTTGCGTGAACCCTGGCCCCACCACCCGATCCATGAGCTCCAGTTCAACGGCAGAATTTAGACCGAAAGTTTAACGTGCCGCCAATGCACCGACACGGCCGCCCGGTAGCTCGTCCCCGGCCTTATCGGGCCAGCTGCCAACTGACACTCCGGCCGGGGGCTAAATGCGAGCGCGCGAAGCGACTCGAACCCTGTGTTGCCAGTACAGGGGAGACCAGTGTAGGCCAGCGCTCTAACCAACTGAGCTACCGGGGCGGCTTGTCCTGTTGCGAAGTGTTGCGAAATGGTCCTGCATTCTCGTAATCGACGCTTGCCTGGCACAGGGGGCCGCAAACATTCTGAAGAGATGGCGCCCAGAATGACGCTTTCACTAGTGCTATCAAGAAAGGTGCCAGAACGCCCCAGGAAGGTGCCGAGATTTGCACCAGTGGTGCTATCTGAAACGGCGCCTGTGACTTCAACGGGAGCAGTACCGGCCCAAGGCATCGCCTAACTGCGTGGAGAGCATCGGCTAGTCCAGGAGGTCGCCTGCATTCTAAAAGCATCCAACTGCATAGAAAGACGCCTTTCTTGTGGAGAGGAGCACATGCAGCCAATGGTGTTCCGCATATTATGATAATATATAGAGCGGTGCCCGAATGGCTCAGGAGGGAGCCTACACTCACAAGCCACATAGCCATCCGAAAAAAAACTGTATTGGAAAGATAGGCGCCTGACCGTCACCGTCGGGTATCTTTACCTGGCCCAAGGAATCACCTATCTTTGTCTGTCATTTTCCATATTACTTTACATATTTTAGCTGGGTGGATAAACTCGACCCATTAGGTGGTCAGCTGGTTCGACTGAAAGGACACTTGTCACCCAGCTAACATACTACCCGAGATCCCCCCTCCCCCGGCGATATTACAGTTTATGTCCTGGACCAATAGTGCGTCCATTGTCTAAGGCGGTACGTTGCCTGTGACACGGACGTCGATGACGCGCCGGAGGCCAGTTTATCGTCCTGTGGTGAGCTAAGCGCCCAGTCAAGGTCAAGCGCCCAGAGCTAAGTCAAGGTTGGAGTTCCTCTCAAGATTGATGCTCCTGTGATTTACCCTATCGGCGTCCTCTGAACTGATCGGGCACACATCCCATGCGGAACGGGCGCCTTTCGTTTTCTCTACGCCTCCTTGCTGCATTTTGCATTATCCCACTTGATTATTCATTGAATCGACGTGTAGAAAAATCCGGTCTCCGTATTGTGTTGAAGAACGAAGAGACGGAGGGAAGGAGAGAGGAGATCATCTCAGCCATTGTTTCTTAGTAGGGAAAGGACGGAATCCAGCACACCTATTGGTACTGGCTGCAAGTGGCAGAAGGAGACTCATGTATCCCAATCATTTGTTGAAGCCAATGTTCCCCCAAATTATCGATCACGGGTGGAGCTTGACATAACGCTGCGGCGCGTCCCTTGCCGACCCTATGGTGTGAAGAATTGAAGATGTCGTGTCAGGCCACTGATCTATGACGTGAAAAGAGGGAACATTATGGATCTTTTCAATCAACCGATTTGCGAGTTATCAGCAACTAATCGAACTTGCTGCCCCAAAATATCGATGATAGGTGTGGTAGGGTGATATACAACTGAAATATCCGTCACTGATCTCCCCAAGGTTTTCCTAGATCATGGCCCAACTTAAAACAAAATTATATGGTTCATGTGCATCTTCGGACCAAACTAGGCGCCTATCTCTGGGCACTACAAACTAGTAGCTCCAGGTACTATTGGAAATGTCCAAAATTATGTCAACAACATAATTTCACTTAGCACCTTACCTATCAGCCGAAATATAACAAGTCACACATGACTATTGTCCTGTGATATTGAGAAGCACTGGTGAACACATCCGCCGCGTATCTGCTACCACTGCCGCACAGGTGACGAGAGAACAAAAATCGGAACAATTTTTTGTGAAAAAAAAACTTTCAAGTGATTTTAGAACGAGTTAATAAAACGCTGGGCATAAAACGCTGGGTGTTGACGCATGTGGCTCGCTCTCTTAACTTGGAAATGATCCAGGAGCACCGCCGCCCTATTCTCGCGAAGTGCCGCTCACGGGCGAACGTGGCGAGACGGTTAACCCACGCAGGACTTCGGCATCTTGCCACTTTCGGTGGCCCAGGGCTTGCAATCTTCTCAGATTTCCACAAACTGCGCACACCTGCGGACGTTCACTGCGAAATCTTTGGTGTAAAGCTTGTTATGTCAGGTCAGGTTACTGAAGTGTGACGACTCTTCGGGAACCTGTTCCGGCGGATTTCGGGATACTTCGCACTTTTCAAGTTTAAAAATTAGTCGCCCGAGTCTCAAGACATTGTCGCCAATGGCCAGCTACTACGGTACCGATAAATACATGTCTGAGTATAGCGCATCACCCCCCCCCCCTCCCGTAATACGTTCTGCCGCCCATGGTGGCATCTACTGAAGTGCAAAGCAGCTGCTGTCATTCTGCAGGAAGCAGGTCACATGTCAGACTACCCCGAGCTGCAACCGAGAACCTTGCTCATTTTGATCGGAAGCTTGAGCACAGGAATAGAATAGAGATCGGATTAAGGCGATGTGATACTAATTCCTTTCCATATAATGACTAAATACCAAAGGCTTACTACGACTGTCCTTAGTTCCATATATGTGTATGCAAGTTGTTTACCCCATAAGTATCTGACGAGCGAAGCTTTGATAAATTTGATAGTTGTTAAAACAAGTAACGCAAGTTCATGCTTCCGAAGAAATGCGTGGAATGCTATTATCTTTTCTTGGATGCTACTACTCCTGTGATTTAAATTAAGGAATGCATAGCATAGTTGTGTCGCATTATGGCACAACTAGTGTAACTGCAGGTTCACTGGATGCTGATTATTTACAGCTACAGATTCTCACCACCGTACAGTCGTGAACAAAACAGAGTAACTGCCGGCGACTGCGGCACTTCAATAGCCAGTATCGCCGGTAATAGCAGCACTGCATTAGCCAGTAACACCGGCGACAGCAGCGTTGCATTAGCCAGTATCACCGGTTCCATTAGCACTGCCATAGCCAGTACCGCTAACGACACCAGAAGTGCCGACCAGTGCCATCATCGGCATCGGAGCAGCACGAGCTCCACCCGTCACGAGGCGCAGGGCGCCGCCGTCACGTCAGCGCCGATCCGACACGGCCCCAACACGCGGCCGTCCCGTCACGAGGCGCACCTCGGCGGTGTGGTGACCCCGACCCGACACGGCCCTGACACGAGGCCGTCCTGTCACGAGGGGCACCTCCACGGCGGGGCGCCGCCGTCACGTCAGCGCCGATCCGACACGGCCCTGACACGAGGCCGTCCCGTCACGAGGCGCACCTCCACGGCGGGGCGCCGCCGTCACGTCAGCGCCGATCCGACACGGCCACAACACGAGGCCGTCCCGTCACGAGGCGCACCTCGACGGTGTGGTGACCCCGACCCGACACGGCCCTGACACGAGGCCGTCCTGTCACGAGGCGCACCTCCACGGCGGGGTGACGCCGTCACGTCAGCGCCGACCTGAGCACGAGGCAGACCCGTCACAGTACGGCGCCGTATCTGCGCGACGGAGCCCGTGTCGGAATATCGTTGGAAACGGTTTGTTATAACGGCTTTATCCCAGATTTTTTCATACATAAGAGCATGGTCGGAGGAAAAGAAACCTTTTATTCTTCCTTACAAATTGCCTGATGCCGCTTCACGATGAATTAATCACAACTTAGTGTTCCTTGATGACAGTCACCAAGGTCACGGGTACACATTCACTGATGGCTTCCACTGATAGCTAGTTTCCAGCGACAAGAAGTGTGCAGTGTGCACATTGATGCGCAGTTGTGGAATAAAACTGAACCTCCATCTAAAAATGGCTGCATTGGTCTCCTTTGTTCCATTACCGAAAGCATTCCTACACAGGTACGAGGTATGAACTCCGGAAATATGAAACATATGGTTTTCCATCGAGAGGAGGAAACATTTTGCTCTCCATCTGCACATTATTCTCCGAAATCCAGGAGTTCGGAGCATAAATCCAACCGAGGCTGGGAATGAAGACAATCAGCGTGTCTTCAAGTTGAAATAGCTAGCGATGGTGGTGAAAGGCTGGGAAGTGACCGAGTATCGAAGCGGATCAGAGGGTCCGAAGTAGAATGGGGCGCAATGTGTTCCGGAAGGAGTCATTGAACGGGGTCTCCAGCTCTGCTCAATGACAAATGAACTGCACTCCCGATACTACGGCGATGTTATGTACACATAGCCCGGGAGCGCCATGCACTGCCGCCAGCACCAAAGTGAGCTTTGACGTTGGACGCAGTTGAAGGCAATTAACTCCAGCAATGGCACACTAGACTACATCCTCTCACTGGCGCAACACCGTGTGCACATCCAGGGACGTTCACCTGGACCAGTACTGCACTTCACGGACTGATCACTTACGATTGGTTAGAGCTCAGTTGGTTAGTAGCTAGCCCAATAGCTACGGGCCGCCCCGGTAGCTCAGTTGGTAGACGCTGGCCTGCAGGTCTCCCGGGTTCGAGTCGCTTCGCGCACTCGCATTTAGCCCCCGGCCGGGAGTGTCAGTTGGCAGCTGGCCCGATAAGACCGGAGACGAGCTACCGGGCGGCCGTGTCGGTGTGTTGACGGCACGTTAAACTTTCGATCAAAATTCTGCCGTTGAACTGGAATTCGTGGATCGGGTGGTGGGGCCAGGGTTCACGCAATAAGCTCTGCTTAGCAATAGAACCCTGGTTCCCAAAGCCACCCCAGGAACAACTCGGACTAAATTTGTTATTTCTTTAAAAAATTGACATGTCCACCACAGCCGGTGGTCCTGTACTCTCCAGATCAACCTCACATCTCCGTCTTGGATTGATAGCGATGTTGTGGTGCGGCCACCGAACCCACACGCACGCCGACGCAGGTGTACAATGAACCTCTAGCACACAGCCTCAGCAGGGGCTGTGGCGCGACCATTGAGCCCCCATGCACGCAGATGCAGGTGCACAATGAACCTCTGGCTGGCACACAGCCTCAGCAGGGCAGGGGCTGTGCACAGTGAACGGTGCAGGTGTCATGCATTGCCCACCGAAGGCAACGCAGGCGTGTCATCACCGAATCTGATTAAGGCCCAGACGAGCCACAGCCCAGCCCCAGTCTGCGAGAATGCCAGCCAATGCGTGCGCAATATCACTGTGTGAAATCTGGCAGCGGCGGTCGGTAAATCCGCGACACGACGGCGCGGCGTTGCGCAACACGGCGCCTTGCCGCTGCACATTGCACATGGCGCGTCACTGCTCCAGGGGTGTCGCACGCCCTGCCGCCCTCACCACAGGTCCCTCAGACCAGCGGGTGGCGGTCACCACAAGTCCCGTCCCTCGGACCAGCGGGTGGCGGTCACCACAAGTCCCGTCCCTCGGACCGGCGGGTGGCGGTCACCACAGGTCCCGTCCCTCGGACCGGCGGGTGGCGGTCACCACAAGTCCCGTCCCTCGGACCAGCGGGTGGCGGTCACCACAGGTCCCGTCCCTCGGACCGGCGGGTGGTGGTCACCACAGGTCCGTCCCTCGGACCAGCGGGTGGTGGTCACCACAAGTCCCGTCCCTCAGACCGGCGGGTGGTGGTCACCACAAGTCCCGTCCCTCAGACCGGCGGGTGGTGGTCACCACAGGTCCCTCGGACCGGCGGGTGGCGGTCACCACAAGTCCCGTCCCTCGGACCAGCGGGTGGCGGTCACCACAGGTCCCGTCCCTCGGACCGGCGGGTGGTGGTCACCACAGGTCCGTCCCTCGGACCAGCGGGTGGTGATCACAACAGGTCCGTCCCTCAGACTGGCTGGTGATGGTCACTACACGTCCCATCTCACAGATCAGCTGATGGTTGTCACCACAGGTTCCGTCCCTACCACCAGCTGATGGTTGTGTTGTTGTTGTTGTGGTCTAGGGGCGCACCAACTGCATCGGTTGGGCAGCGCCCATAATTACGCCACTCGAGTCAAGTACAAACGTATCAAGGTCAAGTAAGGGACACAAACGAGCATCACAGCATACTATGACATTTCGTGAGCAGGTTATTTTGTGAGGACAGTAATCGGCATCAATAAGAGGTACACTTGTCGGAAGTTCACTATGTCGAAGCCAATCACAGAATGGAACGGGGAAAGTGCAGGAACATAGAGCATTCCATCGCCCAGTAGCTCCTTCAAGGTGCACGACGAGGTTTCAATGAAGCAGCGACGTTCTGTTTCGGAATGGTTACATGCGATGAGAATATGGGCCACAGGCAGGTTATCGTCACAACTGCAACAGGCTGGACGCTCCTCGCTACATGGAAGGCAGTGATGTGAAAAGCATGCATGTACCGGATGTAGACAACACGGGATCACTTCCTCACGCCTTCATCGTTGCGAGTACGACTGTCATGCACACAGGCGAGGTTGTAAAGCTTTCAATTTGTTGGCCAGGATAACATCCCAGAAAGGCGGCCACATGTTATGGAGATAGGCAAATATACTGTGGTAAAAGTATTTAACAGCGAGTAGCGAACTACGCGCGCACGATGCATTCGTAGAACGCTTAGCTGTTGCGTCAGCAAGCTCTTTACTCACAATTCTCCCACGTGGCTTGGGATCCAGAACAATACAACACCTTTCTTCTCTTGAGTAAGGGACACAATGAGCAGAAAATGTACTGTACAATTGGGTTAGGTGGGCAAAATCTCTTCAGTGAAACAAACCTGTTGAGGTCTGATAAGATAAGGTGTAAAACATCGTCTCCCACTTGAAGAAAAGAAAGGGCTCTGGCAACTGCCACAAGTTCTGCTGCAAAAATGCATGCAGTTGGTGGAAACGTAAAACACAGAATAGAGCTACCGATGCCACACAACAGGGCCACCGAACAACGCTACCGATGCCAGCATCCCTTGTATAACCATAAGTGTATGTGGAGGTGTATATTCCGTACGACTGTATGGTTGCTTTGGCTCGTGCACGCAGATATGACAATATGACCAAATAACAGCGGACCGGAAGGTATGGCTAAAAATACCGAGAAATGCGGGGTGGAGCAAACCCAAACCTTTGAAATTGGATCGAGTTGGAAACTTCTCAGCATCATCAATCGTAGTACAAAGACGACGTTACATCACCATCAATGCAACCTTAGTCTATTCAGATGTCAAGTTCTGCTTCACCCACGGATGTTTCATCCTCGTCCTTCGAACCACACATTCCCGCATAGCGAATCGCATGAGCACCGACATCTGTCGGGGCTCGCAGAGGCGGCGTGAGGCACAGCGAACGGGCCGCTCTGCCGCACCCGACACGGTCGGCACGCGTGACACGCCACCTAAAGTGTGTATCCAGTGCCGCCGGCGGCCAGTCGGCGCGCGCCACGCGTCCGGCGATATGCATCAGGGTCACGGCCGTACACGGCGCAGCCTTCAGTCAGGTGTCGTGGCCGAGGCCCGGATCTGTCGCACCCGCCAGCCGGATCCGGATCGGCGCAGTCGACGCGCCGTGTCCATGTCACACCCTGACGCAATCACTCCACCTCAGGCGTGCGACCGGGCCGCGAGGCAGGACGGAGGCGCCCTCTCACTTCCCAGATCACGTTGCTCCCTCGCTTTGGTCAGCGACCCGAAACTTACGCATGAAAAGCCTCCGGACTCCTTCCCCATTCAAACCGGGACCGCGACCACAAACCCAGACACCCTGCTCCCCAGCTGGCCACGAGTATGACCTTGCTGCCCTGATGACCCTGCTGACATTGAGTATGACTGCTGACCCCCCCCCCCCTCACCCGCACTCCCCCCCCTCCCCCACTCACACACACGTAACACTGACCTAAATTGGTTCAGCATCCGCCCTCGGGATCCGAGTCAGCCACACCGTGGTTCTTCTATGGTGCAGTCAGATGTGTAAGCCCTGGCTTGATCTGACCATCTTCTCGTATGCTTGTGATATATCTCTAATGCCATATGCTTGCGAGGACAAAATCTCACGCAGTTGACAAACATTGCACACAAGAAAGTTGCGAAGACAAGACACAGCCTCGAACCTAGGCGAACCGAGCAGATGACCCACTGGATCATCTGCTGCGCGAATCTATGTGGCCCGTACACCAGCGCGCCAAACCCCAAGTGTGATCCGCCAATGTGAATGCGAATGCACAGCCTGATCCACCTGAGCCCGAACGTGACGCCCATTTCCTTGCCGGCAGGTAGCGGCTGTGCCGACATGTCACTCTTCAACTACCTGCTCTACTACTACCTGATCCAGGCGCAGAACGCGCACCAGAAGCACGCGCAAGCCGACCAGATGGCGGCGGCGCTGCTGAAGCTGAAGCGGCGGCGCGGCACCGACCCGCTGCCGACACTCATCAGCACGCAGGCCGGCCAGTCGGCGCTGCTCGCCATGCTGCAAAACGTGGCGCAGAACAACCCCAACCAGCTGCTGCAGCTGCTCACCAGCATACGCAGCGGCGGCCGGCCGCGGCAGCCTCAGCCGCTGCAGCAGCCTCAGCCGCAGTACGCCGGCTTCGGCGGGGGCGGCGGCGGCGGCGGGTATCGCCAGGCGGCGGCGCTGGGCGGCTACGCCCCGCTGGGCGGCAGCACCGTCTACGGCGGCCTGCAGACCAGCTCGGCGCTCTACAGCCCGCAGGTACAGCAGGCTCTGTACCGGCAGCAGCTGGCGCAGGCGCAGGCGCAGGCGGTCAGGTCGCTGCCGCTGCCGTTTGGCGTGAGCGTGCCCGGCGGCGAGGAGGTGAAACTCGACAACGCGCTGCAGTTCTCACCGTCGCTTCGCCGGCAGGTGTACGCGCCGCAGCCGGAGCTGGAACCGACGCCACCGCCGACGCGCACCATCATCCGCCCGCCGAGCACGCGCCTGCACGTGAGCACCGTCACCTTCGTCACCACTGTCCTCAGCAGCCGGCTCACCACCGTGCCGTTCGTCTACAACGGCCTGCAGAGCACCACCGAGATCATGTACACGGCCACGCACGTGCTGACCGCCACGCAGCTGCGCACGCTGGCCGTCATAGTCACGCCCACCGTCGTCGAGGCCAACGGGCACACCACCACCCTGTACGGCGGCTCGGGCGCGCCCAACGCCGAGATCGTCACCGACCTCAACTTCCACGACGAGCCGGCCGCGCAGGCGCCGCTGCGGGCGACGCCGACCGCGTCGGCGCTGGTGGCGGCGACGACGGTGAACGTGCAGCCGGGACGGCCGCCGGTCGTCAGCGCCGCACCGGCGACACAGGCGGCGTCTCTGCCGGCATTGCAGACAATCGTGCCGTCCAGCCAGCTGCAGGTGCAGACGGGCGTCACCACCGTGCTCGGTCCGGCGGTGCCGACCACGCCGCCTCCGCCGCCGACGACGACTACCACCACCACCACCACCACCACCACCACCACCACCACCAAGAAGCCTCAGCCGGGCAGCCGGCTGCTGTCGCTGCTGCGGTCGCGAGCGGCCTCCCGGCGACGCGGCGTGCCTCTGAGAGGCGTGGCGCGCCGGCGACACGAGGAGCAGCAGAAGGCCAAGAAGCGGCAGGAGGCCGAGCGGCTGGCGGCCGAGCAGCAGAAGCGGCAGCAGGAGTCGAGCGTCAGCACCAGCGTGTCGGTGTCCGTGTCGCGGCCGGGTCAGCCGCCCGTGCCGGTGGTGGTGCCCGCCCAGCTGGCCAGCACGGCTGCCGCCCAGACCACGCCCCCGCCGCCGCCGGCGCCCGTGTTCCGGCCGCAGCAGGTGCCCATCTACGTCGAGAAGGACGGCGTGCTGGTGATCGCCGCCGCCGCTCTGCAGCCGGCCGCCTCCGGCCAGCCGACGCCGGCGCCCGTGCTGCAGCTGACTGCGGCGACGGACGCGGCGGCGGCGGCCACCGTTGCGCCAGAGCCGCCGCTGCAGACGCCCGCCACCCAGCCCACGCCGGCGCCGCCGCCCCAAACCCAGCCGACGGCCGCCACCACGGTCACGACGACCGCAGCGCCGACAGCGGCGCCCACCAGCGCGCCAACCACGACAACCACCACGGCCGCGCCGGACGGCGACGAGCTCGACTTCGGGTTCGACTTCGAGGAGACCGTGTACGCCAGCCCGTCGTCGCCGTCGTCCGACCCCACCACCGAGCGGGTGGTCACCGAGGAGGACTTCCAGAACCTGCTCGACGGCACGTTCGTCATCCTGGCCAAGGCGCTGCCGGACGCCGGCGTCGCGCCGCCGGCGGAGGGCAGCGGCGGCGGCTCGGGCGAGTCGGACGTCAAGGTGTCGGTGTCGTACGCGGTGTCGACCAGCGTGTCCGAAGGCCGGCGGTGATGCGCGGACGCCGGGACACAGCGGCGACGCCTCGTTACGGCCACGTCGGGCCAGTGAATGGGGGGATGGGAGGGGGACAGGGTGCGCGCGGGCCGCACGATAGTCGGCGGCGGCGCCGGCCGGCCACGCGGCGCCCGGCGCGAGCGGCCGCCTGCGGCCACGCTGTTGTTACGAGACAGACGCGTGTCGGACACACCGGCAGCGGCACATACGGCGCGCGGGCACGCCATGCCGGCTGCGTGTTGTGTGTGTAATGCGAGTCGGCCGTGGGAGTCGGCCGCGTGCGCACAGTGGCGGTTGCCTCACTGCTGTGATTGCAGAGTGGATGTTGCTCAAGCTGGGAACGGGCGGCGGGTGCGGCACACGTCGCCGCCCGTCCTCTCGGCCAGTGTCGAGGCGGACTCGACGCGCAAGTCGGACGGTACGTTGACGCGTATACATGTCACCGCTGACCGACCGCTGTTTGGCCCGGCGGCTGCGGTCGACTTCAAGATCCCGGCACGGGCCGCTGATGAGAGAAAACTGTCGTGATTTGCGTGTCGCCACGTGCACGTTCGTGCCGAATTGACAAGAGGTCCCCGAACGGCCGCAAGATGTGACTAGCCGCGCTCCGACTGATCTACAGACACGTCCACCGCTCCGTCCGGACGAGACTGAACCGACGCACGACCGACCCCACTGACACCACCTGCACATGACGCCCAGCCAACGACCGCGTCCGCTTGACCGTCCCACTTTCGACCACGACGCGCCAAACAACGCTTCACTCATCCGGCTGACAGCTTCGTTCCGCGCCGCGCTTATGACACCAGTCCCGCTCCACAGGTGGCCGTCGGGACTGCTGCTGACTCGCTAACCCCGGTGCCGACCTGACCCGCCGCTCGACTGACCCGACCGACTGTACCCGCAGGTGCTAACGACATCTAACCGACCGCGCTAACCTCGGCCGACTGCCGCCGCCGCTCGGCACACGGCGCCGTCTCGGTCGTCGGCCGACGCTCGACTGTGTGACCTGCCGGACGGAGTGGAGTGGTGACCTGTGACGGCGGCCCCGCAGCACTTCCAGTCAGCACGCGCGCAAGTGCGCACCGTCACTGGACACTGTCTGCCGCGGGGGTTATCGTGTGGCGGCGGTCGGCACACGTGCCTCTTAAATGTTATCTTGGTTTGCTTCCTCGGCATTCCGCGAAGCGTGTACATTGTCTTTGCACACCGCAACTGCAATTTTGCCTTCTTGGCCAAGCTTTACCTACAGATATAACCCATCCCCCCCCTCATGTTGGAGACAATACAACCATGGTCCGCCACAGCTGCAGCTATAGTCGAAGATGATGAGGTTGGCCCGCCACAACCGCAACTATTAACGCCGTTTCATAATTTATGAAACCATCTGTATTCCATGGAAACAAAGCACACAAGCAAGAAATGGACACAAAGCACGGCTCAACACATTCACCACCTACGCGCACACAATCTCTGAGTCGCTCCACCAACTGCACGAGCACCGCCCTGGGTATTTTCTTCGAGACACCTCCGTCTTCTTAGGGCACTGCAAGCTAGAGCTCAGAGACCGTCAGTTGGTTGGTTATTGGTGTTACGACACATCGACCGTTGAGTCATGTAGCGTCGCCAATCTCTCACGCCGATTGGTCGCGGGCGAAAAGTAGCGACAGGTGGGACTCGAACCCACAACCTTTCGATTACGAGACGAGCAACATACCCCTAGACCACTCGTCCCCTGAGAGACCGTCAGTGAACTGTCTTCCACACAGTGCCTTCCTGAGCTTGGGGAAAAGAAGAAGGTCGGCAGGGGCCAGGTCAGTTGAGTACAGTGGGTGTTTCATGGTTTCCAGCCCATGACTCTCCAGAAACTCCTTCGTCTCCAGGGAGGTGTGGGACCTGGCGTTTTCGTGGTGGAGCCCGAACCGGTGACCTGGCTTGGTTGGGCGTTTCTTGCTGATGGACCTCAACATCTTTCTCAGAGACTAGATGTATCTTGTTGAGACGATGGTCTTGCTTCTTGGGAGGAACTGGGATTGGTTGTTGGAATTTAGGGGCGCGTCGACTGCGTTGGTCATGCAGCGGCCTCTTGGGAAGAAATAAATGCGCACGATGCCCTCTGTGTCGAAGAACACCATGCACATGACCTTTCCGCCCGTGCACCTTATTTTCGGTGTCTCGGGTACTCTCGCTTCTCATCCTTCACTGCTTGCTCCCCGTTCTTGTCAGAGGGTCGTAAAAGTTGGTCCACGTCTCGTCAACAGCAATTACCGAGTGTAAAAGTGTCCCTCGAAATCGAGCTCGTTTAGCAGCTCTTCCGTAGCCTGCACGCGCGCTGTCTTCTCTTCCTGGGTGGGATTATTGCATATCCATCGTCAGCAGACTTCGGTGCACCCAAATTCATTGAGCACCCACCTCACTGTCGCTTTGCTGATACCCGGCCGATCAGCGATTTCTTGCAGCGTGGAGCTCCCGCCTTCCAAAACCATTTCCTCGATATGGCGCTCTACGCGCCGAGAGCGCGCACTCCGGGGAGCCCCTGTGGAAGGACTGTCCATAGTGCTTGTCTGCCCAGTGCTGCAGCGGCGACGCCGACGGCAAATGGTCGGCAGGGACGCAGCATCATCAGCATAGGCTTTGGTCAGAAGCCTACGCACCTCAAGACGGGTTTCGCTAGCGAGAATGTGTGCGCAGCCTTGGGCTGAAGTGAATGTTTATATGCATTCTCAGCGACAGATTTGCGCCGCTCCACTCAGTGACCAATGAGAGAACAGACAATGATTCACGTCCTGGTGCACACTGATGGCATCCAGTGGCATCTTTTGAGTTCAAATCGAATATGCTTCCAAATGATCGCAGTTTTATGCGCCACGTGCCTACCACGGATTTTACAAGGGCACTTAAAAAATTATGAAACAACCTGTACGCGCTGCTCGCCGCACGGCATCGTGGACACAACTTCCCACAATACGTAGGCGTCACGGCCATGTTTAAGACCACTGTATTGCATACACCAGATCTAATGTTAAATCTTCTGAAAGTTCCAGGAGGTACTGCCACTAGAATTTAACGAGAAGCTGCGCCTGTATCGATCATCATTATTGGCTCGGTGAGTAACGGTCGTAGCCAGCGAAGGACGACCGTGATCCTTAACCCGGGCGCAAGGGTGCGGCTGAAGGTCGATAGTCAGAGCGCACGGCCTTCCCGCCGGGCGGAAGGGGGGGGGGGGCAGTGGCATTCGCAGAAAACGGTGTAGTTCGGAACGTCCGGCAGCATCGCTCCAACGGGGGAATCATCACAATGGTAGCCACAAAAAACCCCCTGGTCGATCACCAAACCAAAAACACCCAGAGGGCAGTATTCAGTGGCAGACGTAGGACAAGACAGAGGTCATCTCCCGCACCCCTGTCTCCAGGCCGCAGGCACCAGCGAGCGTGCCAAGGAATTAGATGTGTGCCGACGTGATTGCACGGCGAACGCCTGACCACGCCACTGCCGAGGCAATTATCTCTCAAGTCACATACGCCGTAGATGATTTGCTACATTAGCTGTCACATTAGCATCTACTTGCAGACAATATCGGTTGAAATGATGAGAGGAATTAACCGATCGGATAGCGATCGACCCGTGCGGAGTCGCGTCGCGCCCACGGAATCTCGAGCCAGTCCGGCAACGCCAGCCACCTCACGTACCCGACGTCACGTCAGGTCTCGGGCACGACGTAGCACGTCCAGATTCCTCACGTCAAGTCCGGGTCACGGCCTATCACGTCCCCCAATGTCACATCATGTCTCGAGCACGGTGTAGGGCATCCAGACACGTCACACAAAGTCCAGGACACAGCCAGTCACGTCTCGCACACATGTAACGCTGCGGGTACCACACGTCACGTCCCGGATACTTCGCCAAGTCCTCGATATGTGACATCAGCCCGGACACACAAACATCAGGCACCTGACCTCCTCACCCCCTCCCCCACCGCCGACAGGTCACCCCACGCCCGTAACACGTGCTGGTGGAAGGCGAGGGTTTGCGCCGGCTCGCCGGCCGACGTGGCCCTGATTTCCTGACCGGGCGTCGTGCCCATTTCGCCGGCATCGTGCTCGTTGGGCGTGCCGACGTGGGCAGATCACAGCCACGGGGCACCGCTCACGGCCGAGCGATGCCCCGTGACCAGGGCTCACGGCCGCACGCCAGCCGACAAGCCGACCCGGCAGACTAGCACGTACATGAAACCCTCCGTATCTGGCTGCTCTGGCCCTTTACACGGCGCGGTCAGCCGCCACACCTGGCCCTGCTGCCGCTGCCGCTGCCGCTGCCGCTGCCGCTGCCGCTGCCGCTGCCGCTGCCGCTGCCGCTGCCGCTGCCGCTGCTGCTGCTGCTGCTGCTGCTGCTGCTGCTGCTACTGCTGCTACTGCTGCTACTGAGCCAGTTATTCAGCCGGAGGTTTCCGATGGGTGGTCTCAAGGTTGCTCAGATCGGTACCCCCATCCCAATAGCACGATCTTGGAGATGAAAGTCATGCAAATTAATACATTTCAGGAACTTACAACTATTATGCATATATTCCAGGTTTTCTAATTGTATAGGAACCCGGGCCCTGGAACACTGAGGCTCTCGTCATCCCTACTTGCGCTACTGTGCTCAGCCATATCATTAAATGCCAATCGGGTCATTTGACAAGACTAAGCAGGTTGAATATGACGGTCTCCGAATAGGTAATCTGCTGGTGGTGCATACCATGGACCCAACTGCTGCACGTGTAAGATAATGAACATAGGCATGTCACATGAACAACTGCCAAACGTGTCCGGTTATCTATGAAGTCAAATGCAATCATCAACACTGACAGGCAGCAGCAGATCTGCACAGAGGACTGGTTGTGCAGACATCTGCGCCTGCATAAAAACCAGCACGGGTGTGGCTGTCAGCGTTGACAGTTCAGCGGACCCGTGCCGTCAGCTCAGCGGTCCCGGGCCGTCAGCTCAGCGGACCCGTGCCGTCAGCTCAGTGGACCCGTGCCGTCAGCTCAGCAGGCCCAGGCCGTCAGCTCAGTGGACCCGGGCCGTCAGCTCAGCGGTCCCGGGCCGTCAGCTCAGCGGTCCCG
Organism: Imbricaverruca yamaguchii; assembly: GCA_034440575.1. Lineage (NCBI taxonomy): Eukaryota > Metazoa > Arthropoda > Thecostraca > Neoverrucidae > Imbricaverruca > Imbricaverruca yamaguchii. The sequence goes on along the minus strand of JAOTOL010001640.1, from coordinate 998,203 downwards.
GGCCGTCAGCTCAGCGGTCCCGGCCCGTCAGCTCAGCGGTCCCGGGCCGTCAGCTCAGCGGACCCGGGCCGTCAGCTCAGCGGACCCGGGCCGTCAGCTCAGCGGACCCGGGGCGTCAGCTCAGCGGACCCGGGCCGTCAGCTCAGCGGTCCCGGGGCGTCAGCTCAGCGGACCCGGGCCGTCAGCTCAGCGGACCCGGGCCGTCAGCTCAGTGGACCCGTGCCGTCAGCTCAGCAGGCCCGGGCCGTCAGCTCAGCGGTCCCGGGGCGTCAGCTCAGCGGACCCGGGCCGTCAGCTCAGCAGGCCCGGGCCGTCAGCTCAGCAGGCCCGGGCCGTCAGCTCAGCGGTCCCGGGGCGTCAGCTCAGCGGACCCGGGCCGTCAGCTCAGCAGGCCCGGGCCGTCAGCTCAGCAGGCCCGGGCCGTCAGCTCAGCGGACCCGGGCCGTCAGCTCAGCGGTCCCGGCCCGTCAGCTCAGCGGTCCCGGGGCGTCAGCTCAGCGGACCCGGGCCGTCAGCTCAGCGGACCCGGGGCGTCAGCTCAGCGGACCCGGGCCGTCAGCTCAGCGGTCCCGGGGCGTCAGCTCAGCGGACCCGTGCCGTCAGCTCAGCAGGCCCGGGCCGTCAGCTCAGTGGACCCGGGCCGTCAGCTCAGTGGACCCGTGCCGTCAGCTCAGCAGGCCCGGGCCGTCAGCTCAGCGGTCCCGGGGCGTCAGCTCAGCGGACCCGGGCCGTCAGCTCAGCAGGCCCGGGCCGTCAGCTCAGCAGGCCCGGGCCGTCAGCTCAGCGGACCCGGGCCGTCAGCTCAGCGGTCCCGGGCCGTTAGTGGGCAGCATCGACGGGTGCATGCCGACACTGGCCAGCTGACCCTCGTCGCACCTGACCCGACCATCGGCACGTGTCACGACAGGCGCGCGACGGTGACCTTGGTCCGGTCAGCATGACTCGGCCGACGGCCGCACACCGCCGCTGCCCAGGCGACAATCACGCGGCCAACGGTGAAAGGCAGCCGACGCGCCGGTGATGAAACTAACGCGTTTGGCAAGCGGCGCCACGTTTGGCAACGGTGCGCCGCATCGGCCGCAGCTCCGGACTGTGCCGGCCGGCTGCCGCGCCAAGGTCGGCACCAGGATTGGGGGTCACACCGTGTTGATCCATCCACTGGCGGCGGAACGGCCACGTGTGGGGCGTGATCCGTCCATTGGCGGCGGAGAGCCACGTGTAGGGTGTAGGATGTGGCCGTCCACTGGTGGGGGACGGCCACGTGCGGGGTGTGAGCGGGTCCCTGGTGGTGGAATCCTACGTGTGGGGTGCGGGGTGTAGCCCGGCCACGTGCTGGGTGTGGCCAGCAGCCCACAGGCGTTTCCAGGCGGCCTATTAATGAACCTCGGAAGTCCACTGGAGTTGGCGATCGGGAGTGGTAAGGCCCTGCGGAGCTGCCGCCGCTGTGGCGCCCCACACCTCCGCAAGGCTCCGCAGTAAAGTTAACCGCAGCAGAACAAGGTTAAGGAAAATTTTCTTCACCAACAGGGTAGTAGAACACTGGAACCAGCTGCCAGAAAACATTGTCAGTAGCAGCACATTGAACATCTTTAAAAACAGCATAGACAATCATTATAAGAATAGAGGGCTTGCTTTTCAGTATTACAGGGAGGGCTGATTGACAGATTTGGTGGGCAACTGGTTCAGTGTACAGAGTGCAACCAAGAAGGGCCCTTGTGGCTCATAGTCGCACTAATCTTTTATGTCTTTATGTCTTAAGGCCGCCACAGGTGTGGCAGCACACCCAGCAGGGGCACAGGTGTGTGTCACAACCGACCGAGCGGCACAATCGTGGCGGCGTTTGGCTTCGAGCAGGCGTGCCAACTGTTCTGGCAAACCTCGCCGCTGCGGCCGACCGACCACCGTAAACTCGACGGCAGCACCGTGTGCACGCTGCGTGCGAGTGTGCGAAAATGGCTTCGGCACACACGTGGCGTACGCACGCCCATTTCACAGACGGGCGGCGCCGTTTCCGTCGGTGCTGTGTGCGTGGGTACGGATTACAAAACGGCCGGCGGCCGAGCTTGCCCAAACCGGCGGCATTGTTTGTCTCACGGCTCGCGCACGGTGAGGAAACGTCCGGGGAAAACAAAGACGGCTCGTCGCCGGCGAGTGACAGCCGGCCGGGAATGGTCGAGCCCGCGGGACGTCAGCTGTTGGTGTGGAACGTGCGGCATCACCGCACAGGAGCACGCCCGCCACGGCCCGGCCGGTGTTGTGTGCGGTGGGAGCACGCCCACCACGGCGGGCTGGTGTTGTGTGCGGTGGGAGCACGCCCACCACGGCCTGGCTGGTGGGAGCACGCCCACCACGGCCTGGCTGGGGGAGCACGCCCACCACGGCCCGGCTGGTGGGAGCACGCCCACCACGGCCTGGCTGGTGGGAGCACGCCCACCACGGCCTGGCTGGTGGGAGCACGCCCACCACGGCGGGCTGGTGTTGTGTGTGGTGGGAGCACGCCCACCACGGCCTGGCTGGTGGGAGCACGCCCACCACGGCGGGCTGGTGTTGTGTGTGGTGGGAGCACGCCCACCACGGCCCGGCTGGTGTTGTGTGGGTGGGAGCACGCCCACCACGGCGGGCTGGTGTTGTGTGCGGTGGGAGCACGCCCACCACGGCCTGGCTGGTGGGAGCACGCCCACCACGGCGGGCTGGTGTTGTGTGTGGTGGGAGCACGCCCACCACGGCCCGGCTGGTGGGAGCACGCCCACCACGGCGGGCTGATGTTGTGTGTGGTGGGAGCCGGACGCCGGGAAACGCCCGCCGCCGAGCAGAGAAAGTCGCGGGCTGATTTACGGCCACATCTCGTTAGGAACGAAGGATTGGCAAGCTGCCGCGATCGGTGAAGTGAAAGTGAGTTGGTGTATGGCCGCAAGGAATCGACACGGCACCCGAACACTCGAGACCTGTACCACGTCGCCAGTGAACAACTAATCAGACCCCGCAGCCAACCTAAATCGACAAAGCAGGCGTAAATGGCATGACATGACTCTCTGACGCAAGCGATTGATGGCCAACTCAAGCCGTCCTCTGCAAGAAATACTCTACACCATGTGCACTACGCAAAAGCGTGGCCAAGATGAATGACTGGTACTGGGATTATGAACAGCCAACACCACCAGCTGTGACGCAAGAGTCTGCCCACGGTTAAAGCCGGCGGGTTTTTCTGCCCGGTCAACGCGAGCAAGCAGTCCGAGCCAGGTCGTGCGCTACCCATGCCTCCCATCCCACGGAAGTTGCTGGGTCACTTGTGAATCACCAGTGGGTTACCAGGTCACGAGTTACTAGGCCACTAGCTGGTCGCGTGTCGCAACAATCGCTGACATCACTTTTGGAGGTCAGATGTCATGTGCCCGGTGAGGCTAACAACCCTCCCGGAGTTTCCGGTCGGTCCACTAAGAGCGAGACGTCCGTGGAGCCAGCACCGAGGTTCGTTGCCCTACTCATCCCCCCCCCCCATCTTCTCTGGGAGTAGTGCACCAACTGGGCCCGCGCTACCACCCAGCCCCCATCCCACCCCTCCCCCGGCGGCAAGATTCTCCCCACGACTTCTTGGAGGGGTGCATCAACTGGACCTAGCGGTAGCCCCCCCCGGCGGGTGTGTGTGTGTGTGTGTGTGACGCAAGAGCACCGCCGCATGGATGTGCTGAGTTGGGCTGGCGGGGTGTCTCCGATCCAAGGTCGCCGTGTGGTATGGATCAGCAGTGTCGGCGGGTGGCGGAGGCGGGGCCACCGTCAGAGCCGGGGACCGGCGGGTCGGCTCGTCACGGCAACTGAGCACCATCGATACGTGCCGGCCCCAGCCGAGACGCAGTGCACTGGCGGCACTCCCGCCACTCTCCCGGAGACAGGCCAGCCGACCGACGACACTCCCGCCACTCTCCCGGAGACAGGCCAGCCGACCGACGACACTCCCGCCACTCTCCCGGAGACAGGCCAGCCGACCGACGACACTCCCGCCACTCTCCCGGAGACAGGCCAGCCGACCGACGACACTCCCGCCACTCTCCCGAGACAGGCCAGCCGACCGACGACACTCCCCCCTTCCGGAGACAGGCCAGCCGACCGACGACACTCCCGCCACTCTCCCGGAGACAGGCCAGCCGACCGACGACACTCCCGCCCTCCCCGGAGAGCCAACCGACCCTCCCGCCACTCCCGAGACAGGCCAGCCGACCGACGACACTCCCGCCACTCTCCCGGAGACAGGCCAGCACACGACACTCCCGCCACTCCCGACAGGCCAGCCGACCGACGACACTCCCGCCACTCTCCCGGAGACAGGCCAGCCGACCGACGACACTCCCGCCACTCTCCCGGAGACAGGCCAGCCGACCGACGACACTCCCGCCACTCTCCCGGAGACAGGCCAGCCGACCGACGACACTCCCGCCACTCTCCCGGAGACAGGCCAGCCGACCGACGACACTCCCGCCACTCTCCCGGAGACAGGCCAGCCGACCGACGACACTCCCGCCACTCTCCCGGAGACAGGCCAGCCGACCGACGACACTCCCGCCACTCTCCCGGAGACAGGCCAGCCGACCGACGACACTCCCGCCCCTCTCCCGGAGACAAGCCAGCCGACTCGTCACCGCTGGCGGCCACCCACGAGGTCGGCTCCAGGCCGCAATAGGTCAGGTCAAGTCGGGCCGGATCGGGTCCGGTCAGGTCAGATTAGGTCAGATCAGGTCGATCGTGGTCGTACCATTGTCAGATGTGGACGTCGACTGACAGGCTGATAAGGTCGTCCGTAAAAAGCGCTCCGGGAAGGGTCGGGTCGACCTGTAAGTGGCTTTTTACGAGAGCCGCCGCGATGCGGTTCAACAAACAGGAAATACTACCACTTTCATGAATACATTAGGCGCGAGCTGCGGCGGCCTCGTGAGAGTACCGCGCGCGCGAGCCGTCACATCGTGATGCGGGACCACGATGGGCAGCTCCAAGCATCACCGACACCGGCACACGACCCACACTGAAGCAAGGAGCTCTTCCGGAGCATGGAGCTCTTCCGACCGTCATCCGTCCACCGTTGCAAGTCGACACCTCGACTGGCCCCTGTGTCCTCTCCGGGTACAGTGGGTCACCCCCCCCCCCCTCTGCATTGACTATTTCAGTGATCCGTCATAACGGCCTACGGCCCTCCCCATTAACACCCAGTGATTGTGTCATCGGGGCCTGTGGCTACCAACGGCGGCCGGCCCTGTCGGGAGGTTCCTCCACTGTGAGGCGGAGGTCACCCCACCAACACACCTCAGACCAGTCGAACACGTCACGGGTCCTGCTCGACGTGGCAGGTCGACCGTCAGCGGCCGACTGCAGCTGTTGCGGCGGTCAGACGAAGTGCGACGACACGCGCCTATGGTCGCGGCCCGCCCACCGTCTAGGGTCGGCGTCGGCTGGAGCCGCGCGACGCTCCAGACGCGGTGAACTGTGCCGCGACCCAGTCCACAGCCGACAGGAAGCGCCGCGTCGGCGGTCGGCCGGTGGCGCGCTGTCGGCCAGGAAGCTGTAGTCTACCCCGCGGGCCGGCAGTGCCGACAGCGACCGGAGAGAACGGCGCCGTAGCGTGACTTTCGCCGCCGCCGCCGCCGCCGCCGCCACCAGCACAGCCAGTTTCTACGCGGGCCCGCACCATCGAAACCGATCACGTGAGGGGTGCTGGGTAAGCCGTCCTATCGGTCACTAAGATCAGACACCACCAGAACCGAGCACGTGAGGGGTGCTGGGCAAGACGCTCTCTCGGTCCCTGGCAGCCGACACCACCAGAACCGAGCACGTGAGGGGCGCGGGGCAAGACGTTATCCCGGCCACTGACGTGGGTCGCATCGGCTCCAGGCAGTCCGCCGCAGAATCATCGGCGCCGTGAGTCGCTGACGGCGCCGCCAGGGGGAGTCGCGGCGTCACAGTCGCCCGACCACACGTCAGAGCCAGTGTCGGCACAATGACGAACGCCACAGCCAAGGAGGGATGCAACTGGCCTTCGAATACAGATCGCTGTTGAACTGCCCCGATTGTTGAAACGCAATGAATTTTCGATCAGGACATGCTTCGTCGGCGAAATGGCATTAAGATTATAGGCCGATGGAAAATATTCCCCCGCAGCGATGTCGGACATGCACCGAGACGGCCAAGTGCGCCCATGGCATGACAGGGGAAACCTCCGGTCAGCATCGTGCCCATAACGTCACTTTCTCGACGATACCGCGGCGTTCAATCATGGCAAATTGAATATTGACACGTCACGCTTACTACCCAATGCTTGCGCCGTGCCTTACATCCTCCTTAGCCTGGTAACAGTTGTAAGTGCGTGTGTAGAACATGCGATGTAACGTAGCATGTGCTACCGGGCCGAATAGGACGAGGGTCAGAGCAAGCAATGAGCAAGGATACGTATTACTCAGCTGGATAGGAAGTGGGTCAACAGTTTAGTTTGGTTCGGTTATTTGAGTTTTATGGCGCATTAAGAGGGTGAACAGTACGCAACTGATAAGGACACGTACTAGCGTGCTGAGTAGGATGGGGTCAAGAGCAAGCAACGGGTAAGGAGTCTGATGAGCTCACCTTAAATTGACCACGAACTACTCTTTTCACGGCTCTACTACTCTTATAGCGAGCATACATATCCTCGCTCGATCCTTACGCTATGCTCCCTGTCTACGTGTCTAGTCATCATCAATCATTCCACCCATTATCTGTGTAACTGATTTAATGTCATATTATATCTCCTTCGATGACCAACGACCCGACTGATGAACAACCATCCAATGGCTCATCACCTTCAATGGTCAATGACCTGATTGATCAACAGCCATACAATGGCCCATCACCTTCGGCGACCAATCAAGGCAACAGTCATGCCTCGTGCTTACATCCCTGACCACAAGTGCAGAATCAGCCCTGCTTGTGGCCTACCTCGCGGTGGTGATAGAGCTTGGGTGTCGGAACAGCCGCTGTAAGGCAGCGGATGCCTGGACCCCTCTTGATACCCGATGAGGGCTTCCTGAGTCGACGTGGCGGCTGCCGTGCCGTCGTTTCCCCGCCCGACGGTCGACGTCACGCCCGATTAGCCAGGTGTGAATCACACCGGCAGGGGAGAGGTGAAGGCCGCTTATCTTCTCCAGCTCCACGAACAGTTCTTTGGGCCGAGATCGACGGACGAGAGTCACGCATCGTGATTGCGCAACAGTGGCGGTTTGCATCGCTTTGAGGGTGCCGTCGTTTCTTCTCTGCTGATGAGGCCGCGCTCAGTCGCACAGGGTATTTCGTCATTCAGCCTTGAGCGGCGAGCCCCTCTTCCGATGCCATGACGCTCTGTGCGTCACCGCACGCCGTGTGTGTCATCGTTCGGCCTCGTGTGGCGACTTCTCGAGGCAAACTCTTACTCAGGCTGAAAATCCATGGAGCGGGCATCGCGCAGGGCTAGCCAGGAGCTGAGGCATTTCTAAGCTCACAGCGCCGGTCCCGCTGCCCAACAGGCCTATTTGACACATGAACTGGGCTTGGCCCCGCTGACCAATAGGGCTACCGGACACGTAAACTGGGCTTGGCCCCGCTGACCAATAGGGCTACCGGACACGCAAACTGTGCCTGGCCCCACTGACCAGCAGGCCTTCTGGACACGTAAACCCGGCCTGGTCCCGCTGACCAACAGGCCTTCTGGACACGTAAACTGAGCCCGGCCCCGCTCACCAACAGGCCTACCCGACACGTAAATTGGGTCTGGTCGACCCGGCTGCGAGACGACATGGAAGTTAACACAAGACTGCGCGGGAGTCTGTGAGGGGCAACACCAGACGGCGCGGAAGACAGCCCGACCGGACGGCGGCGACCGGCGGCTACGGCTTCGCCACCTTGAACTGCATGTCGACCGACTTCCAGCGGTGCACAGACGTCTGCGAGCTACGTCCGAGACGGGATCCAACCATTAATAGGTGGATTCTGCAGCGGCGATGGCAGCCCCGATATTCACCGGAGGTGCAAATCCGTGCCGACCCGAAGTTAGTTAGTTATTTTGGCTTTAGGGCGCATCGACCATGTTGCTCATATAGCGCCCAATAGGCCCGAAGTAGACGGTACAGGCCATTTATTCCCATGCAGGCGCACTAATGGACGGCTGACCTCTGAGAGGCCAACGTAGCAACACTTGCCAAGTGCACGTCCAACGCCGGCCACTCTCCCTCCCAGGTCAGACATATGTAGCAGGGCATGACAGGAGGTTCAGCTTTGGAGGTCTGTAGCACACGTGACTGCGAATAAAGTCGAGGTCAGCGGCGCCTTGAAAGTGTACGTTAAGCAGACATGTCTACGTTAAGCTGAAAAAGTTTAGCAATTGGAGGTGATTTCCGTGCAACTTAATATTACAGATTATGCTTAATTCCTTACCTTTCGCTCAAGGATGGTGTCTCTCGATGTGCACTGCGTTTGTTCCCAACTGACCCCCCCTCCCCAGAGCAACAATCTGCCCAGGTACCCGATTAAAAGGAATCCGGATTCCAAATTGCGTTCGATAAAAACACAGCCAAAGGGAAGCGGGCTCCAATGATTTCGCTTCACGAAAACGACAAACTTAACAATAGTGGTAATTATATGCGATAAATTACACAAAAAGATGATTATCTGCATTCAGATGACTATGACTAGAGACAAAGAAAGAAGAAAACGCGGAGATGATATAGAACTACACAAATGAACTTCTTCATCACAACTTTTGAAAGTAATAATGACATTTGTTCACAGAATAAGCAAGCACTTCCACTTCGATAAATATTGCTTCCAAAGTGAGAATTTGATGAATATGTTGGCGCTGGAAACCTATCATGCGTAGTATCTTTTCCTACCCGGAGGGAAGAAAACTGCGGAGAGCCAAAAACAAACTGAAAGTAAATAACAAAATGGGACTCCGAATAGTTGCAAATATAGCGAGCGTCGAAATTGACTGCATCCAGGCAAATATCTCCCTTGGGCGATGCGGCGCTTGCCAGCACCTCCAAAGATCATCACAATTGAGAAAAATTGACCAGCAGATCTGGTTTTAAAAAATTCCACATAACAGTGTCGTGTGCCACGGAAGAAAGTAGCAAGTCCAACTGCCACGAAAAAAAAACGGGGGAAAATATACAATGAGTGCATTGATACTTACTACAAGCTACTTTTGCAGACCCCAAGTAATGTTGCAATACTGATAAGGAGTGATTTAATAGGTGGCAGTAACTTCCCTAACACACGAAGTATAGTTAGTTGGCGTACTACGTCCATTGCGTAAGACGAACTTTGAAAAAAAGTAGATTAACGCACTTGAAGTTCACATATATTCCATATATTCCGGCATAAATTCAACAGTTTCCCCGGCATGCAATTAAATGACGAGCACTTATATCTTCCATGTCTTCTGGGTTCAGTCCAAATGACGTTCAAACGGCTTCACCATTTCATGGTAGAATATGAGCATTAAAATATACACCCGAGTGTTTGCCAGCCGATGTCCCCTTTTCTTCCGATCTTATACCGTCCATCACCTCTGATGAACATGTGATGGTCTCGAACAAGCTAAGAGAACTGCCAGTAGAGTCTACTCAATTTTTGATGGTTGAGAGCAAATTAGGAGACTTTGAACAGGGCGTCGTGACGATATTCGATGGATGGAGATTATCTAGGTAGTTTGTCATTGGGCTAGTTGTTCACACAAAGGGGCCATTGATTGGCTCGCTCTGGCGGACTGGCTCGCTCCCGTTGGAAATACTTGGCTCGTTCTAGTAGAGCAATGTTTTCGCTTTGCTTGAAAAGTTTGATACTTTTGAATCCCTTTAAAACTCTGAAGATTGGTTGGTTGGTTATTGGCTTAACGACACATCGACCGTTGAGTCATGCAGCGGCGCCAATCTCTCACGCCGGTTGGTCGCAGGCGAAGAGTAGCGACAGGTGAGGCTCGAACCCACGACCTTTCAATTGTGAGACGAGCAACTTACCCCTAGACTACTCAGCACCTAAAACTCTGAAGAAATTTCGCCCGAAGTTCCATTGCCTTGGAATATAGAGACTACGTGCCATGGAATGCAGATACTTCTGAAGAAGTTTGCAACACTAATAGGAAGCTAAGGATGTTGGGTTCAATGTCGAGGATTCGTGAGCATCTGCCGAATCGCTGGCAATGGCATAAGGCACATCCTAAAGTGCAGCAGCTGTATTTGGTCCGAATTAGATTGGGTTTGGTACGGTTACAACCGCATAATTTGCCCGACTTGAAGCACGGTGAGCGGGAGATCCCGATGAACCGCAAGACCTCGCCTGAAGAGGCCTGTCCTCAGACGATACAGAGGAGGGCTGTTGGCTCAGAGTGGTCCAAACGTTCCAATTTGAAAGGCATCCGGTGTTACGACGCTCGCCGGGACCCTTTTGGGGTACGTTTCCCAGACCCCTGTGAAGGCGATCACCACTCGCAGCTTATCAGGGGACGACCCTTGCCAGCTGACCCGCCAGGGCATGACTCTCGTCCCAGGTTCGTCCAAGGAGGTCCGCACGTCGAACACACCCAAAGACATGACCTTCGCCTGGACGTTTTCGGGGAACCCTCACTCCAAACACTTCCCGAAGCAATATCACCCTGTCCTTCAGAAGACGATCCTCGCCGCAAAAAAGACTCCGAGAAAGATCCTAGTCCTACCTCGTCCGAGGACACCTTCCCCAGGAGGACCCAACCACTCTGGACACGGCGCTGAACGGGATGACACACCCCGCTGGGGGAGAGGGCTGGACGGGATGACACACCCCGCTGGGGGAGAGGGCTGGACGGGATGACACACCCCGCTGGGGGAGAGGGCTGGACGGGGTGACACCCCCGCTGGGGAGAGAGGGCTGGACTGGGTGACACACCCCGTCGGGGGAGAGGGCTGGAGGGGGTGACACACCCCGCTGGGGGAGAGGGCTGGACGGGATGACACACCCCGCTGGGGGAGAGGGCTGGACGGGGTGACACACCCCGCTGAGGGAGAGGGCTGGACGGGGTGACACACCCCGCCGGGGAGAGGGCTGGACGGGGTGACACACCCCGCTGGGGGAGAGGGCTGGACGGGATGACACACCCCGCTGGGGGAGAGGGCTGGACGGGGTGACACACCCCGCTGGGGGAGAGGGCTGGACGGGGTGACACACCCCGCTGGGGGAGATGGCTGGACTGGGTGACACACCCCGCTGGGGGAGAGGGCTGGACGGGGTGACACACCCCGCCGGGGGAGAGGGCTGGACGGGGTGACACACCCCGCTGGGGGAGATGGCTGGACGGGGTGCACACCCCGCTGGGGGAGAGGGCTGGACGGGATGACACACCCCGCTGGGGGAGAGGGCTGGACGGGATGACACACCCCGCTGGGGGAGAGGGCTGGACGGGGTGACACACCCCGCTGGGGGAGAGGGCTGGACGGGGTGACACACCCCGCTGGGGGAGAGGGCTGGACGGGATGACACACCCCGCCGGGGGAGAGGGCCGCACGCAAGCCGTCGGCGCCGCAGCCGGATGGACGGCGACGGCGGCGCCGGCCGGGCGGGGGCGGCGAAGGTCGGAGCGTGGCGACCCGACCTTCGCACCGGCATCTCCGTCCGACCGACGGATGGCCCGGCGTACCCTGCGGCGGCGGAGGGGGCGGGTACGGCGGTGGATACGGCGGTGGGTACGGTGCGGGTACGGCGGGCACGGTAGATACGGCGGGTACGGTGGGTACGGCGGCGGGTACGGGGGCGGGTACGGGGGTACGGCGGGTACGACGGAGGGTACAGCGGCGGGTACGGCTGGCACGGTGGGTACGGTGGGTACGGCGGCGGGTACGGGGGCGGGTACGGCGGGTACGACGGTGGGTACGGCGGATACGGCAGCTACGGTGACGCTGAACTCGCCGCCGTACACCTAACAGCATACTCATAGGTGTCGGCCGTCCGAGGCGTCGAGAGGTACGTCATGTGATTCAGCACCCCCTCCCCCCCCCTCGGCCTCTCAGTCCAGCTAGATCGACATTGTGCGGTCCCCGGAAGCAGAAGGAACACCTAACAGCTGGGCAATTGTTTGCCGGTCAGCGACATCAGCAGAGACGAATGACGCAGTAAAACGACCATTGATCAAGCGGGTCAAACCATGGCCAAAAGACACAATTCCCATTGTATGGATGACACCAAAAGCGCATGTGTAGGACAAAGGGTAGTATATTATTAGAGAGCATTCACGTGGAACCCTAGGTAAGTCGGGAACATCAATTTCTGAATTATGAAGGACGCTTCGACAAACCCGGATCTTCCACAGCGGAGGATGCCCAGATCCAAGGTCGAGACTATCCGGGATAGTCGCCGGTTCACCCAGACTGTCGGACGAAGAAAAGGAATGCATGACGAGACTTCGTTTGCGCTGGACTGCGATTCCTTCCGTAGCAATGTATCTGAATTGCATCAGACTGCTGACGAAGAGCATAGCTACCTCAGTGAGGCTTACAATCCATTATCTAGGCCCTTCATGTCTTCGACATCAATATGTGGTCCTTAAGAAGAGCATCTTGACTTCCAGAACTTTAATAACATCAAGTATGTATGTATGTGTGTATGTATGTATGTATGCATGTAAGTATGCATGTGTATGTATGCATACATGTATGTACGCATGCGTGTGAGTAACTAAGATGTTTACTTCTACTTTGTATTGCAATTGTTCGAAGACGTTAATAGAAACTTTAGAAGCACTTTTGTCGTGAGAATGAAGCAAATCAGTGACTGAAAACGCAAATCTAGCCATGAACCAATACCATAACTGCAGAACAGTGTAAGATGCCTTACATATCGTTCCATGATGAACATCATCATAGCACAACCTAAGTGTCCAGAAAACGAGCATCTGAGAGGACAAACGACGTGAAAAATTATGATATCAAGCATACAATCATCATATTTCCAGGTGCAATTATATTTATGTATTATATAATGCATATGTACGTTATAGTCCAGCCTCCCATTCACCTCCACCCTACATCCTGGTTCCACTTCTGGTTGTCGAACATGGACTGAAATGGTCCCGTCTGGGCAGTGCGGCGTCCTGTCATCTTCACACAGCCTGTTTCCTTACTGCTCCTTTGCATTATTCATATTACTTTTATATACGTGCATACACTAAATACATAGTTTATATACCTTTTTCTCGAATGCGTTTATTCAACAGTTCACCACACACTATCGCGCCATAACAGCGGTTATTCAGAGGAAGGGCCTGACCACAAACAAAATCAAAGAATAAAACAAGAGCACCGCCGTCCCTGAGTTGGCACCTGACCTGGACAGTATAATCTGACCCACAGAGGGGGGGCATGACACATGACTCAGGGCCATTCCGGCCGACATGACCGGCGGCCACTCCGGCCGACAGGGGAGGACGATATCTCCACAGACCGCGGGCATCTACCGCCAGAGTCACCGCTCCACAGTCGAGGTCAAGGGGCACGCCGAGACCGCAGAGCGGTCTTCCCCGTTTCGTCACGGATTACGTCCTGTTCCGGGCATAGTCATGACCCAGCCAGAACGTGACAGTGGGCTGCCCCAGCTGATGTGATCAGGTGATGGACCGCCCCAGCTGTGGTGTAACAATGGGCTGTCCTAGCCCACTGAAGTTACCCCAGCTGATGTGATCAGGTGATGGACCGCCCCAGCTGTGGTGTAACAATGGGCTGCCCTAGCCCACTGAAGTTACCCCAGCTGATGTGATCAGGTGATGGACCGCCCCAGCTGTGGTGTAACAACGCCACTGAATCCCAACATGTGATCAGGTGTGGAAGCCCCAGCTGTGGTGTAACAATGGGCTGCCCTAGCCCACTGAAGTTACCCCACCTGATGTGATCATGTGATGGAACGCCCAGCTGTGGTGTAACAATGGGCCGCCCTAGTTGACTGAAGTTACCTCAGCTGATGCATCACCAGGTGGTGGACTGTCCCAGCTGTGATGAACAATAGGCTGTCCTAGCTGACTGCAGCTGCCCTAGATGTGGTGGCGGACTGGTCCAGCTGATATATGATGTGAGGGATTTCCCCAGCGGTGACGCAACGGTCGGCTGAGCCAGCTGATCGAGGCGGAAGAGCAGGAGCCGTGAAGGACGTCGAGTGAGAATTGGACAGGCTAAGTGTCTGGGCGAGCCGATTATACACGCGTGATGGCCGGCGGCCACTCGGTGGAAACGAGAGGCATGAAGTGGCTCGCGCTGCACGAGCCCATTGGAAATTGCCCGTGATGTTATGACAAAATGTGAGTAGGGTTGGTATCTGTCCAGCCAAAGGCGAAGCACATTCGCCGTTTCGCAGGTTCGAGTTGCCCGATGCTCGACCGATCTCGACGCTCAAACGAACGGTGAAACGGTAGGGAAAAAGTTTCGGTCAGAAGGTAACCGAATATAAATGCGAAGGGAGCCATCAATTCAGTTCATATCGCTCCGATGTCAGATGGTGGCTTTCAAGTGTAATTCTACTCTTCTGTCCGGTGGAGAAACGATGCTGCCGATAAAATGCGCCGGGTAAAAGGTGCTTCATTACAGCACGGTTGGCGCCATCGGCAGGGGTCAAAGAGCGGAAACGTGAGCTCGTCTGACCACCGCCGTTCCTGCTGCCCGTCGATGGTTATCAGCAGGAAAAGCGGCAGGCACGGACACGGAGCCGGTTAGTCTAGCTTCTCACCGAATCGAAGACTGGCCGATGACGGACAGGCCATAATCAACATTTTAGTGGTGAAACTACTACCGGTTGTTCGCAAATCGGGAAGGAACACGGAAACTGACGGCGCATACATCTTGTAGCAGCCGTCATTAACAGTCTTAAAACATCGTGGAAAAATTCCCGTCAGGTTTACAGCCACAAATCACGCGTCAAACCAAATTACGATGTGATAGCCCACTACGTTTCATGTCGATGTTACAACGCCCATAAATGCACAGAGCCTGGCGCGGTGATGCAATCGAGCTCACCATGACGTGATGTCAAACTCGCCATGACGCCAAACTAGCAACCTAGACCAACACTGGCCAGGAACATGCCAGGAGCAGCGTCGTGATGACGCCCGCAAAACTGACAGCACCTCAGCACATTACTGGCAACTACTCGCCTTTGTCAACAATGCGGCTACGTGGACCGTCACGCACAAGTTCAGAGCATAAGGTGACCAACCGAGCAAACCTCGCGGATTCATCACACGACCTCCATCTCATGACAAATATTTCGGTTTGCCTAAGGTCACACTTTACCCGACCGGCAACAGGTCGATTCACACTATTTAAGGGATTTCTTAAATAACCACCTCAGGTCATTTGGTGGCCGCTTTTCATCGCGTTATGATTGAGCTTTGAAACTTCGTGACTTTCCCTGAAGTTATTTTGCACGTGTTATCCAAAAACAAACATTTTATGGTTAATCAGACTGTGCACCCGGAGACAGCAAACCAGAGCCAGTCTGAAGACCAGGGGAAAGTCTATGTACCCGGAGACAGCAAACCACAGCCAGACTGGAGGCCAGATGCAGATCAGACAGCGTGTCCGGAGACACCAAACCGGAGCCAGGCCGAGCACCAGGGCCAAACCAAACGGACAAACAGCGCCAGACCGGAGATCGGATCCAGCTCGGATGGCGCACTCGCAGCGAGACCAGACGACACACCGGGAAGCTGGCCAGACGGCGTGGCTGGAGGAGTGGGGGCCGGAGGCGCCTTTCTCCGGATCGGTTGTGACATCGCCCCACCAGTAGGTCAGCGGTCACTCGGGGCTGGGACGGCGGCGGACCATCCCACACGGTCCCCGCGCCTCGCTCTCGCCGCATCCCCCCACCCAACACAACACAACAGACAAAGGAGGCGACGCTGCTGGCGTGGCACTGGTCTGTTTGTAACCGGGCGGTCAACCTGCGGGCAGTACGCGTCCTTGATTTCGTATCGATTGGAGGCTGGCCCGCTTGGCCTCAGGGCACAAGGTAAGTGATGGTGTTCTTGTTGGCTGGTCGGTCAGCTTAATTGTTGATACTTCGGGGCATCGGTGAACGATTCATGCGCACTAACGGGGTTGTTAATGGAGATTTAAGATGCATTAGTGATGTATCTGCGAGATATTAGTCGACAACTTTCAATAACAAGCACTCTAGATATCTCTCAATAGCAGACATTGTAGATACCTCTCAATAACAGACATTGCAGACAAACAACTATCAATAGCAGCCACTGCATGCAACTCTCAATAACAGCACCTGCAGACAACTATGAATAAAAGACACTGCAGACAACTAGCAATAAGACACTGCAGACAACTATTATTAACAGACACTGCAGACAACCATGAATAAAAGACAATGCAAACATCTATTAATAACAGACACTGCAGACAACCAACTCTCAATAACATACACTACAGACAACTAGCTCTAAATAACAGACACTGCATACAACTCAATAACATACACTACAGATAACTAGCTCTCAATATCCGACACTGCATACAACTCAATAACAGACACTACATACAACTAACCCTCAATAATATACGCTGCAGACAACTCTCAATAAAGGACATCGCAGATAACCCCCAGCAACTTTCAAACGTGGTACTATACGACACCAGCTCCTCAGCATTCACATAATGCTGGTACAGGTACGGGTACAGGAGTCTTAGCGAATTCGTCACACCTCAGCACTGATCAGACAATCGGGGACAAATTTAGTGGGACCCAGAACAATGTGCATTGTGTCGAAACGCTATTGATGGTAAACGGACACAATAACGAGAGTACTGATGAGGCGCCGATGCGCCAGTAGCAGCGCGCTAACGAAGCACATCTCGCCTGTATTAACACTACGAGGGCAAATGTGTTCACCTTCGCGGTCGCCACACGCCGCCAATTTCAGAGAGCGGCCGCCCCGGCAGCGTTTGGCGTCATATAAATTCGAGTGGCACCGGGCGAAAGCTGATTGGTTGGTTGGTTATTGGTTTGTACGACACATCGACCGTTGAGTCATGTAGAGCCAATCTCTCACGCCGATTGGTCGCGGGCGAAGAGTAGCGAGAGGTGAGGCTCGAACCCACAACTTTTCGATTGTGAGACGAGCAACTTGCCCCTAGGCTACTCGTCCCCCGGGGCGAAAGCTGACAGTGCCGGCCGACCGATGGGTGAAGCTGACAGTGTCGGCTGACCGATGGGTGAAGCTGACAGTGTCGGCTGACCGATGGCCAAAGCTGACAGTGTCGGCCGACCGACGGGCGAAGCTGACAGTGTCGGCAGCCCGATGGCCCGATTCCGGTGCGGTCACGCCAAAACCGGGCCTGTCAGGGACACCAGGGGGACAGGAGAGCGGGCTGCGCGCAAATCCACCGCCACCCACTGGTTCAACACGAGAATACACTCTTTGGCCTCCAAATTTGGCAACCTTCAGTGCGCCGAACGAGCCGAATTGTCGCGTCACAGCTGGCCGGCCACTGCATTATGTAGCCACCTGCAGACACGATAATGGGCTGAGAGCCCAACTTGGGCCAGACATACTTTTGAGCACCACATGATAAGCAAATGTCCATAAATACAACCAACGTTTTGTCACCACCTTCTGTAGGAAACGTCCAACATTTTGAGCAACCATTTTTGTTGCGTAGAACACGTCTGGGGAGGGACACACCACATTGGAGGGGTCGTCACGAGCGCGGTAACAGTGGTCGTTGCTGGTTTAATTGCGCTGAAGTGTTCAGTGACAGGAATGAGTGCGTCTGCATTAAAGGTCGGTGACATTCTGCAAGACTTTGGCAAAACCTACGACAGGAATATGTCAAGGATGGACACATTATGCTCATCAGCTATCTGGACACTGATCCAAGCTTGGTACGGCCGGAGCTCCGCCTGCCGAGATACAAAAGTGCGTGGGGATTTTGTGCTGCAGGGAGCTCACGCTCTCATCTCCAGCTGCGTGAGATTTGTGCTCGAGGGAGCTCACGCTCTCATCTGCATGTAAGTTGCGTATGTCCGGAGCATAATGCTGCTTTTCCCTGGGACTATAGCACACGGCCGTATCGGTACCTACTGAGTTGCCTACTTAGCTTACTACCTATACGTATATCAATATAAAGATAGTGCCTAACATTCTGGTATAAGGGCTTTGCAACCGTTGGTTATTAGAATCACCGATATATACAACTTCCATCTATCGATATCGTTCACTATAAAAATGTGCGCCCTTGATCAGCATTAGCTGATGAAAGATTTAAAGCTTGTATATGCTTAATAATATACACTCCTATTTATTGCATTCGTACTTTCGCCAATGCCATCACAAGCCATCCGCGCTTGGAGTTCCTATATTTCTGGTGGGACAGCGCCAGCATTGCTCTTGGCCTCCACCAACATTTGTCCCGCCAACATAAAGCCGTGAAAACATACTTCATTTTGGACGAAAGGGGCAAATTTCCTGATTTCGTGGAATGCCATGCCCTCATTCCCAACAGACACATTATAATATACGGCTGTGTCTAGGCGACTCCTATGAATCATAGTATTTGGTCCACTATTTACTTCCATTTCATTTTACTCCGATTTAGTTTTGAAAGGAGTGACTCCCGGCCTTCGCCGAGGAGTCACAAAAATAAACTACCATAAAAACCACCATGAAGCTTCACGGTCACAAAAGTGGCAGAACCAGGTGCCAGTTCTTAAGGGGGACGGATGCGATAGCCTCAGTTCTATTCTCGGCTGGGTGCTCCCTGGCCCAACAAACACTTATTGAACCCATTGCTCCACCCATTACACAACCACAGGTTATCTACACTGCTGATGGCTGCGGGCTATGCACCTCGCTACAGAGCCTGCCAGGAAGCGTGAATACCAGGTATTCTCACTGGTTATGACGGCAACAGCCGAACGCGACTGCAGTTGCAGCACACACCGAAAAGTTTGCTAAGGAAGGAGTTCGATGCCCAGATGCCGCTAGAAAGAAAATTCATTACCGGTGTTTCAAACTAATTCGGTGCTAGTGTGTCGGAGTTGAGAATAATCTGCAGTACGCGGTGGATGGCTGGAATATTCAGGTGAGTTAATTATTGGGGGTTTCTGGCGCATCAAGTTCGTTGGTAATGAATATTCAGGCGACATTCAGTCAAGTGGAACACTGCAAAGGATTCGGACACGAAAGGCCACATCTTTATATCAACATGCAACTCTTGGTTGTTGTTATTCTTGGGGTTTAGGGGCGCATCAACATATAATTACTGGAAACAATGGTGTGAGGCCAAAGAGAAGGGTCGTCCGGCGCAAGTCTCAGTCCGTTTGGATCTGTGTACGATACAAATAAGTTTGTCTGCACCAAACAAGCAGAAGTTGAGAAAAGCTGCAACACGTTTGCGCTGAAGTGATCCTCTCAGCGCTGCAAGCGGCCGGCTGCGATGGGAATTGCGCGGCAAACAGCGTTGCGCCATGTATCCCTGTCCCTGCTGGTGTTGGGAGCTGGCAAACATAGCCTCGCCGCAGGCTATGTTTGCCAGGCAAGCATAGCCTCGCCGCAGGCTATGTTTGCCGGGCAAGCATAGCATCGCCGCAGGCTATGTTTGCCAGGCAAGCATAGCATCTCCGCAGGCTATATTTGTCAGGCAAACATAGCATCTCCGCCAGCGTTTGCCAGGCAATAGCCTCTGCACGGGGTACGACGCGCTTCGCTGCACACCGGCACAAAACAGCACTCGTGTGACCTAATTTTCGTCGTGGCTTTACGCAAAACTAAATCGTCTCAGCCAACTGCCACAAGCTTAGCGCCTGTTTCACGCACTGCGCCGCGCAGTGACTGGAAATGGTGCCTCCGGTGTCTCCATGAGACGTGACGGAACCACTGACCAATCATTTGGATGCATCTGGATGCTTCAAAGAAACTTCATAGTCCATCATTTCTCGTACATCCAGTGAAAGTACATGACAAAATATTCCTACCCTGATAATCAGTGTCGTCAAAATGACTTTGTAGAAAGTCGTCGGCAGGTTTGTATCTTGTTACGTCAGATCCATTCGCCGACTTTCTGTGCACGCTCTACGCGCCTTACCATGGCGTGTGCACAGAGAAGGCGACCATCACACGAACCCCACTGTGCGTCTGCACCCGCATCGACTCAACACGGTACTTCAGCTTGTTGCGTGAGGAACGACCATCACAAATTGGCTGCCGGCTCAGCCGAGATGATTAGGCGGAGTTTAGGGGCGCGTCGACTGCCAAGGTCAGTTTGCGCGGGCTCGACCGTGCCGGGCATCCCGCCGGTGTGAGTGGCGCCGGGCGAAGCTGGCCCTGTCGGCCGGCCGACGGGTCAGGTCTAGATGCGATCCCGCCAAAGCCAGGCCGGCCACCGGCTCCAGAGTGGTCGGAGAGCGCACTGTGGGCAAATCCGCCGCCGAGTGGTAGTTTTAGACGCAAACCGACCTTTTGGCGTCCGAATTTGACGAATTTCAGCGCGCCGGGCAGTACAAATTTCCGCACAGCAGCTCGCCGGCGCCTACAGCGATCGCCACGACACAATCGCCGATATGTAGATACAGTTGGAAAGCTGACCGGTGTAACCGTTGTCCGTGCACGCGCCACGCGCCATCTCTGGCCCCGCACAAAGAGAAGGCCGCCTATTCACCGTTTTTTTTCACGATCGGGTTTGGAGATGGAAAACGATTAACAGTGGCGAAATGCCGCTGCCTGCACTAACCGGGTTCGTGCACCCGCTTCACTTCTCAAATCGATCATCACCGCCTGCTGTGTACAAGGGGGTCGTCATGGCTCAAAGTGGTCCATGTCGAGACCTATACAATCTGTTCTGTTTCTCACACTGCTTAAGCTGATGCCAGGAACATTTTTGTTTGGTAAATCAATGGCACGCACACGCATGCCCAGCCGCGGTGCACACGGCATCTTCAGATTTGCTTTGCTGCAAAGTCTGCCGGCAATCGGCCACGGTATATTTCGCTGCTGGAGCGAATTTCCGCCGGCACAAATTCCCGAGTTGTCCTCGTAGAAATGGCCCGGAACAGTGGCAGCATGCGATTGGGCGGAAGGCTGCTCCACAGTTGGGCATTGTTGAGTGGGGCGTAGTCGCGCTCAGCCACACAGCCAACCAACACCACCAATTCACATGAGTGGAGTGGGCCCATCCACATGGTGAGGCGCCGACAGGTGGCCGTTCCAAAGAGCCGCGATAAAACTTAAAATAGTTATTGGTCTGGTGAAACTATTTCCTTTCACTGTCTAATCTCGTGGTGGTCTATGTTAAGAAACAGCTAAACATGGCAAAGCGTCCTCAGTTAGTTAGTTAGTGGTGGATTGGAGTTTAGGGGCGCGTCGACATCTAGGGTCATTTTGCGCCCATCAGTTAGTTAGTCAGTTAGTTATTTTGGTTTTAGGGCGCATCGACCGTGTTGATCATATAGCTCCCATGGCAAGGCGGCGTCGCCTGCATTTATCGTCTCCATGCAGCGACTACATTTTTGCAGCTGACCTTCGGCTCCGGCTCTGCACACGGTGCCCGTCACCGTGACATAGAGCGGCGCCGGTCATGAGCGTGACACAACTGGATGACGAGCTTTCTGCATCGTGCATCACCCACCACGAAACGGCCGCGGTCGCTGACGAAGCGATCTGCCTAGCAGGAGATTAGGCCCAGCGGAGGCGGAGCGTCTACCCTAGTTTAAAAAATGTTTATTGCACATCGATGATATCTCGACGGGCCAGTGACGATGAATTGGCGATCCTTCATTGCTTCTGATGATGGCGATTACTCCTGGTAATGAGCACGTGACGCTGTTAGGTGTTTTTATCTTACTTCGTGGATCGACGGATCATCAAATTGGCATATTGAGGGCAGGATATCAGGCTAAGACGGTGTCTTCTATACATCGTAATCATAGCAATGAACCTACGACGGTGTCTTCTGTATACGGTCAAACTGCCGTTTTCTATGACCTTCGCGGCCTTCTGCCGCCGACCTCTCCCCACCCACTCAGATCTGGAAAACACGCACCGTCCGATTTATTCAAAATGAAGCCAACGCATCGTCGGAGCACAGCCTACTCAATGCCTTACAACTGCAGCATTTGCTCAACGGTGGGCTCAAGAAGCACGGAGGATGAAAATTACAAGTCGTTCTATATCTTTTGGAAACTCATCGAGTCCTAGAAGATATTTTATGGATATACTTAAAGTTTATAAAGGCCTATTCTGCACTTGTGCACGAAAAGTACATTTCAGCGCAAGCGTTGACTAGGAACGCCAAAATAGGAGGGTTATTCTTGTGGTGACCACGGAACGCTTATATTTGGAACACTTGCGTGCCTTCTGTGTCTCCTCAAACAACATGTGGTGGTCCAAGCTCAGTTTTGGGTCATGAGTGTATGTTGAAATTCGCAAGGGAATAAAGGCACTCAAAATGGGGTGTTCGAGCATATTTATCTTCCTTTCGAAAACCATGTTAATGCCGTGTCTGGGCCGAGCGAATCCTCCATATAGGTAAAGTAAATTTCACTCCTTACAATCATATCAAAAGGGACGAAGGCGAATGCAAATGAAAGAAAATTGTTAACAGTACGCTTCTACCCAAAATTTCTAGTATTCATGACTCGAGAGCACGCTGTCGATATCGAGATGGAAGCAAACAGGGAACATCCTAAATGGCTTAGTCAGCTACGATATCGACATGGCAGCAAACAGGGAACATCTTCAATGGCTTAATCAGCTACGATATCAACATGGCAGCAAACAGGGAACATCTTCAATGGCTTAGTCAGCTACAAATGCCAGAGGATATATTTGGTGAATAGATGTCAATGCCCTTGCAAGTTTTGATGCTCTGTTTATGCATCGCGGTACATAAGCTATACCCCAAACTTTGCTTCTTTGGAACCATCAGTGATCGTAACTGCACACTCGGCCTCAGTTTATCAACCTCACCCTTGCATATACCACGAACCATCGGACGGATGCATCCAGGCTACAGCTTTGACGGCAGCGGCAAAAACAAATCGGCCGTCCCTGGGCCGCTCAAATGTATCCACGGAACTGCCATTGGCTATCCAAAATATGCAAAAATCCCACTTCAATGTTAGCTAATTCCGATGTCCATACAATACACCTCGATCATGGGGCATGCATACGAAGAAAATCAACAGCTAGTTGTCGCACATCATCTTCCCGTACAACATAACACAGGATATGCCAATATATGACTTGACTCACAAAAACGCTAAACCAGACAAAGCTCGCCTCCCTAAATCCCGTCCTGGTGTAACGCCTGACAAAACTGGGACTTTGTCCATTGACAGGACGTGCGTCAATACAAGCGGGAAAATGATAAATTTGCCGAGCTCTAACCGCTATTCGGAAATGGCACGCGAAAGACCTCGGAACAGAATCCGCCCCTTTCTCCCTCGCTGCACAGGAATAGGATTACCGATTCAAAGAGAGGTCAGATGCTCATGGGCAAATACCACATATCAAATACCTGACCACGACTAAAAATACTGTGCAAGGGCTATAATCTAGCTAAGAACTGGGATTACGAATATAGTACCTTTTAAATCCCAAATACAGCAAGGCACGGCAAAGTAGTAGTTCCCATGTAGTGAGCTCGACTAAAAAATGCGAAACTACAGACTATCTCGGACAACAGCCAAGCAGGTCAGTTGCGAAGTACCCATGAGAACTGGCAGGGGGTCATGGGTGCAGTTCCCCGGCAGATATTCAGTGTAGATATTCATCCAGCCGTCTGCCTCGGTTACGGTCCATGGTTGCAGCGACTACTTGCGATGCGCGCTGGCTGATTGATGGCCTTCGCCGTGCAATGCATAGAGAATACAACAGCCGCAATGAAGACGTAGAGCACCATACTATGATCGTACCACATACACAGCATACGGAAGTGCGAGCTTACGTTAACCCGGCAATCGTCCTTCGTCGTGCACAAATTGACAACAAGACAGCCCGTCGCATCCGTTTGGAGGCCGTCAGCTGAGCTGACAAGTCGTCCGTGACGAGGGGCGGGGTCACTCCTCAGCGGCGCGGGAGGATGCTGGCGGCTCACTGCCGACCGCCAGCACCCATACGTCGCGCGGGCGGAGGTGCTGCCGCGCTCGGCCGGTCGCCGCAACAGGCCGCCACAGGGCCGCCCGCATTCTCCGCTCGGCAGAGCCCGCCGGCCGCACAAACACCGCCGACAGGCTCCGCCAGCGGGTCGTCTCACCAATCCGTCGCGCGTCCACGACAGAGACACACGCCGTCCAGGTCAACGTTCAGATCACCGGTCCGAGCACCGTCCAGGTCACCGCCCCGAGCACTGTCCATATCGCCGTCCAGATCACCGCCCCGAGCACTATAAAGGGATTGTCATCCAGATCTCCGTCCAAGTCAACATCCAGATCACCGCCCCGAGAACCGTCCACATCGCCGTCCAGGTCACCGTCCTGAACACTGTCAACATCACCGTCCAGATCGTCGTCCAGAGCACTCTCCACATTGCCTTCCAGATCAACGTCCAGATCACCTACGCGATCGCCGTCTACATCGCCGTCCAGACCACTACTCCATCACCATCCGGATCGCCGCCCAGATCACCATTCCAATCACTGTCCAGAAGAGTCCAGATCAGTGTCTATATCAGCGTCCAGATCAGCGCCCAGATCACCGCCCAGATCAATGTCCCGATCAATGTCCTGATCGTCGTCCAAATCACCGCGGAGATCACCGTCCAAAGTCACCGCCCATCTACTGCGCTCGCCATCCAAGAATGACCACGAGAAAGTTTCGGGCGGAAATAGTGGGCTGGGTTCTCCAGAGTGCAAAAACTACCGTCGTCAGTTCGGTTCCCAGATGCTGGACTGAGGCGTGTGGGTTCTTAGCGCTTAGGTTAAGGTTGCGCTGGCTTAGCCACATTCATGTGAAAATATTCTAGCTAGATTCCTATCTGTGTGGAAGATCGCTAAGGTCACGGGAGCTTACCGTCCGATGACTTCAACACAACGCACTTCAACACAACCGAATATTCGTGACACTAGTCTATTCAGCTATGCTGAAGACTTCGACAAAATGAACAAAAGGGTTGAGTGCCATCAAAATACCGCCCTGGAATTACCATTGACCACACAGATTGGATACAAATATAAAATGCCTTCCTTGATATTAGCTGGTATTTATTTCGACAAAGGTAACTTCAAGAGTCCTCCAATCTCGACACCCTGGAAACGCCACTGCCAATCTGAAGCATCAAGGATCAAGCGGCTTTGTTCCCGGCCCTACGCCCGTGGCAAGGGAGTGCCGTGGCCCGCCGCTTCCCTGGGTCGTCCAGCGCCTCAAGTGGACCCTCATGCTGGTACCATTCGCACTGCTGTTCACGGCCAGGGTGCTAAATGTGACACCTTTGACCAGTTGTCTCTCCGGTAGTCGTCAGGTGTCACACGTCCAACGGGCCGAGCTCTTCCGATGCAGCCCCCCCCCCCTCTCCTCTGGATGGGCCGAGCTCTCCCGACTCAGCCCCCCGCCCCCACCCCACCCCCTCCTCCGTCCCGGAAGGTTCGCTCATTGTGGGTGCGCTTTATGTGTGCCCCTGTTTTCAATGTGCCCCTGTTTTTAATGTGCCCCAGTTTTCATATCTACACCGTAACGGCACACTATGATTGACAGCCTGACACTGAGAGGAAAGCCAGCTCACTTTGCGCGGCATCGCATGCACACCCGACCACACGCGTGACTGTATACGGCCATATACAATCCAAAAATGTTATCGCAAGATTTATACTACGTTGATACCCTGAAGATCCCACCACGAAAGCTTTGGCTGCCTGGGCAGTTACCTGGAAGCAGAGCGTCTGGCCAACGAAATGATGCACGATTGGCTAGATGGGTCGCAAGCGGTCTACTTGTGAGCGCACGCCACCGGAATATTTACACGAACATGCGAAATGATGCACGGACAGCTTGGTCAGTCGTAGGCGGTCTACTTTTAATCGCACGCCACCGGAATATTTATACGAACATGACCGTAAAGCCATGCAGACGGAAAAACGCCCGTTTGTTAGCTGTGCAGCATGGGATGGAGGCGTCGGAAGAACCTGCGCCCAAAGTTGGTTCAAACACGACCTGATCCCCCAGATCGGGTGTCATCCCGGCCCCCGGAGTATCGCCGCCTTCAGTAGGCACCGTGTTCGTGGAGAGCTCGTGCTCGTGAGTTAGCTACAACCGAAGCCGAACTGCCCCCCCCCCCCTCTCCCGAAGCGGAACGACCGAGACCGCGACCGCGACCGAACCAAACATCCACCCTCCCAGTCGGTGATCGACCACAGGCACGGCCATGGCAGATATATCTTCAGGGAATTTACACTTTTGCGGCCGAAACATAGCGCCTCCACAGCCGCCATTACTACCACCACTGCCACCAGTGTTCAAATGCTGGTGGGGCTCAGCCTCCGGGGCCTGTACCCCAGCCAACACACTCTCCCGGTACCAGTCGGAACGGCATGACTCGTCCACAACGGCACTCGTTTACAGCTGGCCTAATTCCAGCGGCTCCCGTCCACTACTGACCAGATACCAGCGGCTCCCGTCCACTGCCGGCCATATACCAGCAGCTCCCGTCCACTGCCGGCCAGATACCGGCGGCTCCCGTCCACTGCTGGCCAGATACCAGCGGCTCCCGTCCACTGCCGGCCATATACCAGCAGCTCCCGTCCACTGCTGGCCAGATACCGGCGGCTCCCGTCCACTGCCGGCCATATACCAGCGGCTCCCGTCCACTGCCGGCCAGATACCGGCGGCTCCCGTCCACTGCCGGCCAGATACCAGCGGCTACCGTCCACTGCTGACCAGATACCAGCGGCTCCCGTCCACTGATGGCCAGATACCGGCGGCTCCCGTCCACTGTCGGTCATATACCAGCGGCTCCCGTCCACTGCCGGCCAGATACCGGCGGCTCCCGTCCACTGCTGGCCAGATACCAGCGGCTCCCGTCCACTGACGGCCAGATACCGGGGGCTCCCGTCCACTGCCGGTCGTATGAGACACGGCCCACACGCCGCTCTGGTAGAGCATGTTCGGTGCGACTGCCAGGGATGTAGTTCCGTCCGTGCCACTTCAGCATCCTTCCGATCTTCCCTCACACAAAACTTTATTGGAGCATAACCCGACGTATCAAACCACCATCGGAGTACATCCCCTTCCCCTCCCCGCTCGTCATGGGAGGCATACGGCAGCATTTTCCACCACCAGCCCGCACTTGGCACCACCCACAGCACGAGACCGGCGACACGGTCGCGCCGCGAGCCCCCAGTCACCGCCGAGGGGCGTCTCCCTCGGCGGCGGCACGTCCGCCGGGCGCAGCTCCATCTGGCGTGCGGGTGCCGGGTGTCGGTGGCCCGGTGACCCGGCGACCCGGCTGACCTGACCCGGCGCCGGCGACCGTCACGCACGCCGGCCGACCCTGACGAGTGACGTGCGGTCGGCCAAATGGCACCGAGCCAGGTCAGGTCGGGTCAGGTCGGGTCAGGTCAGGTCGGGCAGCGGCCAGACGCTGCTGTGGGAAGCGTGGTAAAGACAGCGGGCACAGCCGCGCCGCCGCCCAGCCGTAACACGAACGGCCGACAGACACGACATCGCTGCTCCGAAGACGGCCCGGACCAGCGCAGAGGTGGGCTCCACGCGAGACGTACCGGAATACACGACACTCGCCGTCCGGTGGCGGGTTACGTCCTTGGAGATCAGGAGCATCGAGACGGCTGACCGTCCCCCCAGGAGTTCGTCTCCAGCCAAACCTAATAAAATTCAAACATGCCAGCATGTGCTTTTCACTAAAATGAGTGGTAAGCATGTGCTACGCGTCAACAATCCTCCGCGTCAACAATCGGCAGGGGATGTGAACAGCGGCTACTGTGACGTCATCAGGTGATACCTGTTGGTGACGTCGCCAGTAGGTCGGCTGCAGGGAATCGTGGGGCGGCTGATCCTTTCGGCACTTCACAGGCACGAACGCAAGCCCTGCAGCGGCCGCGAAAAATGCAAATCCATCCTGCCGCTCCTGCTACGGAGAATACGGTAAAAACGAGAAGTACAGTGACCACACCAAGGTCACAAGAACATCCGCCGTCTTGGTGGCTAACAACCGCAATGGCCGAGAAATCGCATACACACATACATATATATATATGTATATATAATTTAGTTCTGATCACACTAAACGGTCCGAGGCTAAGTTTTGCACATATATAAATGTCAGCACGCAGGCATCTGCAACTGCCATGCAATCTCCCGCAATGAAGAGGAGTCCTTGGCGCACGACGACGTTCCCTGGGCAACTGCAGAACTTCAGACGACGGCAACTTCAGACGAGTCACCGCTACGCCCACCTGGCCGTCGGTGCGCCACCCCCGTGCTCCGCCAACAGTCTCGTCACCGTGGTGCCCATCGGCGTTGACCGGTGCGCCGTCAGCACGCTGTGTTTGTGCGGTGCCGGGGTGTCAAGGACCACCGCCGAGCCCTCTGCTCGCAGACGCAGTGTTCCCACGCCCGGCGCCCGTCGCCGCTGCCGTGGACGCCGGCTCAGGGTGTGCACACCTGGCCGTCGCTGGGGTGGACCGTGTGTGGACCGTGTGTGGACAGTGTGGACAGTGTGTGGATCGTTCGTGGATCGTTCGTGGACCGTGTGTGGACCGTGTGTGGACAGTGTGGACCGTGTGTGGACCGTGTGTGGACTGTGCACTACTGTGTGTGGACCGTGTGTGGACCGTGTGTGGACCGTGTGTGGACCATGTGTGGACTGTGTGTGGACCGTGTGTGGACCGTGTGTGGACCGTGTGTGGACCATGTGTGGACAGTGTGGACCGTGTGTGGACCGTGTGTGGACTGTGCACTTACTGTGTGTGGACCGTGTGTGGACCGTGTGTGGACCGTGTGGACTGGACCGTGTGTGGACCGTGTGTGGACCATGTGTGGACAGTGTGGACCGTGTGGACCGTGTGTGGACCGTGTGTGGACCGTGTGTGGACCATGTGTGGACCGTGTGTGGACCGTGTGTGGACCGTGTGACACGTGTGTGGACCGTGTGTGGACCATGTGTGGACCGTGTGTGGACCATGTGTGGACCGTGTGTGGACCGTGTGTGGACCGTGTGTGGACCGTGTGTGGACCGTGTGTGGACCGTGTGTGGACCGTGTGTGGACCGTGTGTGGACCGTGTGTGGACCGTGTGTGGACCGTGTGTGGACCGTGTGTGGACCGTGTGTGGACCATGTGTGGACTGTGTGTGGACAGTGTGGACCATGTGTGGACCGTGTCCACTTACGTGTGTGGACCGTGTGTGGACCGTGTGTGGACCGTGTGTGGACCATGTGGACCGTGTGTGGACCGTGTGTGGACCGTGTGACCGTGTGTGGACGTGTGGACCGTGTGGACCGTGGGTGCGGTGACCTGTGCTGCACGTGTGTGGACCGTGTGTGGACCGTGTGTGGACCGTGTGTGGACCATGTGTGGACTGTGTGTGGACCGTGTGTGGACCGTGTGTGGACCGTGTGTGGACCATGTGTGGACTGTGTGTGGACAGTGTGGACCGTGTGTGGACCGTGTATGGACCGTGTGTGGACCGTGTGTGGACCATGTGTGACTGTGTGTGGACAGTGTGACCGTGTGACCTTACCATGTGTGGACCGTGTGTGGACAGTGTGGACCGTGTTTACCGTGTGGCCGTGTGACAGTGTGTGGCCGTGTTTGGACATGTGGTCGTGTGTGGACAGTGTGTGGACCGTGTGTGGACCGCATGTGGACCGTGTGTGGACCGTTTGTGGACCGTATGTGGACCGTGTGTGGACCGTGTGTGGACCGTGTGTGGACAGTGTGTGGACAGTGTGTGGACCGTGTGTGGACCGCGTGTGTGGACCGTAGAGTCTGCCTCAGACGGCACCAGGTCAAACACGGGTCAATCGATCCAGCCGGTGACGGCTCACTTGAGCCCCGCGCGCTGTGTCACGTGGAACAGGGCAGGTCAAATGACCATCATTCGAAGCATAGCCGTATGGCCGATACAAAATAACTTTGATAAAGAGTGTCGTGAAAAATGACAAGCATCTGGACTGCGGGGTCCTAAACTGCTGACTTGCGCTCTTCAGAGCGCAAGTCAGCAGTTTGCCTGAGACGTGATTTTTTCGTGATATTCAACTGGTCTCCGCAGGACCGAGTATGCAACCAAGCTGCCACTAAGGCATAAATCATACCCCATATACTATCTGCATTGGTGGTGGCCTCGCAGCACTCCTCCTGCGCGATGACGAGCACCAACTGGGACGACATTCGTCACGAATCGTGCGGTGGTGTTCGTGGTGTCAGCACGCGGGTCACGGCACACCGAGGCTGCGGAGCAGCCTCCGACAGGTCAAGGTGGTGGCAGCATAAAAACCGCCACCTGAAGCTGCCCCGTCACTGGCCGCGTCACTGCTGGTGTCACTGTTAGGGATTACTGCTCGCGTCACCGATGGCATCACTGCTGACTATGTCGCTTCCCGTCACTTTCAGAAGTCTGAATCGATTCACTGTCGACTCAAGCGTGTTGGAGATGAAGCATTCATAATCCATTCATTCATGGCAAACGTAGTTCCGTTTTTTAATGAATCACTTACTTCGCTGCAAAATCACGGAATGATCGATTCATCAAAGGGTGTGAAATGCGCATTGTGATCCTTCTCATGTGCATAAACGAAGTTCAGATTCGGCGGATTCAAATAAGCAAGGTGGGATGCGTGGTGCCAGTACCTATTGATGTCGCCGTCCGTATGGTAATTAGTGATCGATCACCACCACGAATTGCTCGCGCATTATCGTTGGGGTTTAGGAGCGCATCAACTACGTCGGTTATGCAGCTCGTGCATTACCATTAATGTATTGGATAGAAAACACAACGAATATTCAAAAGACGATGGATCTTCCATAGCCAGCTGGGTTGCTTGCCAACTGCAAACAATTCTGCAATAATGTAATGCTATCATGCTATCATGTTACCATGCATCAATGATAATATCCTATCAACGACATCACAGACGAGGTAATCCAGTGAATATGATTCCCTGCTTGGCCTACATACATCCGATATTCTTTCTTTTGGTATCAGCCTGAGCCTAAATATGTGCAGGCATGCATCTGCGATGTCTAGACTAACGCTTCTTCTATGAATAATGGAGGAGAGTGCGACGACAAGGAGTCAGACTATCGCTGAGATACCAAGGACATGTTCAATGTTCGCTGCTGGGTCATAACAGCGCCATTCATGATCCGAAGGGTCACGAGAGTCACTACAGATGCCGTGCATCATGTACACCACGGTAATGTGCATCGACGACGAAGTACGTCGGCAACCTCGGCTCACAGCAGAGCTGCTGTCAGCAGGTATGACGTCAGTGAAGAAGCCCCGCTGCGAGCATCGAGCAACACCCCAACAACCACGTACCGGGAGGCGTGTTTGTGTGCTCATTAAGGAAACACTCCGCGTCAAGGAATTGCTGTGGTTCTACGGCAGTTGCTAATTAACCAGTACCGTTGCGGTGTTCACAGTTTTCAGTGCGTGCGTGAGCCTAATACTTGCCAGCAACAGTGGGATTATGGATGTCAGCAGCAGTAACGGCATTAACATTCCATTCCTCATTTCACCTTGAGTGAAAACTGAAAGGCTACCGAACTGCAGCTTCCAGTATTGGGAATGCCTTGAATTCGTCAGATACAGACTCTGTTGAAAGAATTAAATTGGAAGAATTTTGTCTGAAGGTGAAAATTAGACGACATGGAATTCCAAGGCGCCCACATTCGCATATGTTTTGTAATTGAGGAAAGTGGAATTCAATGTTTAATGCAATTATCAAAATAAAGAATACACACATTGCAAACGTAGATCAGCAAGGGGCACAGAGCTGGGATTTAATTATATTTATCAATAATATTGGTGAGCATTGTGTGAATCGGTTATCTGTTGCAAACTGTGCGAATCAGGTTAATCATTTGTGTGTGAAAAAAACGATCTTTTCGAAAGCTTGCCGTGAATCAGAATGAGATTCAATTCACATCCAACGTTTTAGAGAAGTGCATCGGTTCCAACGTTTTATAGATGTGCATCGATTCAGTTGAAGATAACCACGTATACGGCCGGCCAATTTTCGCATAATTGCTCCCTATGTTGTTCTGTTCTACTTCGATGTCACCTTATCCCGTCAGTGGTAGCGACACTGCTCGCAGTGCCACTGAACGCCCGCGGGTTCCGCCCCCCCCTCCCGCGGTGTTAGGTGGTGTTTGAAGACGGCACAGACGCCGCCCGGTGTCGGTGGTGTCAGGTGTTCAACCCCCGCCCAGTCACCGGGTCGGTGGTGTCTGAAGACGTCACCAGACCGCCGGCCCATGTCACCGGGTCGGTGGTGTCAGGTGGTGTCAGGTGGTGTCTGAAGACGACACCAGACCGCCGGCCCATGTCACCGGGTCGGTGGTGCGGTGGTGCAGGGGGCGCCCAGCCCCCCATGTCACCGGGTCGGTGGTGTAGGTGGTGCGCAACCCCCCCGTCCCGGGGGTGGTGTCGAAACGTCACCAGACCCCGCCCATGTCACCGCTCGGTGTGTCAGGTGGGTCAGGGGTGCCAGACCGCCGGCCCATGTCACCGGCTCGGTGGTGTCAGGTGGTGTCAGGTGGTGTCTGAAAACGACACCAGACCGCCGGCCCATGTCACCGGGTGGGTGGTGTCAGGTGGTGTCAGGTGATGTCTGAAGACGTCACCAGACCGCCGGCCCATGTCACCTGCTCGGTGGTGTCAGGTGGTGTCGGTGGTGTCAGACGACACCAGACCGCCGGCCCATGTCACCTGCTCGGTGGTGTCAGGTGGTGTCTGGTGGTGTCTGAAGACGTCACCAGACCGCCGGCCCATGTCACCGGGTCGGTGGTGTCTGAAGACGTCACCAGACCGCCGGCCCATGTCACCGGGTCGGTGGTGTCTGAAGACGTCACCAGACCGCCGGCCCATGTCACCGGGTCGGTGGTGTCAAGTGGTGTCAGGTGGTGTCTGAAGACGACACCAGACCGCGTTTTCAGGTGTTGTCTGAAGCCGCACCAGTCCGCCGGCCCATGTCACCGGGTCGGTGGTGTCAGGTGGTGTCTGAAGACGTCATCAGACCGGTGTTTGGCCGCACGTGCCGGCCCATTTGGTGTCAGGTGTGTCTGAGACACACAGACCGCCGCCCATGTCACCGGCTCGGTGGTGTCAGGTGGCCGGGCCCCCGGCGGGCCATGGTGTCAGGTGGTGTCAACGAACCAACCGCCCTGTCCACCGTCGGTGGTTCGACAGTCACCGGACCGCCGGCCCATGTCACCGGCTCGGTGGTGTCAGGTGGTGTCAGGTGGTGTCTGAAGACGGACACCACCGCCGGCCCATGTCACCGCTCGGTGGTGTCAGGTGGCGCAAGACACCACCACGGACCGATGTCAGAGCGTGGACACGGCGGGCAGCACCACGGACCGATGTCAGAGCATGGACACGGCGGACACCACCACGGGCACCGTGTGCCGAGGAGCATTGTGAAGACAATGGCCCACTCCGAGGGCGGACACCACCACGGACCGATGTCAGAGCATGGACACGGCGGGCAGCACCACGGACCAATGTCAGAGCGTGGACACGGCGGGCAGCGCCACGGACAATCAAATGCGCCCTGTAGCTTCCGCGTATTGGGAAAAAACTCACGCAGCCGGTCAGGTAGGAGAACCAGAATGGCGGCAATGAGGGGGGGGGGGGCGAAGGAACCTCGGCGGGACTCCGACATGCAGTAGGTGCTGAGAATACAGAGGAATACGCTTACTGACGATCCTGGAAGGTGTGAAAACAAACTTGTGGAAACAAAAGTATTGATGAAAATATAGTAAAAGATTGACAGTATGCAACATTTATTCGGCAGCATGTGTACAACAAGCCCGTGAGCGGGACCTACGTATCGCACGGGATGCACGGGGTGCACAATAAGGGCACCACCGGGACCTACCTGTCGCACGGGATGCACAGGGTGGTGGTGTAGACCTTCACGCCGTCCGTTCGTCGCCGATACTGGAACACACAGACAGAACGTCTCACCGCACGTCGACGGAGCACCACATCGACCACCATACCGAGCACTGCATCGAGCACCATACGCAGCAGCACTCCCGGCGCGAGACATCCGTCACCTCGCACGGGACTTCACCTCAGACGGGAGGACAGACGTCGCCAGACGCGGAAGGACATGCCGTGTCAGTGTCACCACGCCACGTGTAAGCCACTCGTGTGAATCAGCCCACGCCACGTGTAGCTCGTGCAATGCCACGTGCAAATCAGTCACATGCCACGTGTAACTCGTGCAATGCCACGTGTGAATCAGCCGCACGCCACGTGTAGCTCGTGTAACGCCACGTGCAAATCAGCCGCACGCCTCGGGCAACGCTGCGTGGCGTGACAAAATGTCAACTTTTCCCGGAGGGTAACAGCTGACCAGATAGTCCGGTGCGCTGCTTTCAGTGTGGAATAGCGACGACACAATGTACCGGTCGTACCGGATACTCGGAACAGGATCCACCGTCCGTGCCCGGTCCGATCGCCCACTCATTTATTGTACCGGTTTACATTCACCACTTAGCAGATGTCACAATAACTTTCGATCTTATGCTCATTATAACTGAAAGAGGTAAGTTGGGCCAAAATGAACTGCATACTTCGGCGGAGTGTCTTTTTCAACAGTGATAGTTGGAGGGCGAAAAAACAACAAGCACAAAATGCCATGGAACGTGTCACAGCATGCACGCTACAAAGTAACGATCTCACATTGTATGCTGATTTGTGGAGTGTATTTAACTCATTTGTAGAGTACACATGTTCCACTGTGACACGCTCCATGTCATTTTGTGCTTGATATTTTGTCACCCTCAAACTACCACTGTTGAAAAAGGGATGCCGTCGAAATACGCAGTTCATTTTAACCTACGTTATCTTTTTCAGTTATAATGAGCATCAGGTCGAAAGTTATTCTGACACTAGTATTGACAATGCTTAGTGCAGTGCTGCATAATCTTCAACTTAGCAGATGCGATACATCTGGAACTGACGTACCACTGCCTTTATTTGCTGACATCTTGTGGACTTCGAAGGGAAGCTAGATCCACTCATTTTTTTAATAAAAGCGACGGTAAAATTGTTGTACCCAATAAGCACAGTATTCAGTTAACTAATATCTGCCCCTTATAGATGCACCATCTAGCCAGTGACCAGGTAGAAGCGTCAGTTTCAGCTTCCCGATCCGCACCATCCCTCCCCATCCCGACCATACCAGAACACTCTCGAGTCCCGAACATCTGAACAGCTTGAACCTCGTGGCCATGGAATCACAACAGTCCAGCCTCCCGAACACATCACATCCCCCTGCCGTCGGAACTATCATAATAACTCTCGTCCCCCGGCCACATCTAACAACTCCGCCCCCGCCCACACCGGACCAACTCCCGTCCCCCAACCACACCGGAGCAACTCCCGTCCCCAGCCCACACCGGGCAACCCCGCCCCACACACCGGAGCAACCCCGTCCCCCGCCCACACCGGAGCAACCCCGTCCCCCGCCCACACCGGAACAACTCCCGTCCCCAGCCCACACCGGAGCAACTCCCGTCCCCCGCCCACACCGGAACAACTCCCGTCCCCCGCCCACACCGGAACAACTCCCGTCCCCAGCCCACACCGGAGCAACTCCCGTCCCCCGCCCACATCTAACAACTCCCGTCCCCAGCCCACACCGGAGCAACTCCCGTCCCCCAGTCCACACCGGAGCAACTCCCGTCCCCCAGCCCACACCGGAGCAACCGTCCCCCGCCACACCGGAGCAACTCCCGTCCCAGCCACACCGGACAACTCCCGCCCGCCCACACCGGAGCAACTCCCACCCCCGCCCACACCGGGCAACTCCCGTCCCCAGCCCACACCGGAGCAACCCCGTCCCCAGCCCACACCGAACAACTCCCACCCCAGCCCACACCACATCCCCAGCCCACACCGGACCAACTCCCGTCCCCCAGCCCACACCGGAGCAACCCGTCCCCCGCCCACACCGGAACAACTCCCGTCCCCAGCCCACACCGGAGCAACTCCCGTCCCCCGCCCACACCGGGGCAACTCCCGTCCCCCAGGCCACACCGGAACAACTCCCGTCCCCAGACCACACCGGAGCAACTCCCGTCCCCCGCCCACACCGGAGCAACTCCCGTCCCCCAGCCCACACCGGAGCAACTCCCGTCCCCCAGGCCACACCGGAGCAACTCCCGCCCCAGCCCACACCGGAGCAACTCCCGTCCCCAGCCCACACCGGAGCAACTCCCGTCCCCGCCCACACCGGAGCAACTCCCGTCCCCGCCCACACCGGAGCAACTTCCGTCCCCAACCCACACCGGACCAACTCCCGTCCCCAGCCCACACCTTAGCAACTCCCGTCCCCCAGTCCACACCGGAGCAACTCCCGTCCCCCGCCCACACCGGAGCAACTCCCGTCCCCCGCCCACACCGGAGCAACTCCCGTCCCCAGCCCACACCGGAGCAACTCCCGTCCCCCGCCCACACCGGAACAACTCCCGTCCCCCAGGCCCCCCCCCACACCGGAACAACTCCCGTCCCCAGCCCACACCGACAACTCCCGTCCCCCAGTCCACACCGGAGCAACTCCCGTCCCCCAGCCCACACCGGAGCAACTCCACGATGCCAGAGTGCCCGTGCTACCGGCAGGTGGCGAGCCAGAGGCGGGTATTAAGAGCGTCGTACGGTCGGCGACACCAGCTATCCCAACTAACGGACGGCACGGACCCCACGGCACCTCAGCTAGTCGCGGTACAGCTCAGTGGGTGCTGCACACGGCCCACCCGGGCGATATCTCACCACCGTCGACAGACCAATCCAGCCGGCGCACGTCTTAAGGTCAACGTCGTTGGCCTCGCCAACATCACGCGCCGACGTGCTCACCCAACGGCCATGAAGAATAGCAAAGTGTTGAAGGACAGGGTCACGCTCCCCCCTCAGTCTCCCGACGCTCCGTTGAGACGCTCGGTCGCTGGCGAGACGGAGATCAGGAGTGGCCAGACTGTCCGTCGAAGCCCGGTCTAAAGCCGGCCGGTCCAAGTGAACACGACATTGCCGCCTACTCCTGCATAAGTAGATACCAGAAGTCCAATGTCCACCGTGTCACGGGCGGGCGTGAGACTACACCAACTTACACAACCCCGGTAGCACGCAGTTTAATGCGGACCAATAACAGATACAAAGATACGCCTGTAGAGCATGCCATACCATCGCTGTGTTGCATTCTTCCCCTTCATCATGATAATACACACACGCACACTCACACACACTGCAGGTGATATACGGGAGAAAGCTCCCCGTGGTGCACGTTGTACGCTCGTTCCAAGCCCACCCGCCAGGCGGGGAGGTGGCGCAAGGCGTCGAGAATCCGCACACGAAGTCACGACGCCCGTGTCATGAGACCCATCCGCCAGGCGTGCAGTATCCGCCCACGGTGTCACGATGTCCCATCCGCAATTGACGGTCGCCAAGCATCGAGTGTCCGTACACGGAATCATTACGTCACATCCGCGGGGACGAGTAGCCTAGGGGTAAGTTGCTCGTCTCACAATCGAAAGGTTGTGGGTTCGAGTCTCACCTGCCACTACTCTTCTCCCGTGACCAATCGGCGTGAGATTGGCGACGCTACATGACTCAACGGTCGATGTGTCGTAAAACCAATAACCAACCAACGTCACATCCGCCCTTGACGGTCGCCAGGCGTCAAGGTTACGTACACGGAGCCACGATTGATTGATTATTTGGGCTTAAGGGCGCGCCGCCTGCGAGGTCATTTAGCGCCCATACCCGGAGCCATGGTGTCCCATCCGTCACTAGCGGTCGACAAGCGAACACCCGAGCGGTTAATAACCAACACAGACTGCGGGACAATCATCAGCTCCTGCAACCATGCCCCGGGTCGTGGATCACAGTCAGCGCACAGGCCACAATATCCTGGCCGTACCCACAGGCCACTACAATATCCACAGGCCACAATATCCGGGGCCGACACCGCTCTAGGCATCCTGACGGCCGGGAAAGCCCCTCGCCAAGTGCTCGGAACTCATCGGGGCAGTCCGGTGATCCCAGCATTGCGGCACGGAGGCCGAGCGGACCTGATCACGGACCGACGGTCCGTCCGGGGGCGGCGAGGTCAAGCGGCATGCCTCCCGAACACACACAAACTGCAGTGACAGGGCAGAGCAGTGCAGCTCTCGTCCATTGCAATGTCATATGCACAGGCGACACACAGGTCGCTGACAATTATGGCAGACCAATGGCAACGTAATTGTGTGTGTCATGTGTACGATGCCACCTAGGGTACGGCTTCCCCATCGCTCGCAGTGCACGGTGGCTGGAGTGCTTCCGGCGGTCCAAAACCACCTTCCCGCACACTTTCGTCTGACATTTAAGCATCACGGAGCTGTGGCAGCACGGTGTGACCGTCAAACTGCACGCCCACGAGCCACGAGCCCCGAGCCACGAGCCACGAGCCCCGAGCCACGAGCCACGAGCCACGAGCCACGAGCCACGAGCCACGAGCCACGAGCCACGAGCCACGAGCCACGAGCCACGAGCCACGAGCCACGAGCCCTGTGAGGCCGGAACCGTGGCCGTCGGCCGGCCGGCGCCCGCGCTGCATCTGACCTCGTCCAGAGACAACAGCCGCCGGCAGCCACCGCTCACCCAGAAGCCCGCGCAGCCAGCCGGTCGAAAGGCCACTTTCACGAATCGAGCCGTGACTGATTCGCGCGCGGCGGCCCGGTCCGAAAGTCGGCGGGAGCGGCCGGCGGCACCGGCTCGATCCGTCAGAAGCGTGCAGGTGTGCCGCGCCTCGCCCGTCCCCGCGCGCGGCACGACGCCCCGCCGGCTGGCCAGTAGCGGCTCGGTGCACGCTGACCCGCCACACTCGTGATGTTCAGCAGGCTGCCCGGCTGTCGACACAGCCGACGCCCACAAAATGCACACAGTAACAGCCCCGTGAGGGCTTCTCGATGTAGGCTCTGCAGTATTCAGGTCGGCCCGCAACACCGTAATTGTGGAGCAGGCCCGAAACGGTGCACGATGCAACGGCTGGGTCCACCGAGGGGTATTTTTGTGTACTTTAAGGTATTTATGAGACAAGTTTTACACATTCTACCTCCATGAGGCAAACAAAGGGGTTAGGTTTGGCTAGGTTTGGTTGGTTAGGTTGGGCTAGGTAAGGTTGGGTTAAGTTAGCCTAGGGTGACGTTAGGTTATAGCACTTATAAACCAATTTTTGTTCTGTATTACCCAACTGTTTGGTGTTATTTTGTCCGTCAGCTGAAAAGTTTGCATTTGCAGAGGGAATAAGTAATCGCATTATGTTAACCACAATCATAAACGTTGCATTGGAAAACGAAATGCAAAAAAGCAAGAATTGCCTTAACGGACAAATTGGCCTGTGAAGGCGACCCAGCGGAACAGGGCAAGCATCCAAATTACTAGCAGCCCAGCAATACAGAATTGCCGATCGGACAGGGCAGGATTACCAGCCGAGCAGTACAGGATTACCAGCCGAGCAGTACAGAATTACCAGCCAAGCAGTGCAGGATTACCAGCCGAGCAGTACAGGATTACCAGCCAAGCAGTGCAGGATTACCAGCCGAGCAGTACAGGATTACCAGCCGAGCAGTACAGGATTACCAGCCGAGCAGTAAAGGATTACGAGCCGAGCAGTAAAGGATTTTCAGCCGAGCAGTACAGGATTACCAGACGAGCAGTAAAGGATTACGAGCCGAGCAGTAAAGGATTGTCAGCCGAGCAGTACAGGATTACCAGCCGAGCAGTAAAGGATTACGAGCCGAGCAGTAAAGGATTGTCAGCCGAGCAGTACAGGATTACCAGCCGAGCAGTACAGGATTACCAGGCCAGCAATACAGGATTACCAGCCGAGCAGTACAGAATTACCAGCCGAGCAGTACAGGATATCCCTTAGTTAGTTATTTGGGCTTCAGGGCGCAGCGATCATGTTGATCGTATAGCGACAGGATATCCCTCTGAACAGCACAGGATTTCACGTCGAGCCTCCTGCCGAGCGAGGTTAAAGAGTATAGAACCGCCCGCCGAACAGTACAGGTTTACCCGTCAAACAGGACTGGACTACCCATTACCCGCTGAGCAGAGCAGCATTACCCCTGCCGAGTAGTCGCACCCAAACTGAGATCGTACGGCCAAGAACGGCACACACCGCTACTGTCGGATCTGTCGCTTGCATCTCCACCGCAGCTGGACTTTCCAACAGATTTACCGACCAGATGCAACCGTCAGCTGACAGACACGCACTGCACAAGCCATGCACACAAACTCTGCGGCTGATATAGCCTGAGTACAACCTGTCCCAATATAAGGCGCCATGAATGGCGCTGGACAAACGACCGCAATATCAGCTGTTTGTCACCGGGGTTGCAGGCACGGGGTCGGGAACCATAGTGGGCAGAAATCACGTGGCCATATTGTAACTGGGCCCCTTTGACGGCCCATGGATATAGTACCTCATTTCGTACAATTTCGGTGCAAGTGCAGGAGGTTTAGAAATAAGTACACCTCATTTGCGCACAGTTAATTGATGAGATATGTGCACCATACTCGACAGATTGGTGCAATTTGGGAAATAGTGCCTCATTATTCGGCATAAACCTGAAAACAAGTCAGCTTACGCCAAAATTGGCTGCAATCTTTCCGAAATTGGATTACCTGACAAATATTGCGATTGCACCTGACGACCGTGCCGCATCGACAAGTATATCACAAGTGTGTCATGGTCACCTTCTGCCTCGCAGCCCTCCCACTCGGCGCATGCTACACCACCGTTCAGAGCAAGTTATCAAGGCATAACTTTCGTAGCTATAGATTGGCATGGCTAAAGGTTTGCAGACACAACGGTAGGTGAGATAATGTTCGCAAGACTTGATGTTCGTGTTGCAAGATGTTTGGGTGCAAAGGCCATGCCAATATTTAGGTAGCATAAAGTTCGTATCCAAAAGTTCGTATTGCATAAGGTTCAAATTGCGTGTCAGCAACCGGTAATGTTTGTATAGTTCAAGGTTCACGTAGGTGAGGTGCGAGAAAAAGAGTGGTTGGGGCATTGGAGAGAAATCGTATTAATGTATCGACAGGACCTCTGAAGTAGCCACGGACTGTTAAGCGCGAGAGATGCTATCTGTGTTCGGAGGGGCCCAGGGAAGTTGGAGAGGCAGTGGTAACTGACCCAAGAACTGTCTAAATTTAGATGTTTGTGCTGAGTTTGAGAGATGCGGCAAGTACTTAAAAGGGGACACATGGAATTGGAGAGGGTCGGATTCAGTTGAACAGGGATAGTCGGAGCTTGCATGCGGTTCTTACTCTGAGCAATGTCTTAAGTATTATATTTTCAGTCGAAGAGAGGTCGATGTAAAGCCAAAGGGAGTTCACTAATGTCGCAGAGGAGCTGTTGTGGAACGAAGAGTATTTGAATTAAGCCAAAGGGGGTCTAATTATGCAGAGGGCTGCCTAAGGTAAGGACTCTTTCAAGTTGGACGGACCTGGAGAGGAACCGCATTAATTCATGAACTGTGGAGCCCCAGGAGCACCCCGAATCAAGGTAACTAAAAATATGAGAGTTGTATGCAGTCAAGCAGGGGCAGTGTAATTTGGTGCATGACCGAATTTTTGTCGGAGTGGGGCTACAATTAGTTAGAGC
Source organism: Imbricaverruca yamaguchii (assembly GCA_034440575.1). Lineage (NCBI taxonomy): Eukaryota > Metazoa > Arthropoda > Thecostraca > Neoverrucidae > Imbricaverruca > Imbricaverruca yamaguchii. The sequence goes on along the minus strand of JAOTOL010001640.1, from coordinate 956,354 downwards.
GGCTATCTGAAATCGGAGGGACCGTAAACAGTCGACAAGGAATTATATTATGTAAGAAAGCAAGCCTCTGAGCTCAATGAGGGGCTTAGTAATATTTGAGAGGAGCCGTCTTATTCGACTGTGGGAAACGGCCCCCCACTGGAATGCGACTGTGGGCCTTTGGGGAACGTGTTCTCTACGTTCTCTGTTGTGATCCGGCCCATGAAGATCATTCGGGAGGGAATGAGGGGGCAGACCAAAGACTGGTGGGCATGGCCGGCACATCGAATGCAAAGTAACAATCCTGCACCCAGACACCCAAAATCGCATTATCAGGGGGACTAATATCTTGGAGTTTCGGCAAAATCCGCAGTTATCAATGTCCAGTTATCAGCTATCACAGTTATCACAGTCTTGTGTTCGGCAACGTATACGGTAGGATGGTCCTTATTTTATGAAGTTCCAAGTTCGCAAGGCTATTATGTCCGTCAGATTGTGCCAATGCGGCTCAATATAGAATGTGTGGAGTTTGGTCGCGATTGATTTTCGCTTATCCGTGCCGCATCGCACTTGAAGTTGTCAAGAATCGTGAATTTTAATGATTTTTCACCGCACTGGAAGCGTGTAGCTCCAGTTTATACCCAACTACGTGCAGCATACACTCTCTTGTCCATTGCCAGTCCACTGATGCCATTTGCATCCATATTCATTACGAATTGGTCATGTTAGTCTTTGTCGATGTATTGCGACCGGGACCTGCCCCGGTAGCGCCATCTATTGACAAAAATGTCAACGTCCTACTGAAGCTCATTTCAGCATCTAGTTTTTACTGTCATCCTCTTGATTGATTATTTGGGTTTAAGGGCGTGCCGACTTCAGAGTCATTTGGCGCCAATTTGTTTGTCATCTTCAAACTATCATGGCAAAATCTTGTAGGAGGGACTGTGAACTTGTACCAACTTGTAATCAAGTTTCTAAGCAATGTTATAGCCTTTCTTCCGCCTTTTCGAACTCATTCAATCCTCAATTGCGCTTCTGCCAGTCATCGCTACTAAGCCTCTGGGGACTACCCAACTGAGTCTGTTACTCAAATTGTTGCTGCCGTTTATTTCGATGTTCCGTTCTGTTCATCCTGCTCTTTGTGCCATCTTCTTTTCCGTCGTTGCTATTGCCACTGCCACTGGCGTCACCACCATCACCACCTTCGCCGCTGCTACCTTTGCACAAGGGACGCTCGCATTGGCAAGCACAGGGAAAGTGGAAGGCCTTTGGACAGCGATAAACATATCGATTTATAGTTTAAAACGGAAAATAACAGCGCACCTTAGGAATGTTGCACGTGCCTTGTCCAAACAAATGTAAAACCATAACAAAAAAAAATATGAGTTGCCGCTGACATCCGACGAAGACACGGCTGTCAGTCAGAAAACATCGTGCAGGCCTAAAGCGGACCGACCGAACAGAATCGGCAGAAAAGCTTTAAAATTACCGGTGGAGCCCAATGCATGGAAATAATGAGTGCTGCCAATTTCGTTGGTGCGCCTACCCCACCTTGGATCCCGTGTTAAGAGAGCAAGACGTTGGTGAGGCCACAGCAAAGATGGTAGGGCCCAGGCCCCATGAAAAGCATTGGATACTCCACCTCTGAGCACATTTAAGAGTTAATATTCAGATGTATGTAGATTGACCTGGTCACACTAGACAAATGTTGTAAATTGCGCTCACACAAAGGACACGGTGCATAATACGTTATGTCTGTATTTCCAAATAATGTAGCATCCAGTGTAAATTAAACGGCCGAACACCACCACTGTCATTTTCTATCGCACTTGCGAAGTTGCAAAGCTGCACAAGAAACAGCTACAAAGTACCGCTGTTTTGTCAGCCGATTGGGTGGCGCTGTATGTGCACCCACACGACCTGCAGGATGACCTGGCGCTGCTCCTCATCAGTAGTCAACGCGAGGACGTGACGTAGGCCTGTACCAGAGCGACGTCACGTCCACCTAGATCGTTAACAATTTGTCAACGATCTCGCTGAACATGCTGAAATGTGAGGCAGCAAAGGAAAATTAAAAGCGAGTTAAAATTAACGATTTTTGACAATTTCAGGAGCGATGCGGCACGGATAAGTGTTCTTAATCGCGACCAATCTTAACACATTTTATGTTGAGCCGCATTGGTACAACATGACGGGGTAGGCGCTGGCGAGCTCAGAAGTTCATGAAATAAGGACAACTCTACTGTACATGCCTTATGCATACGAATCTTATCCAGTATGAAAGTAGTGTAATACCAACCTTCGATATTACAAACGTCAATATTTACTCATCCTATGCTATACGAACTTTATAACATATGAACTGACCATATGTTTACGTTCATAGTATATGCTCATGACCTTGTGCTTACAAACATATGCATGCCAATCTTATGCTATACGAAACTTCTGACGAACCTCATGTTCACGAGCTTCATGTACACGGGCATTATCGGTCACCAGTCTTTTGCTCAATGAACATCATGTTATCGGAACCCTCAGTCGTACAAATGTAAAGAGTTACGAGCTTCATGCCATGTGAACTTTACACCAGACGAGCCTGATTTTTACTAACATTTGTGTAAGAACTTTATGCAATGTGGACCGTATGTTGACGAACCTTGTGCCTAAGAACTTCATCCGCAGGGATATTTTCCACAACGAACCTTTTGGGATGTGAACATTGTGATATACGAACCTCAGGACGTACGATTTACTAACTTGAAAATTGACTCACCTTATGCTATGCGAATTTTGTACCGCAACAACTTTATGCGTACGAAGCTTTGCGTACGAACTTTATACAATACGAATCCATGATTTACGAAGATTCAACCTAGACCCGCATTCGGCGTTCTGCTTGAGACCGACCACTCTGCCGAAACTGTCACCCGTCGTCCGCAGAATTTCTGGCCAAAAAAAACTGGATGTCCGTATCAGCTGCACACCTACAGCTGCACGGAACGGAACATATCAAACTCATCGGCAACATTTTGGACCTATTTGTTAATGGAACGGACATGGGCAGCGACTAGTTTTTTTTTGAACGAACGAAATTGTAATTTCACTTTATCGTGCTCGGTACTACTTCACTGAAGACATCTTTAACCAGTTTACTCAGACCTGTACATCTCCTCGTATTTGTTCGGTGAGGGTGTTTGGTGGCACTGTTTGACTTAGATCACTCGCCTAAAGAGAGCCATCCGCTCCACTACATGAAATGTCCCGGGCATCAGGCGGCATGGCCAGCGCACCACGCCGACGCTATAGTGTTTCCGATGCATCTGTGGCGAATTGAGAAACCGGCAAGACACAAGAGCCTCACCGAAGTGCACCAGGTGCAGCATGCCGACCCCAGCCCGTCCTCGTGTCCGCTCGCTGGCCCGGCCGGGGTCGGCCGTGTTTCGGCGGGACGAGGCCCAAGGCCGCCGCTGTCGCGAGGTGCGACACGGGTGTCGAACGCCGTACGTGGTCAATGGCTCCTCGCATCGTGCTGCTGCATAATGGAATCGGCTGCCTTCATCCCCGTCCGATGTCGACACTGCTAGTTTTCCAGCTATGCAGCTGATTTGCATGCCCCGCGACTGCTGCACTGGATGGTTCGCCGTTCATGCCGTGGATGTGCGGAGTTCGTGCTGCGTGACAATATCATTTCGCTGTGCAGAATTGGCGATATATCCTGGGACAGGCTAGCTATGTGGACGGTGAGTAGGTGTAAAGATGTGGTCAGCGAGTCGGTCGGTTCCGCAGGGTACTTCTGCACCAGTTCCATCAGTGGTAATCACAGCTACTGGCACTGCCTGCCTTGCGTAACAGTATTGGCATGACTGCCAGGCCAGCAGTTATTGATCACGTCCTGAAGTGTTTGCCAACGCCGATCGATTCTTGAGCAAACTATGAGGGTCAGGTGGCTCAGAATCTGGCTGTGTTGTCGAACCCAGACGACGTGAAGGGATGCTCACCTGCCCATTGTGTGCTAAATGACTTCACGAGCTTTCAGCTTTGACCTGAAGTGGAAGGCCACCAAGAGTACTAATGAGCAGGATTTGGGTGTCATTGCATTGAGCTTGTGCACAATTGGCGGCTGGGTTTTGCTTGGAATGATACCTCCATTAGGATCAAAATGTCAAAGAGATTTAACCTCCCCCTTATGTGATTTACCTGAAATGGAATTGACCGTCCGCGCGAAGGCTAAACAAATATTTTTAAATACCCAAACAGAAATGTCTCACGTTACTTGAAGAAGAAAAAGATGTGTGGCTAGCAGCATTCCTCTATCCATGAACGGAAAACGTTATTTTCACAAAACCCATATCATTTTCGAAGGTTAGGTGTCGGCATGAAGTCGGCATGAAGATGTCGGCAGGAAGATGTCGCGGCGTGGTACACCAGGGTTAAAATAATGCCTTTTCGTTAGGTGTGAGATGTCGAAACGAGCACAGTTGGATGTCGAAATGTGTCATGGGATTAGCGTCTCTTAAAAAGTCTTAAAAGTGTTAGCGTTTTTGATGGCTTTCGGACTCAAAGTTGAGCCAATGGTTTTCGTGCTTATGACGGTGCCTTTATCGTTTGCTTTGAGAATCATAATTTAGGAGGGGCCGTATTTGAGATAAAAGAATAATACCTATGCTATAAACTGATGTCGTATGAGACATCACATTATAGGTATCCCTTTACTCAACATCGCGTTGCAAAATGTTTCTGTATCACCATCACTTATCAAGAACATGCACATGATACTTATAAGCAAGAAAGATACTGTTATGAAGGAAACACGAAGACCTGATAAGCACGCATCAAGGAGCAGGATGCGATACTTCTTGGACAACTATGTCGATTGAGTGTTCAGAAAATGGTACACTCCACACTATTTCACAAATAATTTATCACTGTGGTGGACAGACCAGGGAGCCGCGGGTCACCGGCAGCCGCTCTCCGTACACAACACCACACTCCCGGCCGGCTGGGCGTCCGGCCATTGACAACCCCAGCAAGCTCACCACCGCCGCCGTCGGAGGGAGAACGGTGGGAGTGGAGGAGCCGCCGCCTGACTTCACACTGCAGCTGCTGGTCCGGTCACGTGACACAAACTGCAGCCGCTGGTCCTGTCACGTGACACAAACTCTAGCTGCTGGTCCGGTAATGTGACACACACTGTGGCGGCTGGTCCGGTAATGTGACACACACTGTGGCGGCTGGTTCGGTAATGTGACACACACTGTGGCGGCTGGTTCGGTAATGTGACACACACTGTGGCGGCTGGTTCGGTAATGTGACACACACTGTGGCGGCTGGTTCGGTAATGTGACACACACTGTGGCGGCTGGTTCGGTAATGTGACACACTTGCGCGTGACTGTGGCGGCTGGTTCGGTAATGTGACACACACTGTGGCGGCTGGTCCGGTAATGTGACACACACTGTGGCGGCTGGTTCGGTCAAAGGGTGGTCGGCTATGCAGACGGCAGCGTGCAGGCACTGGACTGTCAGACGTCACACGTGTCACCCGCCAGCCCGCCCACGCTACCGTGTCGGGTCACCACCCGCCCGCGCTACCCTGTGTCGGGTCACCACCCGCCCGCCCTACCCTATGTCGGGTCATCACCCGCCCACGCTACCGTGTCGGGTCACCTCCCGTCCGCCCTACCGTGTGTCTGATCACCACCCGCCCGCCGCAGCCACTGGAGGCTGGCGTGCCACCAGCTACCTGTGATCTCATCCACAGCTGTCCGGATCAAAGTCACGACCCGCAGCTGATGGCCAGCTGCAGCTGTCCGGGTCAAAGCCACGACCCACAGCTGATGGCCAGCTGCAGCTGTCCGGGTCAGAGCCACGACCCATGGCTGATGGCCAGCAGCAGCTGTCCGGGTCAGAGCCACGACTTGGGGCTCACGGCCAGTTGCAGCTGTCCGGGTGCCAGCCTACTTTGCAGGCATTTGTCCATGTTTGCAGTAGCGCTTATCTACAAACCTGCACTATCCCTGACATCATTGTTCGGCCGATTACATGTAACCAGCGTTGCATTTGCTTTGGAATCCTGAAGTTGGAGCGGAAACAAATGGGGGCCTTCCAAACCAGAAAGAATAATATTTCCAATGTTACTGACATCAATAAGCTCGTTATATGCCATGCAATCAGCTTTGGGCATGCTTATCAAACAGCAATGGTCTTGCGGTCATTTTCAAACAACTGCATTCATCTTTTGGCAAAAAGAGTGAAAGAGTGGACAACTGGAGGAGATAATGTTTTGGAGGGCAACCATCCAGGACAAGGTCGTGTTTCCAACCCTGTATGTGACTGAGATCATTGTCTGGGGGCCGCCTAGGCATACAATAGGCAATTTATTGCGAGGTTCACGACGCACTTCTTGTACAATCGCGGCTTATGACGCCGCCCACAATACTTCGCCGGTGGGCTGCAGGATTGTGAAATGTTCCGGGTGGTGAGTGTTGAACCCGGGACCTTTGTATACGGAGATCAACACCTTAACCACTCGGCCATCCCCGCCTCATACAACGGACAGCGCGCACGTTTTCGCAGGTGGGAAAGTAGCATCTGCAGTATTGCAAATATACGGTATGAGTGACAGGACAGCAAGTGACGTACAAATGCGCATTGACAACAGCGGATCACTGCGAGCGCCGCAAAAGTAAATCGCCAAAACGGCTGAAATATATCGAAGATGTGTCATCTGGAGGTGCCCAGTGCCGTCCGATTTCCACTCACGTCGTGCCCGGCCGTGTCTCGGACGGCACAGCCCCGAGAGCGCCACCTGGCGGATAACATTATACAGTGGCCGCAAAAACAAAAATGTATACACCGCGAGCGCAAAAAAAAAGTATACATGGTGATCACAGAAAACTTTTGTTTTGCGTACCCTAGCAACAGTCAGTGGGAGGAGCTTGGTATGACGTATGTAGCTGGGCCCCATCACTACCCTGACTCACACACAGCGGGAAAGTTCAGTAAGCGATGGGCTCTGAGAGGGGTGGGTGCAACTGTTTGATGCCTTTCTGGGTGCCGTTTTTGCTACGTCGCCCGACTTTGGAGGCCAATAACTTTGCTCTCAGTGGTCAGAATGGGACGAAAGAAGCTCACGGATGTTGAGTAGAGTCGGACTTTGACCCTGTTTGAGCAGGGCATGTCTGTGATACGTGTCGCCGGAGATCCACAAGTCACGAGGCAGGTTATTTACAACCTCAAAATGGCCGCCGCCTCCCTATCCCCAGGCATTATTCCGGAGAGAGAGAAAGGCTCTGGAGCACCCCGCAAGACTTCCCCACGCACTGACCATATTCTGAAGAGAGCTGTGTTATCAAAGCCTGCAATTACCGCATCAGCACTTAACAAGATGCACCCTGATCTTGTTGTTTTATTGGCAAAATATTGTTAATGTATACATTTTTTGCGGCCACTGTATATAGGACCTCGCTCAACGGTCCGTACCGTACCGAGACGACGCCGCCCATTACCGTACCCCGAGTCTCGATGGACGGACCATACCATACCGAGACGACGCCAGCTGCGCCAGGTACGTTCGTCTTGCATAGTTGGAGTACCGTCAGCGTCCATCTCATGTCTGCTCAATGCCGATAGCCATGTGTCGTCACACTCACCCAGTCTTATCCCGCTCACGGGGACGGACCATGCCACCCACGGGGACGGACCATGCCACCCACGGGGACGGACCATGCCACCCACGGGGACGGACCATGCCACCCACGGGGACGGACCATGCCACTCACGGGGACGGACCATGCCACCCACGGGGACGGACCATGCCACCCACGGGGACGGACCATGCCACTCACGGGGACGGACCATGCCACCCACGGGGACGGGCCATGCCACCCACGGGGACGGACCATGCCACCCACGGGGACGGACCATGCCACTCACGGGGACGGACCATGCCATCCACGGGGACGGACCATGCCACCCACGGGGACGGGCCATGCCACCCACGGGGACGGACCATGCCACCCACGGGGACGGGCCATGCCACCCACGGTGACGGGCCATGCCACCCACGGGGACGGACCATGCCACCCACGGGGACGGACCATGCCACCCACGGGGACGGACCATGCCACCCACGGGGACGGACGTTGACAACACCCAGGGATCATTGCGTGAGCACCGAGTTCGCTACAAAGTGCGTAGTCACCACAGCTTCAGGTTGGGGAGGACAGGAGGGATGGAGGGACTGGTTGGTTTTACGACGCGTCGACCTTAGAGTCGTGTAGCGTCGCCAATCTCTTACGCCGATTGGTCGCGGGCGAAGAGTAGCGACAGGTGAGACTCGAACCCACAACCTTTCGATTGTGAGGCGGACAACTTGCCGCTAGACTACGAGATGGCAGCCGTCCGGCGCGGTTAGTTAGTTAGTTATTTGGGTTTTAGGGCGCTTCGACCAGTTGTGATCATTCGCGCTCATAACGTTTTGTTATGCTTCACTGCTGGTACTAACTATTAGGTCGTTGTGTACGCGGTCTTAAATCCGATCGCTGAAAGGTAACGGAACAAGTTCCCCGAGTGTACTAGTTCTGAATAGTTTCCTAGAATGTCTGCATATGTCGGTCAACTCAAGTTTCTTCCGTAAAATAAGCTCCGCTCCTGTGCAAAGTAATGGCATGTGAATAGTACGTGGCGCACCGTCAAAATTTCCGAACAGCGGGGACACTGTGGCCTTTCCTCCCCACAGAGGAGGTAGCGATGTGTAGCGTATGTGTTTCCAATACGCAACCTGCAAAGTGTAACTTCCTCTGGTCTAGACCTACGCATGCATGAAGCCCAATGCCCCAGGCGTGGCTTGATTGCCTGTTGACGTTGACGGCGAGTTTGTTGTTAACGTCTCTATCCCAGGCATTCTGCCACTTGTGAAGGATAAAACTCGATATTCCTGAGAAATGATCCCTGGCAGGGAGTGGAAAAATGCTTGGGTTGGTTGGTTATTTGTTTTACGACACATCGACCGTTGAGTCATGTAGCGTCGCCAATCTCTCACACCGATTGGTCACGGGCGAAGGGTAGCAACAGGTGAGACTCGAACCCACAACCTTTCGATTGTGAGACGAGCAACTTGCCCCTAGGCTACTCGTCCCCGACAAATGCGTGGGCGTGGATTATGTGCTGCCCTCTTCGCCGCAGAGTCCGCACGCTCATTACCGGACACCCCGGTGTGGCTTGGGACCCAACACAAACGGACAGTTTTTTCCTCCTCGTTCTAACGTAGTAAGGCGTATGAGGATGTCCAGTAGTAAAGGGTCTGAGGGATAAAATTCGGTCAGTGCCAAAAGGCTGCTAAGAGAATCATTTGGGATCACGTATAGCGTGTCTTGCGAGATCTCTATGAATGACAGGGCCTTTATGATCGCAATTAGCTCCGAGCTATACACAGAGACGTAAACAGGCAAACTGAATGTGCGTACATCAGCACCGCACACAAAAGCACAGCCTGCTCCCGTGGTGTTCTTTGAGACGTCAGTGAAAATCATGGTGTGTTCCCGGTAGGCATTCAGGTGCTTCAGTGTTCTCGACAGGCACAACTCTGGCGGGATATCCCCTTTACGCATGGCTGAAAGGGACACATCAATTGCAGGCGAGACCAACTTCCAGGGTGGCATCGGTGGCTTTTGAACCCTCGTCACTCGGCGCGCTCTGGTTCGACTTTTTCTGAAAAGGGCCTGCATACGAGAACAGAATGGGGCTGTTCTCTGTGTTCGCCCGCCAGAAAAGAGTGCCAAAACGCGGCGGGAGAATACCGCATCGTAGGTCGGGTGTGTGAGAAATTGGCGCAGCCCACAAGCATATCGCATGCCCAGCATCTCTCGCCTCAGTGCCGGCGAGGGTTCGTTTGCCTCTGCTTCCAGGCTAACTATCGGTGACGTTCGGAAAGCACCCGTAATAATGCGAAGCGCTACACAGTGCACTGTGTCAAAGTGCGTCCGGCACGGAGCTCGTTGGTTATTGGTTTTACACACATCCCGTTACATCAGCTCCCAATCTCTCACGCGGATTGGTCGCGGGCGAAGAGTAGCGAGAGGTGAGACTCGAGCCCACAACCTTTCGATTGTGAGACGAGCAACTTACCCCTAGGCTACTCGTCCCCCCGGCGCGGAGCTCGTCACGCGTACCTGGTGGGCCCACTCGGGGGCGCGGTTCAGCTCCGGCTGGTCGAGGCCGCCGGTGGGGTCGGCGGTGCCGCACGTCTGACAGCGGGCGCACTCCACACAGTGCCAGCGGCCGGTGGGCACCTTCCGCAGACCCACGCAGTAGATGTGGTACCTGTCCACACGGCACGTGTTACCACCAGCCACACAGTGCCAGCGGCCGGTGGGCACCTTCCGCAGACCCACGCAGTAGATGTGGTACCTGTCCACACGGCACGTGTTACCACCAGCCACACAGTGCCAGCGGCCGGTGGGCACCTTCCGCAGACCCACGCAGTAGATGTGGTACCTGTCCACACGGTACGTGTTACCACCAGCCACACAGTGCCAGCGGCCGGTGGGCACCTTCCGCAGACCCACGCAGTAGATGTGGTACCTGTCCACGAGGGAAAGTGATACCACCACCCAATCAGTAGATGTTGTACCTGTCCACACGAGGGAATGTGTCACTCGTCCTCGTGGACACGAAATACTGGACGTAAACAATGGCAATCACTGGAAAGTTCACGGATTCAATGCAGATTTGTGGGAATAACGCTGTGCGAGATATTAGCACACTTTGAGCAGGCAGCATATTTCAATGGTGAAATACTGGCCTGGTCGAACAGCCCGCCGGCCGTCCCGGGTGTGCAGGAGTCGGCACTCACCCGCGGTCGCAGAAGTCGCAGAAGATCATCTTGTCCTCGTCGTCGGCTGAGCCGCATGTCATGCACGTCTTGCAGTCCATGCACTGCCAGGGGTAGGCGCGCAGCCGGCCCACCATGTCCGTCGACAGCTCCAGACACTGCGGGTGGCCCGACGAGTCGCACCTGCCGACCGACACACACTCCGAGGTCAGAGGATCCGCACCTGCCGATCTGCCGACCGACACACCCTCCACAGAGGATCCGCACCTGCTGACTGACACACACTCCAAGGTCAGAGGATCCGCACCTGCCGACCGACACACTCAAGGGTCAGAGGACCCGCACCTGCCGACCGACACACACTCCACGGTGAGAGGATCTGTATCATCGTCTCAGCTGGCAAGGTTCCCACCACGGAGTACATCTCGCATCTATAGTTACCGGGGCTTAAGAACACAGGACCAAGACCAAGACACAGGAAAAAGGTCGGAACACAAGAGCACAACATTTATGTCACAGCACACGAGTCATTGGAATCGACGCATATCCCGAGGTATTAGAATCAACGTACATCATTCGTGCATCACATTTCAAGAGTCTATATGAGACATAGAACGAGGGCCACGTTGAAAGATACGATATGTTAAAACGCACAGCATAAATCTCATAATAATTTCATGAATCTCCGTATGAGACTGGTACAGGGTTAAAATATTGGTTTTTCGTTAGGTGTGAGATGTCGAAACGGGCACAGAAGGATGTTGAAATTTGCCATGGAAATAGTGTCAATTAAAGTGCTTTTGACGTATTTTCAGACTCAACTTTGAGTCAATGGTGTAGGTACTTATGACTGTGCATTTGTCATTTGCTTTGAGATTCATAATTTAGGAAAAGGAGATAATTCAGGACAGGGAGAAAATTACCTATGCTATAATTTTGCACCATACGACTTATCACAGTTAATCCCTTTACCAAAAATTACGTTGCGAAACGTCCGTGTGTCACTATTCCTTATTAGGAGCATTGACATGATACGTATAAGCGAGATACTGCTAGAAAGGAGACACGAAGACTTCATAAACACGCATCATGTAGCAAGATGTCGGTACCTCTTGGAGAAGGATGTCGATGGAGTGTCCAGAAAGTGGCATTTTCCACCCTATTTAACGAATAATTTATCGCTGGACTGGTATTAGACTTCAGAGCATTCGCGTATCCATACGCCGCGATATGTGTGGCTTACACATAGCACCCATGACTGGAAAACTCTTCTGTGACCCATTTAGCGGGCTGACTAGGCGCACAAGTCAGCACCTGAGTGTACAGAGCTGAGTCACGGCTTGGATGCAACACCACCTGGTGACGACATCAGCTGACCCCATACGGCCAGACAGTCCAAACACAGAGACCAGCACAGAAAAACCGTGCGCAATGCTATGCGCAGTCCTTGACATCACACCTTGATGGTAGTGTTATTGGTTTTACGACACGTCGACCGTTGAGTCATGTAGCGTTGCCAAACTCTCACGCAGGTTGGTCGCGGGTGAAGAGTTGCGACAGGTGAGACTCGAACCCACAATCTTTCGATTGTGAGACGGGCAACTTACCTCTAGACTACTCGTCCCACATCGCACCTCGAGAGGTCTGCATGCTGTCAAATGCAAAACTTGCCGTATATGTATATGGATATGGATATTGATATTGATATTGATATTGATATTGATGTGAACATAGACATGGACATGAACATGAACATGGATATGGACATGGAGATCAAGAAACAAGACGTATCTAAGGACTATACATCAGGCAAATAGTAACCATAGAACACAAAAAAACGTCGTGACGTTATAAAAGCTTTCGGGCTTAATCTATGTACTCAAGCCCATCTGGATTAAGCCTATCGATGGAAGACTATATCAGAAGAGCTAAAACAGACTGACTTCCGACAATAAATGTCATATCCTGAGTTCCGAATAGCAGCCATTTACGCACTATACCTTGGGCAAATGAAGTCAACCAGTAGACAAGCAACCACGCATGCTGGAGCATTTTCCTAGCTCGTAACCTAACCAGCATAGGGTTCGTTGGGCGGTACCGGATCAACAAGGACCACAGGCGGACTATGTACCCTCCCCTGAACAAAGACTGAAGTAATTGGGAGGATACATCGGTATGGAAATTGATAAAAAGGAGCTAGCTACTTGGTTTTAAGGGCGCTTTAATCAGAAGCTGGTAAAAATTACAACTTAAGAACCAAATGTACTTCTGAATGCAGAATGCACTTAAAAGTTGTACCAAAATGTTGTCAGTAAGGTTCTAAAAAGAATGGCCGAACCGGGCCGGGTAACCTTTGATTTATTCCTGTAAATGCACGACAGTAGACCTACCCCGGCCTCGTTCTCGCCTGCAATCATCCGGGATGATGATGAATTCGGGTTTAGGGGCGCATCGACTGCCATAAATTATCCGGGACATCCGAGCTCGATGGAGCACGCTGCCCACAGACCCGCCCACGGGCCGAATGTCCCACTTTGAGCAGTGCAGCAGCTGTTTGCCGGGCTTGGTGCCGTTGCAGACGCGGCAGACGGTGCCGGGACGGGCGCCGGCCTCCGGCTGAGGGTCCAGCTCGCTGCGGGTGTCGGCCGTCTGCGAGCTGTCACCGCTGGACGAGCTGCAACACCAGTCGTAGGTCGGTGCAGGTCAGTGCACAGTTCCGGCAAACGATCAGGCTACACGTCAGACTTCAGGTCACGTCACAGCTTAGGTCACACATAGACCGTACAGAATGTTACGTATTAAACACATGCAGACACAGCCGCACCCATAGAGAGCATCACAGAGAAGTGCACAGGTCATGTCACATCGCACCACATGACCCATGGCCAAATATCTGGTCATGGGTCAGCCCAGTCATGATCCAGGTCACGTGACAAATCGGGACCGAGGTCAAGTGATCAAAGATAAGGTTAAAGGTAAAGTTAAATTTTAGATCAAATGTCATGACAGATGTCGGATCAAATATCAGGTGAAAGGTAAGGTACACGGCTAAATCAAAACCAACATCGACAATGGCGGTGCGGTTCACATCGAACATTTGACAAGGAGCCGGAAAAGCATCACACATGTCGAAGATGACAAATCTCAGAACGGCGTTGGCAAATCAGCAAATGTCCATCCTGCATGCAACGCATCATTTTCCTAGGGCATTTGCCCAGTAATAGTTGACTCTCACGGACGATAAGCATCGAAGCTTGCTATGCGGACTCCCAGAGACAGAACCACACGCTTCTTGCATATAGAAAACTGCGTGAGGCGGTTAGATTCTAATTGGATGAATGATTGGTTTCCGGACTTCGGGCGCAGCACTTAATATCATTTAACCTGCTGCCCTGTCTTGTTCATGGACCAACAAACGATGCAAATCACTTGAAATTAAGTATATTAAAGGGAATCGAAACGTGTCCTGATTACGTCGTCTCCGATTCATCATCTACCACCTCGCATATATAAATGTGTGGAAGAATCTGGCAGATGTATATTTGTAGACGATCGCGTCCTGGAATACGAGCAAGGCCGCGCCATCTACGGACTCTTCATATAACTATCACGCGACACACAGTTCACAGCAGTACATCACCGCAGTAGTACAGAGACGAGCACCGCAGCGTGGACAAATCTCCGAGGAATTCGCACGCTTCATCCCCTGGAGTAAGTAATGGTGAATGGTCAGTGCAAGGCCGATGCGGCTCCGATAGACGGCAGTCCTTTCCGATAAATCATCCCGACACGAATAGTGGTGCAAGCCTGCTCCTGGCCTGATCAGATTTAGCTTGTTCTAGAATTGCTGGAACTGGTGACGCTTGGTATGTTGGGAAGCAGGAGCTTCCTCCGCTGCAAGGTCAACCGCTTCACTGCCTGGAATCGACCGTGGCTTGGAATGCAGCAAGGCACAACGACAAAGCAGGGATTGTGCAGCGCTTTTTGACGTTCCCGGGCATCAAGTACACGGCGATCGCGTGGGTCAAATTGTCCGAGAGCCCAACCGTTGAAGTTGGAACTTCGTGTCTTCTCTCACGCTGCGTGCAAACTCAGCAGACAGAACTCGCTGAACAGCCCTTTCGTTCGACGGCTGCACTTCGGGTTTCAGGTGCGCATCGGCCGCACTGGTCACACAGCCAGCTGGACTTCGGCCGAGTCGTCTGGCAGTCGGTCACGCCTGGCCACGAGCCCAAACATGTCGCAACTACCGGATCCGTGGAGCGGCGAGAGCGACGCCAGAAACTTCTCGGTTTATTATGGCAGACACGTGCTGGCACGGCTGTCTCGGTTCTGACCATTTATCACATGTGGTGGTGGTGCCCCATGGCTTAGTGGTGGTCTCTGCCGGTGTTTTGAGGCTCAGTTTGTGCTTGGCGGAACGACCGAGCTGAGAGAAGACTTGTCCAAAAACTAAGGGGCCAATTATTGCGGTGTCAGTTTAAAGCACGTTACAGTTAAACAGGTGGATACTTCTAATTCGATGCGTGCCTACAGTGTATTTGGACGCATTACGAAAAATGAACATAAACGATGTTCCAAGCAATACTTCAAGGCAGGCCTTCCAATGTCAAAACAAGCATATTAGGTATCGCCATCACATAACCTAAAGGTATTTTGCTGGTCTTCACCCACTTTTGCCTTCACCCACTTGAAAACAACAATTGGATGCCTACCAAGCAAACTGTGAATAATTAAACCTTCCAAAACCGACTTATGACAAGTAGCGCTGTGAGTTCCAATTTGACAATTCTAAAAATAGATCAGTGCTTGGCAGAATTCTAACGAAACGGACCCATCACTTTGGTAAATTGCCGCAGTTTTCATGAGTATCGACTGCGTGGTTATCTGAAGTCCGTAAGAGCACGGGGAAATGCGTATCTATCTTACAAGGTGAACACATGTCCCGGTATTGAGTCCGTATATAAAGTATAAAAATTAACCAGTCATGGAAGTAGGGAGTATTCCGGAATTGACCACCCGCAAATCGTCACCTCAAACTATTTGAAGAATAAGCTTACTGACTCCTAAAATGACACCGTCGCTCCACCACAAACCCGGGGCAGGACGGGGGATGTGATATACCGCTTGTGGCATACGGTACTTAGGACAGAAGGGCGTATTTTCGCCACTGAGCAACTATGGGTGGCACATCTGCTACAACCTTCATCATCTGGCAGGGCTGCCAATCTGGCAGCCCAGTCAGCTCGCAGTCCCACCCATCTGACAGCCAGCACTGCCCGACAGCCACAATCGCCTGACAGCACCGGCCAGCTGACAGCTACAGATCAGGTGTGGCAGCTGCTGTGCAGACTCGTACACCAGTTCGGACACGGCACGCCACAATCTCCTACCAAGAACATTAACCACCACTGAGCCGACAACCGCATAATCCCAGCATGCACTTAAACCTGCCTGATTTGGGGAGGCTGTGGATTCTAGCTGCCCGGCAACATACATAATCTGTGATGAAGGCGTAGGTCGGCCCCGACGGACCACCGAGCGGGCGGGGTACGTACTCGGCAGCCGAAGACGGTGGTCCATCGCGATGTCATCCAGCTTCCCGTCAACGTAAGCGTCTTATTTAGCATTAGCCTCATACCGCTGTTACACGAGCACTACCGAGCTGTCGCCACAAACACCGACACACACGCACACCACGAAAGGCCAGCCACAGACGAAGGCCCGCCGCACCGCATAGCGCAACAAAAATGTTGCGAGATGAGCATCCGATGAGCTAGATGAGCATCCGAAGCCGGAAAATACGGCGTTTGTGTGGCATGACCGAGAGCTGTAAGCGCTTACTTCGCCGCAGTGTCCGGCCGTGGTGACGCGGAAAGCAGGGCAAAGAGGGTCATCGGTGGCAGACCCACATCGCAGTGCCGAGCGATGAGGACGACAGCAAGAGGACAGTATCATCAGTAGTAGCCACACATGGCCGTGTCTAGAGGTGGTGACGATGACAACAGGAGATGGAGAATTACCGGTAACAATCCCACACCACAGAATGCCTTGCGGTGGAGACTGTGAGAGCAGACAGAGGGCCATCAGTGGCCGACACACAATAGTGTGGAGAGAGAGGAGGGACATCAGTGGCAGCCCGACACCACAGAGCGGCTAGTGATGTAGAGACGGCAGGGGAGGGCCATCGGTGGCAGCCAGAGACCCAAAGCGGCTAGTGATGTAGAGACGACAGAGGAGGGCCATCAGTAGCAGCCCGACACCACAGAGCGGCTAGTGATGTAGAGACGGTAGGGGAGGGCCATCAGTGGCAGCCCGACACCACAGAGCGGCTAGTGATGTAGAGACGGTAGAGGAGGGCCATCAGTGGCAGCCCGACACCACAGAGCGGCTGGTGATGTAGAGATGACGGCGGGGGAGGGCCATCAGTGGCAGCCCGACACCACAGAGCGGCTAGTGATGTGGAGAGGGCAGAGGAGGGACATCAGTGGCAGCCCGACATCACAGAGCGGCTGGTGATGTAGAGACGGTAGGGGAGGGCCATCAGTGGCAGCCCGACACCACAGAGCGGCTAGTGATGTGGAGAGGGCAGAAGAGGGACATCAGTGGCAGCCAGACACCACAGAGCGGCTAGTGATGTGAAGACGGCGGGGGAGGGCCATCAGTAGCAGCCCGACACCACAGAGCGGCTAGTGATGTAGAGAGGGCAGAGGAGGCCCATCAGTAGCAGCCCGACACCACAGAGCGGCTAGTGATGTAGAGACGATGACAGGGGAGGGCCATCAGTAGCAGCCCGACACCACAGAGCGGCTAGTGATGTAGAGACGGTAGGGGAGGGCCACCAGTGGCAGCCCGACACCCAGAGCGGCTAGTGATGTAGAGACGGTAGGGGAGGGCCACAGTGGCAGCCCGACACCACAGAGCGGCTAGTGATGTAGAGACGGTAGAGGGGAGGGCCATCAGTAGCAGCCCGACACCCAGAGCGGTTAGTGATGTAGAGACGGTAGGAGGGCCATCGGTGGCCCACCGCTTTCGGGGGGGAGGGCCATCAGTGGCAGCCCGACACCACAGAGCGGCTAGTGATGTAGAGACGGTAGGGAGGGCCATCAGTGGCAGCCCGACACCACAGAGCGGCTAGTGATGTAGAGACGAGGAGGGCCCTGTATAGAGAGTAGGGCATCAGTGGCAGCCCGACACCACAGAGCGGCAGGGAGGGGGGGGGGGGGTGTGGAGCCGACACCACAGAGCGGCTAGTGATGTAGAGACGACGGCGGGGAGGGCCATCAGTAGCAGCCCGACACCACAGAGCGGCTAGTGATGTAGAGAGGCAGGGGAGGGCCATCAGTAGCAGCCCGACACCACAGAGCGGCTAGTGATGTAGAGACGAAGGCGGGGAGGGCCATCAGTAGCAGCCCGACACCACAGAGCGGCTAGTGATGTAGAGACGGTAGGGGAGGGCCATCAGTGGCGCCCGACACCACAGAGCGGCTAGTGATGTAGAGACGGTAGGGGAGGGCCATCAGTGGCAGCCCGACACCACAGAGCGGCTAGTGATGTAGAGACGACAGGGGAGGGCCATCAGTAGCAGCCCGACACCACAAAGCGGCTAGTGATGTAGAGACGGTAGGGGAGGGCCATCAGTAGCAGCCCGACACCACAGAGCTAGTGATGTAAACAGCTATGTAGCGGCCTCGCACCACAGAGCGGCTAGTGATGTAGAGACGGTAGGGGGGCCATCAGTGGCAGCCCGACACCACAGAGCGGCTAGTGATGTAGAGACGGTAGGGGGGGCCATCAGTAGCAGCCCGACACCACAGAGCGGCTAGTGATGTAGAGACTAGGTAGGGGAAGGGCCATAAGTGGGAGCCCGACACCACAAAGCGGCTAGTGATGTAGAGACGGTAGGGGAGGGCCATCAGTAGCAGCCCGACACCACAAAGCGGCTAGTGATGTAGAGACGACGGCGGGGGAGGGCCATCAGTAGCAGCCCGACACCACAGAGCGGCTAGTGATGTAGAGACGACAGGGGAGGGCCATCAGTAGCAGCCCGACACCACAAAGCGGCTAGTGATGTGGAGACGACGGCAGGGGGCCATCGGTGGCAGCTGGACGCATCGCGGGAAGAGGCGTGGCCTAGCAACCATCCGAGCCTTCACGATAAAGCAACGCGGAGGCATCATTACGTGCCGCGTGCAGTTTGACCGCCGCTCACCGCGTTAGTGTTGTCATTAGCCAACAGGTGGCACCAGGTTGGCTGGCGGCAGAGTTAGTGTCATAACTGGTCGACAGGTGGCAGTAGTTTGGCTGACAGCGGCACAAGCGTCGCAAACGCCGACAGAGCAGAGCGAGCTGCACCGGGCTCGGTACGGGCGACGTCAAGGCTGTAGAGTGGCTTCTCTCCATCACAGCTTCCGTGCCGCTCAACACCCAGTTCTCGAGGTGTCGCACCAGACAAGAAACACGGTCCAAAACGGCATGGCCGCTCCGTACCGAGAAGACGCCGACACACGGTAGCCTCTGCGCGATGCTTGTGGGTGAGCTCGGTGTTTGCTATCAGAGCCAGCGTGCTAGTGCGCGACTGAACCTCGTATACGAAGTTCATTTGACAGGTGCTCTAGCTCGTGCCCCCGAGCGAGGTGTGAAAATGTGCAGACCAATGTGTTAATCATACCGTTTATTGCGATATGTAGACAATCTGAGTCGCTCTCCAATCTTGTATCCTA
This sequence comes from Imbricaverruca yamaguchii, assembly GCA_034440575.1. Taxonomy (NCBI): domain Eukaryota; kingdom Metazoa; phylum Arthropoda; class Thecostraca; family Neoverrucidae; genus Imbricaverruca; species Imbricaverruca yamaguchii. Next base: position 936,816 of record JAOTOL010001640.1, on the reverse strand, counting down.
TTCCCAAACCACTTATCACTCGTAATGCACTCAGTGGGCGGGCGTATTGCACCCTGCCAGACCTGCACCAGTCTACATGTGCGGACAGGCAACTGTCCAAGTAACAAAGATCACCGTAGTCTAAAAAACGCCTCTCGTAGCTGAAGGCCTGTCTTGCACGTGCCATCGCACCACGGGCACACCGACGACAGGAGGTCGCGATGGCTCAGTTCGTGGCGAGCGTACTGGGTCGCCGGGACGGGAGACGTTGGAGAGCCGCCGGCAGTGCGCGCTCGCAGTACGCGGTACGACACGCTCAGTCCCGTCCTGGCCAAGTCGGCGCACCGCACCTGCGGCTGGTGGGACAAGTCCGGTGGGACAAGTCCGGTGGGACAAGTCCGGTGGGACAAGTCCGGTGGGACAAGTCCGGACAGACAAGAGCGCGGCAGACAGAGAGCCGGCCAGACAGCGAGACAGACAGAGGGGGCGGGTCCGGCCGGCGGACGGTCGGCGGCGACGGCTAGTGACGCAGACGCACGGTGGTGGCCGCGGGCACGAGTCGAGTCGACGGAGCGAGGCGGCTCGGTCGGCTGAAACAGCGAGCCAGGGGTCAGCTGCCGCCCGCTGCCGGCCGGGCGCCTGTGCCACCCCAGCCCCCGACACAGCCGGCCCGCGCAACTGCACCTCATGCGGCAAACAAAAGTGGCACAGAGAGACAGCCAGGGGCGTACAGAGTAAAGCCCAAGCACATCCAAAACAAGGACAGACGAGCTGTGTTCAGTACACATGAAAATAAGGGAAAGCGGGTGCATTGTGAACATGAGCATGTCTAAAAGCGAACAAGAGAATGGTGAAACGTGCTAGATAATCGATAGTCAAAAAGACAACTACACCCCGAGACACCAGTGCCAAGGGGCAGAGGGAAGCAAGCTTCATCTGCTGGAAGGTCCGTCCTGCGTCGCCATCATGTCTTGAGCCAGACGCACAGCCGGCTACTAGCACAACACAGCACAGCCCAGCCGATTACTCAGCAGACCTCCGTCAGTGTCCCGCCATACAACTCGCTTCGGCCGTCACTTCGCCAGTCCGGCTCCAGCACCGCGACTCCCATCACTCCTATGAAGCAGTCCAGTCCTGTGCTGCAACCTCCGTCACTCCACCAGTCCGACTCCCGTACCGAGACTCACGCATTCCATCAGTCCGACTCCCGTACCGAGACTCCCGCACTCCATCAGTCCGACTCCCGTACCGAGACTCCTGCACTCCATCAGTTCAGCTCCAGTTCTTAGACTCACATCACTCGGTCAGTCCTATGCTGACACTTCCGTCACTCTAACAGTCCGACTTCCGCGCCGGTACGACGCGTCCGGACTCCACTCCCGACTCCCGCACTCCACCAGTTCGGATTCAGTGCCGAGACTCCCACCACTCCAGCAGTGCTGTGCCGGAACCACTGCCACTCGGAGTAGTGGCGGCTACTCCGGAGCCCAGAGTAGCCGCCACTTTTAGTCCGGCCATCGTCCTGAGAACTTGGGCTCTAGGTAGAAATATCAGTCCCTTCGCCAGGCAGACGCCCGCGCGGAGGCTCCGACATGCTAACATGCTCGCCGGGCAAGTACCTCGGTCGACTCTTGTCCACTCGCCACTTGATTCCGCCTCTGCTCCGCCTTGACACAAGTGTCGGACGCTCGCGCAACCGTAGCGGTACAATCTGCACACCTGAGGCGCGACTGGCATCCAGCTGGCGCACGCTTCCGCCAAAATCAACTGCACTGCGCATGCGACTGCACACAGCTGTGTCCCGCAGGTCCTGTTTTGACGAGCCAGACACTTGATCCAGTCGGGGAACCTGCAGATCGACGCTGCTAGGCTTCCGATCCAGTAGCGTTGTTATCTGTTTGAATCCAGTGGGTTTCTTTCCGAGAAGGTTCCCGCGCATCGACCACAGTCGACCCTCCGACCGGGCCCGTCACAGCTCCTGTTGCGCCTCGCCCACACAGCTATGTCGAACAATGAAGGTGGAGGTCGCCGTGTGATGGTGACGGTTGCCAGAATCGGACCCACCGGCAGGACGGTGCCAGCTGCCTGGGTCCATCCCGACTAAGCAGCGACAGTTGTCTGCGTCAACTACAGCGAGGACTGCTGCCTGAATCAACTACAGCGAGGACTGCTGCCTGGATTCATTCCAGTTACCTGGTGTCAGTTGTCTGGATCAATTTCACCTAGCTGGAGGCAGTTGCCTGGATCCGCCGGCGTGCCGAGCAGCAGTGTGGACCTGCAAGTGTTACGGACAGCAGTTGCCTGGATCCGACAGTGTACCGAGCGACATTTACCTGGATCTTTCGGAGCTGGAGTCTCCCGAGTCCGAGTCGGAACCGTCCGAGCCGAGCTCCTCGGCCGACCGCGTGCCCATCACCGTGTTGACCGGCAGGTACTTGAGGTCGTTGCTGGAGTACCTGCCGAGGTCACGCCCGGGTTACGCTGGAGGCCGGCCGGCCACGCTAACGTCGCACTTCGATCGCACCCACCCGAACACAGACACACACAGGTAATCGCCTCACATGAGTCCAAGGTATGAAACTTAAACAAGAAATGTTTTCGGAGCGGTTAACCCGCGCATGTCCGGGGGGCAGATATCTGCCCCCCCTCCGGTTTTTCCTCACGTACCGCCAAACTAATAGGGTTAGCAAGGCCAAACCTCGCATAGCCGTTCATTGGTCTTTTCCGCATATCCTCATATATTTTCAATCCTGGGTCATCTCAGGTCAGGTCACCAGGTCAGGCGAAGTGACCCAACTACACTCGGAGTTCTAGGTGGCATAACTTCGACAAACATTGGGCGATTGATTTCAAACGTATAACATGTCATGAGCTCATCAGGGACCACAATATGTATATCGGTTTTTTTTCGTAGCATTGACCTTAGGTCAGGTAGCTGCCATGGCCTCCCCATTATAGGGCTATGGTAAAATATACAAATGTTTCCTAGTTACATATTTGTGCTCGGAATGATCTCACAACAGTTGTGGCATGTAGATGGAAGCTATGCTCAATGTTACCGTTGACATTTTTGCTCAGTGACCTAAACAAGGTCTCTGAGGTCACCTCAGATCACTACACATTTATGCGCATTATATCGCACTGCATTGAGATAGAAGGCTGAAATTACCGTCATTATGCTTGTATCGTCAAGACGTGTCGATTGATACCTTACACGACCTCCCTAGGCCTTGACCTGAGGTCATGACTTCATGATCTTGACCTGAGTTTCGGTTGACCTGACCTTAAATTTGCCGGTTGCCGGTAGCGCATTTCAAGGACTGTCGAATAGCGTTCGCCATTTGTTTCTATCTGCTACATGTCCTGAGAGTGTCAATATCTGAGTCCCACCTGATCCGGTCGAATTTGACCTATGATGGCTCAGTAACCTGAATGTTGACCTGATCGAAAAAAATGACCGAAACACTTTCGATAGAGCCTGTCATCCGCTATCCAACGCCGTTTTCCGTTTGTCGCTAGCTAGCATAGTTCCAGAGATCTTATGGGGGCAGTCATCTGCCCCCCCCGGACATGCGAAGTTGGCGCGGACCGCCGGACGTGCGAGTGTTAAGGAACGAAACGGAGACTAAGAGTCTTAAAATGACGACAGTCTGATAATTTTGGCAAGATCTGTAACTCCGACAAGGCATCAAGAAGGGCTTTGCATCGATGCTGTGCGATTGTTTCGCCGAATTACGATTGCACATGGACCAAAATATATATTTACTAAGTCAAACATGTATGACGGAGGTGATCCATTCCTTGACATTACACAGAGACCCGACAAGCTACCTTACGGTTGGGTCAGAGTTAAGCTGAGGTCAGGCTAAGGTCACACTGCGGTAACGTCTGGGCCACGTTGTGGTTAGGTTGCTGTCACACCGGGGTCAAGGTATGGTTCAAGTTTAACCTTCCCTTGCAGGTGAGAGTTTCTACGAGCCCATCATGCAGGGACTATTCGCTAGCAGAGACATGCGTTAGTCACGCATAGTTAATATGAATAGTTAATGTGACATCCTTCATCGACCGCATGACAAATTTGAAGACGTACTGGTGTGGCTGCGACGTCATGAAAGGGAATTTTGCAAGTTTTCATTTCGGAAATCGCGAATTGTCCAATTTATCTCACTTTCCCCCGAATGACCAATGCTGGGTGGGGTATGGCAATAAGCAGGTCAGTTAACCTGTTTGCATAGGTCACTGACCTATCCAAGCTCATTCGAGGTTATTGACAAAACATGACCTCAGATGATCTTGTTCGACACATGAGTCACTCTGAGGTTAATTTGGATGCTAAAACTGACTGTGGTGTCAATTTTTACTCCGCGGTTACAGAAAATAGTTTTTTTTTGTAACACAATTACGAAGTTTACAAAACCTGGTCGATACTTCATCCTCATTTGATCCTTGAGATATGGGTCGTAATGTAGCAACTCGTAAACCTTTGGGATCGCAGATATTGTGACAAGAAATGCAAGGAACACTGCCGAGCATTCCGAGCACGTATTTGTTTTCTTTTCACATGATATGATTAAACATGAAAAGCGTCAATTTTTCCGAAAAAAACACCATAAACTGACTTGAATGATTAACCAATGCTTCCTAATACAAAAAAAAATGGGGCGCTAATTGCGTACATCACACCACATGCAACACGCCTTTTGTTTCATGGGCACTCTCCGTTGATAAATGCTAGGAACTCTCATCGCCCCCTGCACTGAGAAAGATGGCCAAATACCATGTACGGGAGACAATTAATTCAATGTTATGCGGTTATTCGCATTCATGGTGTCACATGTGAGCCAAGATTAACTAGTCGGCACTGCCTGTTGCCTGTCTGGACAGTCTGGATACTGGGGGGAAAGGCCATGGGCTGAATGCGATGGAGCAAGCCGGTATGAAGTGAATGGCGCCCGACTTGGAGCTACGTGTACGCCCGTGGTGGTGCATCGGAGTTTAGGGGCGCGTCGACATCTAGGGTCATTTTGCGCCCATACGTGTACGCCCGTGACAGGCAGAGATCACGTGGGGAGCATGTCCGGCACAATTCCAGTGGGGCAGCCGTAAGGTCATGTGACGAGCGGAAGGCTCCACAGATGTTACACAGACGGGCCAGCCACTCACATCACGCGAGCGTATCCGTGTACATGACACAAACAGTGCAGGCGTTAATGGGGCAAAGTGCACCCATACTCTAGCTAAAAATAGGAAGCAATATGGGTTCGTCTATGATCCAGCACCGTCAACAAGATATTCTACTTTGAAAAGGAATTTTTGTTGTTTCCGACGTATATAACTTGTATATGTGCTTCCCATTAGGTTTCAAGTATCATTGTCAGAAAGCAATAACCTTACAGTCTTTAAACTCCATTCATTATCTTGGCAAAGAGGAGTGATTGGTTGGTTGGTTATTGGCTTTACGACACATCGACCGGTGAGTCATGTATCGTCGCCAATCTCTCACGCCGATTGGTCGCGGGCGAAGAGTAGACAGGTGAGACTCGAACCCACAACCTTTCGATTGAGACACGAGTAACTTACCCCTAGACTACTCGTCCCCTGGCAAAGAGGAATGAGGTGTCCGGAGACAATGTTCTGAATGACAAGCACCCAGACTTAGTTATTGGTTTTACGACACAGCGACCGTTAAGTCATGTAGCGTCGCCAATCTATCACGCCGATTGGTCGCGGGCGAAGAGTAGCGACAGAAGCACCCAGACTGAGGCAACGTGTCTAACCCTGCATCCCATCTACCAAATCCCTTGTGCGTCTCACCGCACCCCGCTGATCGGCGAGCGGCCGGCGACTGACCTGCGGTAGTAGTCGGTGAACTGGCCGGCGACTGACCTGCGGTAGTAGTCGGTGAACTGGCCGGCGACTGACCTGCGGTAGTAGTCGGTGGACTGGCCGGCGACTGACCTGCGGTAGTAGTCGGTGAGCTGGGACTGACATGCGGTAGTAGTCGGCGACTGTCCTGCGGTAGTAGTCGGTGGACTGGCCGGCGACTGTCCTGCGGTAGTAGTCGGTGGACTGACCTGCGGTAGTAGTCGGTGACTGACCTGCGGTAGTAGTCGGTGACTGACCTGCGGTAGTAGTCGGTGACTGACCTGCGGTAGTAGTCGGCGGTGTCCTGCGGTAGTAGTCGGGATAGCGGCGACTGTCCTGCGGTAGTAGTCGGCACTGCCTGCGGTAGTAGTCGGTGACTGACCTGCGGTAGTAGTCGGGACTGCCTGCGGTAGTAGTCCTGCTGCGGTGTGTCGGCGACTGCCTGCGGTAGTAGTCGGTGACTCCCTGCGGTAGTAGTCGGTGATAGCCGGCGTCCTGCGGTAGTAGTCGGCGACTGACCTGCGGTAGTAGTCGGTGACTGACCTGCGGTAGTAGTCGGTGACTGACCTGCGGTAGTAGTCGGTGACTTGTGGTGTACTGTCCTGCGGTAGTAGTCGGTGACTGACCTGCGGTAGTAGTCGGCGACTGTCCTGCGGTAGTAGTCGGTGACTGTCCTGCGGTAGTAGTCGGTGGACTGGCCGGCGACTGACCTGCGGTAGTAGTCGGTGACTGACCTGCGGTAGTAGTCGGTGACCTGGGTAGTAGTCGGTGACCTGACTACTACCTGCGGTAGTAGTCGGTGACTGACCTGCGGTAGTAGCCGGTGAGCTGGGACTGACCTGCGGTAGTAGTCGGTGACTGACCTGCGGTAGTAGTCGGTGAGCTGGGACTGACCTGCGGTAGTAGTCGGTGACTGACCTGCGGTAGTAGTCGGTAAACTGGCCGGGCAGCACGGCCACCGGGTAGTGGCCGAGCCGGCCGGCGGTCTGCGCCGGCCGCCGCCGCTGCGGGTAGTGCACCGTGAACGTCTGCAGGTCGAGCGAGGCGCGCCGCTCGTCGCGCCGGTCGCGGTTCAGCTGGGCGTTCCAGGCGGCCGCCTGACGCGCCGCCTGCCGCACCAGCGACTGCAGCCGCTGTCGCTCCACCTCGGCCGGGGTCAGCGCCGCTGTCGACGCCGGCACGTGGACGGTGAGACAAGGCTGAACACGAGCAGTGTGGAGACGGAACAACAGGCTGAACACGAGCAGTGTGGAGACGGAACAACAGGCTGAACACGAGCCGTGTGGAGACGGAACAACAGGCTGAATACGAGCAGTAGAGGGACGGAACAACAGGCTGAATACGAGCAGTAGAGGGACGGAACAACAAATTGAATACGAGCAGTACAGGGACGGAACAACAGGCTGAATACGAGCAGCAGAGGGGCGGAATTACATATTGAATACGAGCAGTAGATGGACGGAAGTAGACTGAATACGAGCAGTAGAAGGACCAGGCTGAACATGAGCAGTAGAGGGACGGGACTACAGGCAGAATGCGAGCAGTAGAGGGAAGGAACAGGCTGAACGCGGCCATGGGATGGACCATGCTAAGCACGAGTGGTGTGGGACGGAACAGCAGACTGAGCAATAGCAGGAGAGAAACTGAACAGGCTGAACATGATCAATGGAGGGTCGCAATAACAGGTTTAATGCAACAGGAGAGGTTGGTCATTGGCTTGCATGACGCGTCAAATGCTTTGTCATATAGCATTGCCAATCTCTCCCACCGATTGGTCGCAGGCGAAAAGCAGCGGCAGGTGAAACTCGAACCCACAACCCCTAGATTGGGAGATCAACATTCCACCTGTAGACTACACACTACCCCCTCCCCTGGAACAGGGAAGGAACGCAAAAACAGGCTGCATATGAACGACTGAGGACTCTGACCACGACACTCAATATGAGATTGGAGGGAAAGTGAGGGAACAGTGTCTGAGTTAAATTTTCGTCAAACTACCATTGCGGAGCCTAAACCTACGATCTCGCTAATAGGCGACTAATGAGTGACCGAGCCACAATGTGTATTGGATACCGAGGACCGACGTCCAGTCCACATCGCACGCCACGCCAGGGAACCCGCGTGTTTGTTTATTGCGTATTGGTTGGTTCACGACACACTTTATGCACATTCACGGCTAATGGCGCCGCCCACACTGTTTCGCCGGTGGGCCGCGGGATTGGGAAATGTCCTGAGTGGCGCTAGAGTCGAAACCGGGGCCCTTGGGAGCCCGCGTGTTCTGTTTGACTGATCAACGATCACCGACCCCGGCCCCGGACATTTCCGAGCCCGCCGAACCCACAGCCCAACCCACCTTGGGCCTTGGGCGCCTCGAGCAGCCGGCGCTGGTCGATCAGGCGGCGGAACTCGTCGGCTCGGTCGGGGAACTCGCGCAGCAGCAGGTCGGTGACGTCAGCGCTGGTGAGTGACGTCAGACCGGCCTGGGCCTGCGCCTCCGAGACGGCGCGCTGCTCCAGCAGGAAGGCGCGCTCGTCCGCCTCCACCGGCCGTCGCGCCAGGTCTGTCGGTCGGCACGGGCACACTGGTGACGTGGCGCGAGCGAACGAGCCGCCTGGCGACCCTGGCCATGACCCCGGTCATGACCCCGGCTGTGCTCAGTCTGAGACGTCCACAGGGTGGTCGCTGTGCAGACAACGGCTGCGCTGGTTGTCGCCGATAGGTTGGTTGTTGGTTTTACGACACATCGACCGTTGAGTCATGTAGCGTCGCCAATCTCTCACGCCGATTGGCAGCGGGCGAAGAGTGGCGACAGGTGAGACTCGAACCCACAACCTTTCGATTGTGCGACGGGTAGCTTCCCCTAGATCCCCTGGTTGTCGCTGAATATCGCCACGGCCGCATGGCGGCGTCTCACCCCGTGTTGCTGAGCGCCATCCCATCAGCAAACAGCGCCCAGCGTCGCCATGGAAACGTCGCGAAGACGCCGCTGTTGGCCAATTGCGACAGGGTCCGACCTGAGCTTGGTAATCCTGAATATGGGGAACATTTTTGACCAACCAAATATGCGGAGGAAAGCCTTCTTTAAGCCGGTGCCAGAGTACCAGCTGGCGCTTTCAAGTGATTCTTGAGCATCTTGTCACAGTGCTCAGGTCATTGCCAAGTAGCACCATTCAACCTCCAAATGAGGAAAGTGAGAGTATAATTTTCTGGAGAGGATAATGTGTTGGATGCCAAAAGCCCAGGAACAGCAAATTTTTTCAACTAAATGCCCCATGGCAGTCCTGGCATGGGCTGAAAGCCAGTAAGCGAACATCCAGTGGGGGCCAAGACAGGGATACTAAAACTGGTTGAAACCAGTTGCAGCCTGCTAAAAGCGGTTCAAGATCAGAATGTTAGGTGTGCACTTCCACTTTGAAATAGCATGGGCATATGTTGAGTTCAATTGTATAATAAAACAAAGTAGGTAGCCAAAAATAGTGCATAGGTACCTTCTTCCATACGTAGCATCTTAAGCTCTCACAAATCGCACTGGTACATAGCACCAGTGCATAGTTTAGATTTGCCCTCAACCTTAGGGCCAGAACGTCTGCCGCTAATCGCAGCATTACTGTTGTCCAGAACTCGTATATTTTGAATATATTGAAAAAGCACAGCATATTCATCATGAATGCAAATCGTATCTTAGACAGTTGATTTAAACAACGCATAAATAGATTCTATAGTGCGCACCTTCGTGCAAGAGTAGTTGAAACTTCAAAACGTAATGATGAGCATAAGCTAGCCCATGTGGCTAAAAGTAGCTAGGTTTGAGCAGCGAATTCAAGCCATGGGTTCAACCGGCAAGAACTACCATTTTGCAAAAATTTACCAACCCTGACCTACGAATAATGGGCTAAAAAATTGTGTAACCTAGGACGTCCAGGAATTCGTCGCAGGAAAACTTGAGACATCGGGAAAGCTCGAACAATATAATATTGTCGGTGTTAAAACTTGTGCTTATTAACAAAATGAACGTGATAACACTCAGATCGCGAAAATATAACTTTCATTTTTCATATGCCGAACGGCGAACGACTAGAAATTACACTTAACCTTCTGAAACGCAGTCGCATGTCACTTCACAGTGCACTGACTAAACAACGCTGTACGATTGCAGTGATGCTACTTCAAGTTAGAACTGGATTGTTTTGTTGATTATGAAGCGCAAGGTAGTCGAGGTTTGGCCAGCCGGTCAACACCCTTATAGAACAAGCTTGAGAACCCGACATGTGGTTCAATCAACGACCGGAGAGGCGGCCCCGGCTCCACCACTGACCGGGTAAGCGGCCCGGCTCCGCCACTGACCGAGAGGCGGCCCCGGCTCGCCACAGACCGGGAAGCGGCCCCGGCTCCGCCACTGACCGGGAAGCGGCCCCTGTGCCGCCACTGACCGGGGAAGCGGCCCCTGCGCCGCCACTGACGGGGAAGCGGCCCCTGCGCCCCCACTGACCGGGAAGCGGCCCCGGCTCCGCCACTGACCGTGGAAGCGGCCCCTGTGCCGCCACTGACCGGGGAAGAGGCCCCTGCACCGCCACTGACCGGGGAAGTGGCCCCTGCGCCGCCACTGACCGGGGAAGCGGCCCCGGCGCCGCCACTGGCCGTGGAAGCGGCCCTGGCTCCGCCACTGACCGGAGAGGCGGCCCCGGCTCCGCCACTGACCGGGGAAGCGGCCCCTGCGCCGCCACTGACCGGGGAAGCGGCTCCGGCTCCGCCACTGACCGGGGAACCGGCCCCGGCTCCGCCACTAACCGGGAAGCGGCCCCGGCTCCGCCACTGACCGGGAACCGGCCCCGGCTCCGCCACAGACCGGGGAAGCGACCCTGCGCCGCCACTGACCGGGGAAGCGGCCCCTGCGCCGCCACTGACCGGGGAAGCGGCCCCGGCTCCGCCACTGACCGGGGAAGCGCATCTGGAAGGCGGCCAGGTCGAGGTGCACGGCCAGCTGCTCCTGCAGCATGTACAGCTCGGCGCTGGGGTCGTCGCGCGGCCAGCGGTACTGCACCAGCGGGCCGGGGCCGGGGCCGGGCTCGGCCGGCGGCGCTGCCGGCGCGGCACGCTCGGCCGCCGCCGCGGACTTCTGGCTGTGGACGCAGCGGCCGGCCGTCAGTGGTGTGAAGCGAGTACGTTAGATTTGTTTAATACAACGAATAATGGCTCTTAGGTGCTCCGGGGTTTTAGACATTGCGTGAGACAAAATGTACGACCCTCAATATACCAGGAGGTGCTGAGTTTACATCAAAAGTAGCGTTAGGGATTATGCTATATTACTCAACGTTTCGGCCAGGGGCCATCGTCAGGAGGGCCACTCCTGACGATGGCCACTTTTGATGTAAACTCAGCACCTCCTGGTATATTGAGGGTCGTACATTACGTTAGATTTGGTTGGATTGGAGTTTAAGGGCGCTTCGACCAAAGCGTGACCATTTAGCTCGGATTTGATTGGGTTGGAGTTCAGTGCGGTGGCGGTTGTTGGTTTTACACGTCGACTGTTGAGTCATGTAGCGTCGTCAATCTCTCACGCCGATTGGTCGCGAGCGAAGAGTAGCGACAGGTGAGACTCGAACCCACAATCTTTCGATTGTAAGACGGGCAACTTACCCCTAGACTACTCGTCCCCTTGGAGTTCAGGGGCGCGTCGACGAAGGGAGTGTGCGCAGTGTGGTGGTTGTGGTGTACCCCTACATAACTTGAAGCGGACGATTGGATTACTTGGGAGGGATAATCTTTAGCATTCACCATCCATCATTTAACGACTTTCTCCAGTTTGCTTACTTCAACCGTTTGTGCGGACCGCGGATAATTTTAACGATGCGTAGCTTTCCAATTTCCATTTTCACCAGAAAAATTTGTGTTGAGTGTATTTGGTTTGCTTTCTTCTTCGTCTTTGTGATATACTTATCACCAGCATTATAAAAGCATCATGTTCACTTGTGATTGGAGTCACGAGCCAATGGCGACGCTGACAACAGCTTACATGTCACTTCAGGCATTGTGCCGACTGCAGGTGTATGTGGACTGGGGAAGGGGAACAGCTACAGAATGGTGGGCGGGGTGGGTCCATCACGGGGCCAGAGTGCGGGGCGGGGCCACAGAGTCGCAGGGCGGGGCCACAGACATAGTGGCGGGGCGGGACCACAGAGTCGGAGGGGGGAACCACAGACAGAGTCGCAGGGCGGGTCCACAGAGAGAGAGGGTTCGGTCGGAATCAACTAGCCATCGATCCAACCGTCAATCGATCAGCGAGAACCAGGGTTAGATTTGTTTTAGAAACCTAGATTTGGACAATTTTGGGAACGAAATTTGGACGATACCTTTGTTTTTGCTTGTGTGATAAGAAACATTTCTGTGAAATTATGGGCAGGGCTTCCTGGTACCTAATTGATCATAATTAGGAAATTATTGGAATGAGAATAGTGAAACGACCGAAACATATCCAGTGATATGGGGCAGGCTAGGTTTTTGGTACAAAAATACACCATTTACAATTACGGGAATGAAAACCCAAGTTTAAGACCCAACAGACTCTGTCAATGGCCCAACTCATTGACAACAGACTTTTGTCAATGGCTGGAGAAGTCGCACCATTTCGTTAAGCATTCAATTTTATCTTCCATTCAGCCTCAGAGCGGAATGAGGATAGAACAGTTTTCCGGGGAACACCATGTTCTGGGTTACGGAAATCCAACACAAGGTTGCTTTTCCGACCTTGGAGGGGAGACGAGCACAAGCTACACAGAAGACGTACCGTCAGGTGGAACAACAGCAACCACAGTAGGCAGTGCTCCAATTCCACAAATAATTGTCCATATGGGCAAAACCAATCCATAATGCATCGTCAAGGAGGCACGATATCGGACCCGCTGAGACACCGTTCAACCCGGGACCACAGGTCACGACCTCATGCCCGCTGAGACACCCGTTAAACCCGCGACTTCAGGCCACGGCCTCAGACCCGCGACATCAGACCAGCGACCTCGGGCCACCATCTCACACCTGCCCGCCGCCCCTCCTCACCTGCTGAGGTCGAACGCTCCTTTGCGAGCCTTGCGGCTGCCGCGACTGCCACGGCTGCCCTGGGAGCGCACCGAGCTCTGCGAGTCCTCTTCGACGGGCGGCGGCGGCGGCTGGCGCGGCGGCGGCGCCGCATTGGTGCCGGCCGGCGGCGGCGCGTCCTCCGGCTCCGGCCCGGCCGGCGGCGGCAGTGGCACCGACTCGGACACCGCTGCCGACTCCGCACGCACTGACGACGGCTCCACCGGAGAGGGTGACACCTCTGCCGGAGGGGGTGCTGGCTCTGCCGGAGGGGGCGATGGTTCCGCCGGCGGGGGAGACGGCTCGACTGGTGGGAGGGACAGTTCCGCTGGAGGGGGTGACGGTTCCGCCGAAGGGGGTGACATTTCCGCCGGTGGGGGTGACGGTTCCGCCGGTGGGGGTGACGGTTCCGCCGATGGAAGTGACGGTTCCGCCGATGGAAGTGACGGCTCCGCCGATGGGAGTGACGGTTCTGCCGATGGGGTCGACAGCTCCGCCGGTGGCGGTGTCGGTCCCGCCGATGGGGGTGACTGTCCCGCCGGTGGCGGTGTCGGTCCCGCCGATGGGGGTGACTGTCCCGCCGGTGGCGGTGTCGGTCCCGCCGATGGGGGTGACTCTCCCGCCGGTGGAGATGAAGCCTTGGCTGGCTGGGAAGCCGTCGGCGGCGGTGGTGGTGCCGCGGGCTGTGGCAGTAACGGCATGGCGTCCTCGGCGTCCATCACGGCGTTGTCGTCGGCCTGAGGGGGCGGCACTGCGGCGGCCGGCTCGCCTCGCCGCCGCCTCTTCTTCTCGCGACTCGATGGCTCCGGCTCCGGCGGCGGCTCGGCGGACGGCGGGCGCTTTGGCTTTGGACCACGCGGCTTGGCAGGTGTGCCATCTGCAGGGATAAATCATTCGTGAAATATGGTGGAATATACGGCTTACTAAATACTGAATCGGCATCCTTCCCAAAGAAGCATCGACATCGTGATTCTCGGTGCGTACCTGTTAAATCTCCATGCCTTGTTTCTAACAGTATCCCGTTGATAAGTATCATGCTTATGCTCACCATAACGGTCCCGGAATCGTGATAACGAGCATCTCTTACTGCAATTCTAGGTAAAGGGACTACCAATGATGTGCTATGTTATATAATATTGGTTTGTAGCGTAGGTATTTGTATCGTTATCGTTGATATCACTATCCCCAAATTAGGCTTCTCTCAAAACACGCAAAACGGGTAGTTATATGCACGCAATTGTCTCAAAACCGAGTTTTAAGGCCCGAAGTATTTTAAACTGCATTATTTAAATGGAGATTTCGACATCCTGCTCTGCTCGTTTCGACATCTCACACCTAACGAGAAATCTGTTTTATCCGAATTCTTGCTGGGGTGGCTTCATGAGCCAGGTTTCTATTGCTGAGCAGTTTGTTGCGTGAACCCTGACCCCACGGCCTGATCCATGAATTCCAGTTCAACAGCAGAATTTAGACCGAAAGCTTAACGTGCCGTCAATGCACCTCGACTTTGTCGGGCCAGCTGACAACTGAACCCCCACCCCGAACCGAGGGCTAAATGCGAGCGCGTCAAGCGACTCGAAACCTGTGTTGTCAGAACAGGGGAGACCAGTGCAGGTCAGTGCTCAAGCCAACTGAGCTACTGGGGCAGCAAACTTTACTTTAATTTTAACGCTGTACATGTGTCACGACATATATGAATGAAAGTCTCACTAAAAACTGGTGCCAAAAAGACCAAATGACGGCTTGTATCTTTTGAGTTGGAGAAGCAACGTGCACAACCAAATGCATTTGGTTTGTTTACAAGCTACTATTTCAGCATTGTATACCAGCTGGAGCACAAAAAAAAAGTTTAATTTGGCAGCCAATTTGGCTTCCTAGCCCACTCAAGATCTCGCAAACACCACGCATAGCACACTAACCTTTCTTGAGTCGGATCTTCTTGATGGGCGGCTGCTCGCCGACGGCTTCATTGGAGTCACCAGAGGACACCTGCCACACACTGACCTCCGGCTTGTGCTCTACCTCCGCGGCGGCGGCAATTTGCTCCTGCTTCACCACCACTTCAGGCGGCGGCGCAGCGTCAGCCACCGGCGTCTTGCGCTTCCGGCCCGGCTTCCCCTTGACGGGAGTCGGTGTCGCCGTCGGAGGCGTCACCGCCTTTTCCCTGCCAGCCCGCAGCTTGGCCGCGTCCTCCTTGCGGGGTCTGCCCACGGTTCCCGTCTTCACCTTCGCCTTGGCGCCGACGTCGTCTTCCTTCTTGACCTTGGCGGCCTTCTCGGCCCCGCCGGAAGCCGCGCGCATCCGCTCCTCCGCCATCCTCGCCTTGGCGTCTCTCACCCGGCGACTGTCCAGCTCCTGCCGCTCGTCCTCCAGCAGCTTCTTCTTGCGCGGACGGCCACTCTTCCGCACTGCTAGGTCGCCGGTGCCTGGTGTGGCGGCAGCGGTGGCGGTAGCGGTGGCGGTAGCGGTGGCGGTGGCGGTGGCGGTGGCGGTGGCGGTGGCGGTGGCCGGTGTGGCGGTGGTGGCGGCTCCTGGTGTGGCGGTGGTGGCGGCTCTTGGTGCGGTGGTGACGGCTCCTGGTGCGGCGGTGGCGGCGCCTGGTGTTGCGGCGACAGCTGCGTCGCCGCCCCGGGTTCGAACCGGCTTGCCCGGGGTCGCGACCACACCCGGGGGTGCGGTCGAGCTGAGTGTGGCGGTCACGCCTGAGGCCACGGTGGCGCCCGGGGCCGCAGCGACGTTCTCCGGCAGCGGGTTCTTGCGCGGCCGACCTCGCTTACGCTTCACGGGGGCGGCGACTGGGATGGCATCGGCGGCGGCAGCGACGCTTGGCGCCGAGCCCACATCAGCAGTGGCGGCGGCGCTCTGGGCGGGCGCTCCCTCAGCAGCGAGGGCGACGCCGTCGGCACCGGCAACGGCGCTCACGACAGCTGAGCCGGCAGGGGCCGGTCCGGCGACTGCTGCCGCAGCTGCGCCAGCTGTCGCAGCCGCGGAGTCGCTGTCGGCCACCACCAGCCGGTTGAGGCGCACCACCGGCTCCGTGGCCGTCTCCTGCAGGAACGCGTCGATGGCGGCGATGCCCTCGCTGTCGCGCGACACCTGCCGCAGCGAGCGGCCCGGCTCCGGCTCCCCCGAGCCACTCCGGCCCGGCGAGCGGCCCGCATCAGAGCGGGGAGATCTGCCCGAGTCAGACTTCGGCGACGGGCCCGCCTCCGACCGAGACTTGACCGAGTCAGATCTCGGCGACTTCGAGACGTCCCGTCGCGGCGACTTGGCGGATTCAGATCTAGGTAGTTTGGCGGCGTCAAGCTTGGGGGATTTCGCTTGATCAGATTTAAGCGACTTGGCAGCGTCAGACTTGGGCGATTTTGGTACGTCAGATCTGGGCGACTTATCCGATTTCGGCGACTTATCAGACTTGGGCGACTTATCAGATCTGGGCGATTTATCAGATCTGGGCGATTTATCAGATCTGGGCGATTTATCAGATCTGGGCGACGTTTTAGCCTCCGATTTAGGCGACTTGGCAGTGTCAACTTTAGTCAACTTGGCGACGCCGTCAGACCGCGTCGACCGACTCGATTCATGTCGAGGCGACTTCTGAGGGTCTAGCCGCTGTGACCTGGACTGGTCCAGCCGGGGCGACTTGGCCGGGTCGGAACGGGGCGACTTGGCTCGCTCGGATCGGGGTGACCTGGTCGACTCTGAACGCGGAGACTTTGTCGGCTCGGAGCGCGGTGAGCCGGCAGTCTCTCGACGAGGCGAGCGACTCGGGTGAGATCCGGGTGGGATGGCGTCTCGGGACTGACGCCTCGGTCGCTCGGACCGGCCCGCACCGGCTGCAGCCCGAGCCTCTATCACCGAGGCTGCGGCCGGGTCTGACGCCGTGGCAGCAGCTGCGGTAGAGACTGTACCTGAAGCTGTGGTAAAAACTGTGACAGAAGCTGTGTCAGAGGCTGCGGCCGATTCAGGTGCTGCTACAGCGACTGAGGCTGATTCGGGTGCTGGGATTGGGACGGTGATTTTAGCAGCAGCCATGGTTGTGGCTGCGGCTGCGGCTGCGGTTGCCGCTGACAGCGGGTCAGCCATCCCAGCTGCGGCCGCGACTGGGACTCGAGACCCGGCCGTGGCCTCGGTGGCGGCCCCGGCTTCGGCTTGGGTCGAGGCTGAGGCCAAGGGTGCGGTTGCGGTATCCAGAGGCGGCTTCTCGTGCAGCACGACCTCAGCGGCAGCGGCGACTCCCTGGTCGCTGTCCACGTGACTGTCGACCGCCGGGCCTGGCGCGCCGATCGACTGTGACGTCGCGGCGGCAGGAATTTGGCTCTGACCCGCCTCGTCGCCGTCGGCCGGCCGATCCGCCGCCGACGGGCACACGCCCGACACGCCAGGAGTCGGCGCACCTCCCCTCGAGGCTGGCGCGCTGCTGGCGGCCGATGCCGGCACTGCAGCTGCGATAGCTTCAGGCTGGTCGCAGCCCGTTGCCTCCACACGCCGCACCGCGTCTGAGCGGCAGTCCGATGGCGATGACGTCGCTGACACCTTTTGCTCTCCGCTGCTGTTCGCGTCCACCGACGAGCGGCCCGGCGGGGACGGAGTGGTGGTGGCGGTGGTGGCGGCGGTGGTGGCGGTGGTGGTGGCGGTGGTGGCGGTGGTGGCGGTGGTGGCGGTGGTGGCGGTGGTGGCTGTGGTGGCGGTGGTGGCGGTGGTGGCGGAAGTGGCGGAAGTGGCGGTGGTGGCGGTGGTGGCGGTGGTGGCGGAGGTGGCGGTCGGCGGCACCCGCCCAGAGTCACCCTTCTGCGGGCCGGCGCAGCTGTTGGTGTCGACCGTCACAGGGGCGGCGGCCGCCGATTGGCTCGCGGCCGAGACACCACTCGCGGCGGCCGATGGAGCGGCCGCCGCAGGTGCCGGTGTAGGCGCGTCTCGGCCTGGCGGGCGGCCGGCGGCAGTCTGGTCCGGCTCTGAGTTCGCCGGCAGAGGCGGCTCGGCGGTCGCTGGTGGCGTCGAGTGAAGGCCGGTGCTCTGCGCAGATGTGGCCGCGCGGGGCGGTGGTCCGGTGGAGGGTGGCGACGTCGGTGCCGGGGCAGAGGTGACAGCAGGTACGTCCGGCGCCTCTCCCGCCCCGGGCGGAGAGCCGGACGCCTCAGCGTCCCCCGAACTCTGGCATGTGCCCGCCTGCTCGCCGACGATGCCGACAGGCCGACCCGAGCTGACGGCGCCGCCCAGCATGTCCGGCGAGTCGTCGGCGTTGTCGTGCGAGTCGATCCGCG
The DNA here is from genome assembly GCA_034440575.1 of Imbricaverruca yamaguchii. Classification (NCBI taxonomy): domain Eukaryota; kingdom Metazoa; phylum Arthropoda; class Thecostraca; family Neoverrucidae; genus Imbricaverruca; species Imbricaverruca yamaguchii. The sequence goes on along the minus strand of JAOTOL010001640.1, from coordinate 918,637 downwards.
AGTCGGCGTGCTCCAGCGAGTCGAGACGCGCGTCGGAGTTGTCGACAGAGTCCGTGCCGTGCGAGTCGATGCGCGAGTCGTCATCTAGCGAGTCGACGGGCGGCGGCCGCACCATCGGCCCGTCATCGTCGTCGTCGTCGTCGTCGACGTGCGAGTCGATTCGCGAGTCGGTGTCGGCGTCGTCAGCAGCGCGCGAGACGAGCACGTCGCTGCTGCCGCTGACGGCCGGCTCGGGATCGAGGTGTGCCAACATGGCGGCGTCGCCGTCGCTGGAGGGCCCCGCCGCCACCGCCTCGGAGCTCTGCTGGTCACTCAGCTTGTCGGCCGACGCCGGCCGCCGAGCCGGCGGTGGCCGTCGAGACGGACGCGGCGGGGGCGGCGGCGGCGGCGCCGTCCGTGGCGGACACGTTGCCCGTGTCGGGGCTGAGCTCGGCCAGCTCGGCCAGCTCGTCGACGGCGCTGGTCGAGATGCCCGCCTCCTGCGAGTCCTGCCGGTGCGAGCCGCCGGCCGGCGCCGCCGCCTGGCTGGTCGATATCTCCTCGTCGAGCCGCGCCACCTTCCCGCCGGGCGAGGCGCACGGCGAGTCGTCGTCGGAAGAGTCGGAATAGTCGGGCACCAGCGCCGGCCGCTTGAGGCCCGTGCTGCTGGTGGCCGGACCGTCGTCGCGCGGCCCGGCCGTCGCCCGGCTGAAGGTCGAGTCGGCGCCGCCGGCGTGGCCCGGCGAGCGGCTGTCCTTGCGCGCCGAGCCCACGTCCGAGCCCTGCGAGTCGGCGCCGGCGGGGCTGCGCACGCCGCGCGAGCCGCCCGCCGAGCCGGTCACCTCCTGGTGCTGCGAGGTGGGCACCAGCTGCGGCAGCCACACGCGACTCGAGCCGGAGATCTCGCCGTGCTGCGCGGTGGCGGCCGGCGCGAGCCGCGGCCGCATCGCGCCCGAGCTGGAGATGGCCGCCTGCTGGTCGCCGTTGGGTCGCCACGGCACCGGCCGGCAGTCAGCACTGGACTCGGGCTGATCGGCCGGTCGGCGTGGGCGCGGGCGCGCCGCCGCCGCCGCCGATCTCGCGGCGTTGCTGCCGACCACCTCCACCGCCTCGGCCTCCGAGTCGTGTCGACTGCGGCTGGCCGGCCGGCCGGCGCCGCCCTCGTCCGGCTCGCAGGCGTCGTGTCGCCGCCGCTGCTGCTGGCTGGACGTGGGCGCGCCGTCGCCCGGCTCGTCCGCCGCCACGCCGCCGGTGCGGCGGCGCGCCGACGCCGCGTCCGACGAGCTGGCGGCGGCCGCCGGCCGTCGGACCGACGCGACCGGCTGGCCGGACGACACGGCGTCGGCCGGCCCGACGCCGCCCGCCGCGGCGATCCCGGCCGACCTCGTGTCGGAGGAGCTGGCCGCGTTCACGTGCTGTGTCGGACGGCAGGCGGCCGCCGGCCGTCGACTGTCCGAGGAGCTGGCGGCATCGGCCGGCCGACGTGTTGTGGACGGACCGCCGGCAGTCGGCGCCGTGTCGGATGAGCTGGCAGCGTCAGTGGCCAGAGGGCGGTGCGTGGCAAACACCGGAGCCGTATCGGAAGAGCTGGCTGCGTCGGGCGGTCTTCGCGGTGATGACGAGCCACCAGCAAGAACCGGTGTCGTATCGGAAGAGCTGGCTGCGTCGGGCCGTCTTCGCGCTGACGACGAGCCACCAGCAAGAACCGGTGTCGTATCGGAAGAGCTGGCTGCGTCGGGCCGTCTTCGCGCTGACGACGAGCCACCAGCAAGAACTGGTGTCGTATCGGAAGAGCTGGCTGCGTCGGGCCGTCTTCGCGCTGACGACGAGCCACCAGCAAGAGCTGGTGTCGTGTCGGAAGAGCTGGCTGCGTCGGGCTGTCTTCGCGCTGACGACGAGCCACCAGCAAGAGCTGGTGTCGTGTCGGAAGAGCTGGCTGCGTCGGGCTGTCTTCGCGCTGACGACGAGCCACCAGCAAGAGCTGGTGTAGTGTCGGAAGAGCTGGCCGCGACGGACGGGCCCCGAGCTGCTCTGGCGTCATCTGGAGGTCCAGTATCTGACGAACTAGCGGCATTCGAGAGACCTCGAGCTGCTACATCGTCATCTGAAGGTCCCGCATCTGACGAGCTAGCAGCATCCGAAGAGCATCGAACTGCTATAGCGTTGTTCGAAGGTCTGGTGTCTGATGAGCTAGCAGGATCCGAAGAACCCAGAACTGCTACAGCGTCATCTGAAGGTCCCGCATCTGACGAGCTAGCGGCATCTGACGGCCCTCCAGCTGCTACATCATCTGAAGGACCCACATCCGACGAACTAGCGGCATTCGAGGGACCTCGAGCTGCTACAGCGTCGGCTGAACGCCCCGCATCTGACGAGCTTGCGGCATCCGACGAACCTCGAGCTGCCACAGCGTTGTTGGAAGGCGACACGTCTGACGACGTGGCTGCATCTGACGAACCTCGAGCTGCCACTACGTTGTTTGACGGCGACGCGTCTGACGACGTGGCCGCATCCGGGGCGCGTGTGGGCCGGCGCTGTGCGAGCTCCGCCACCGCCTCCGAGTCCGGCTCGGGCGGCGGCGAGGCGGCGCGGCCGGGCTGGTCGCTCGGCTCGGGCAGGTCAGCGGGCGCCGGGCGGCGCGGCGGCGGGTCGACGTCGCGCCGCTGCCTGTCCGGTCGACAGGTGGACGTGATGGTCGAGTCGGGCTGGTCCGACATGTCGACACACCTGCGACACAAACACACACCTGACTACACAAACACACACACGCGCGCGTCACAAACCGCCACATGGCACAGCCCCGACAAAGGTGGTCGAGTCAGGATGTCCGATACACCAACACACCCAACGATACAGACACAAACACACGCACGCCACAAACCACCACATGGCACAGCCCCGACAAAGGTGGTCGAGTCAGGATGGTCCGACATACCAACACACACGACGACACAAACAACACGACATCTGGCACAATATTAAAATATTAAAATATTCATTCATTACCACACAAGATTAGAAGGTTGCTATGATGCACACAAATGATGTTCGTTGGACTCCTTATCATGACACGTGTCCATCGAGCAGTATCGGAGACGTGAGAGTCCGAATTATCGACTTCCGTACCATTCCACAGAATAGGCCAAGTCATTTGACCACTTGGCTGCACACATGTCAATTATCCCACTGCAATTTAAGGGCGACAATCTATACAATGATTGCTAAAACGTGGAAAATTACAGTCATTGTAGGTGCGGACAAAAGACACCAGAAAACAAAAGGGAAAGACAGCAATGCATGCATGCCGTGAGCTGTACCTTATTACAAATCAAGAACTAACATGTGCTTCATTAACGAAAGGAGTAACTTTTGTTTGGTTGCTTGCCCCCCCCCCCCTCCCCTCTTTTTACCGCGGGGGGGGTTTTTTTTCTTCCCCCCCTTTTTCCCCCCCCCCGGGGGGGGGGGGTGGGGGGGGGGGGGGGGGGGGGGGGGGGGGGGGCGGCCGGGGGGCGTTGTGGGGGGGTTGGGGGTATTTTAATTTTTTTTTTTATTTTTGCCGGTTGATTTGGGTTTGGGGGGGGGGGGGGGGGGCCGGGTTTCCCCCCCAACCCCTTCTTATAAAATAAACCCCCCCCCCCCCCCCCCCCCCCCAACACCTCTTGGTTTTTTTTTTTTTTTTTAATGGGCCAGTCAGACAAAACAACAATCTACTTTTCAACGTCAAAAAAAAATGTATAAATTGTATCACCTATATACAAATTGGACCCCACAACTGCCCATGGTTGAAAAGCAACAGTCTGGAGTCTTGATGGTGGCATAGTTTATACATTCAATTATATGCCATGTTCACTGTAGGTACAATATGTATAAACAAGTTCTCCAAAACAACCCCTTAAGTTGTTCAAAATGAGGTGTAAGCTATCAAAATAAAATGCTGAGATGCAAAGAAATGCCTGGAAATCCACATTTCAGCACAAATGGTGCTATTTGCAGAAAGCAAGTCCTGAAAAAAGGCCCCTGGTTGATATACACTGAAAGACATTTTCTGACGTGTCAATGGGGAAGGCCCAAACCACTTTTGCTCATGAATCACATCCTAACATCCATACAGCACAACATTTACAAAACAATACATATTACTAGGTCTTCATTTTCATCATTCTTCATTCCCCTGAAAGTCCCATTAAAGTTTGTTCTGGAGGATTTAATTGAAGACACCTGCACTGAAGCATTAATCAAACAATGTAGCAGTAATCACATGATGGATGATCACACATACAATGTGAAAACATGCACATACATGCATCTGTGGCATTGCTCAATTGCAAAAACTTACCATGTATCCACAAATCACTGCAAGTCCATTTGATTATTTATAAGTAGTTTAAAGCTGCCCTGAAATGATAACCAGAGGGCATTATAAAATAATCTGAGACACACAATGCTAACATACATTTCAACAAACTTGTGGTTATTGGTTTTATGACACGTCGGTCGATGAGTCGTGTAGCGTCGCCAATATTTCACGCTGATTGGTCGCAGGCGAAGAGTAGTGACAGGTGAGACCCAAACCCACAATCTTTTGATTGTGAAATGGGAAATTTACCCCTGGACTACTCGTCCTCTTTCAACAAACTTATGATGCATGTATCCCACTTGGACTATGTAACATAAATGCTGTCAGTTACCACCTAAAAAAAGTGGGAATCTGAGTTTCAGAGTTCCTGACTGTATGGGTAGTTCAAAGTTCTTTTTGAACTTGGGGATGCGTCAAATGCAATAGTTATGCTGGGAAGAAGGTGGTTCCTATCTTCAGATAAATTACGTCCACCACAAAAATTTGAAAAGGACTATGTACTTGTACTCCCTAAGACCTACATGACAGATCAACAAGTGAATGGCCAGTGAGGCTTAATGCATGACAGATTATGATACCAATTTAGCATTGATTGATTTTGAAAGGTTAGTGATGCTTCCAGGCTGAGCACTAAGCTACTATGTTGGTTGCTTATTGGTTTTACGACACATCGACCATTGAGTCATGTAGTGTTGACAATCTCCCATGCTGATTGGCCGCGGGCGAAAATTAGCAGCAGGTGAGATTTGAACCTTGGTTGTGAGACAGGCAACTTACCCATAGACTACTCGTCCCCACTAAACTACTAAACTAAGCAGCTTCTAAGTATGGTTGTGTTGGGTGAGCCCTTACACAGACATGACACAAACAATAAGCTATTTCAGCAAGTCCTACAAACAGCATGTGTGCTACAGAAAGTTTGATCTTCCATCTGCTTTCTATCACATATGACACCCAACTGAACACAAATTTGGTTGCACTATGCACTAGGGTATCTACACCAAAGCAATAATGGACAAAATGGTGATACCATAAATAGAGATGATGATGTTGATTAACGACATGATAATGGTGATATCACTTGTTTGGTTGGGTTTGATAGTCATTCATGGACTATATCATCATTGGTTAGGTTAGGTTTGCTTTTCAATTTGCTTCTTTTGTTCCTTTTATATTCCTACAGAAGTGTCAAAATGTTGATATCTCATAATAGACATGGCTTACTTGGCTAGGTTTGATTACACAAGTTAGGTATTATTGTGCTTTGAGTTATTCACAAGACAAACTTTGGACACATTTGTCCTCCATGAAACAAATAATGGAGTCAGGTTTTCCTTGGTTAGGCTAGGATTTTTAGTTGGGAGCTTTTTGAAACTTAGCATAAATCCCACCCATACATTACTAACTAGAGTTCCAAAACAAGATTTTCATGCATAACAAATTTGTTCACCCTATTTTCAAATACATTCAATGAGGAACTCACCACAACATTAGCAGGCAGCCTATTCCACTGATCAGCAACCCTTTGACTGAAGACCAATTGTCACCTAAAAGTCCTGCACCTCAACTTGCTTAACCTGAATTTATGACCCATATGTGACACTCTAAATTAAAGAGCATCATTCAAATTGACCTGATCTAGTTCTTGAACAATTTTGTACATTTCAATGATGATCCCACAATCTCCTATACTTGAGTGAGTACATGTCTAATCCCATAAGCCTTTCTCCATATCCTAAGTTACCTATTCCACTGATGAGTCTAGTGGCTTTGTGCTGCACTCTTTCTAACATCTATCTTTTGATAGGTAGGGAGTCCATGATTGTATAGAATATTCCAAGTGGGGTTGCACATATGCTAGGCACAATTTTTTCAAGACTTCCTTGCTCTTATGTCCCACACTTCTATCAATGAGTCCCAGCATTCTGAGTGTCCTCTCCTAGCTGAGATACATTGTTGTTCTGCTTTAAGGTTTTTTAAACCAATGCACCTAAGTCTCTTTCCTCTTCAAGAACATCCAGTTCCCTCCCTCCCATTATGCATCTGAAAGTCTCACCTCCAGACCTCAGATGCATAACCTTACACCTGCCATAGTTGAAAGACATCTGCCATTGATGAGCCCATGTTTAAGGCCGTTCAAGTCTAGTTGAATATTACTAGATTGATCACTATTGTTAGCCACTCCTACCAGCCTGACATCAGCAAATATGAACACTTCCTCAGCCCTACATCAATGATGTTCACAAAGATGATACAAAGAAGTGCCCATAGAGCAAAGCCTGTGGTACTCCACTCAGAACATCCTTCCAATCAGATTTACATCTGCTTAACACTGCCCCTTGTTTCCCTCCCTTTAACCATGCTCCAATCCAACCTGCAACTTTTGTAACAATCTCATGTTCCTGTAGTTGATTAATTAGGTTTTTGTGTGGAACCTTATGAAAAGCTTTGCTAAAGTCCAAATACACAACATACATCCTGGTTTCACTGTCTACATCTTTGGAGACATACTCCATGAACTACAATATGCATTTCTTCTTCAAAGCATGCTATGCATGGATAAATAGGTTGGGATAGGTTGAATTAGTTCTATGTGGAAAATTTCAAATAAATAAAAGGTTCAAAATGTTACCAAATTATTTGATATTTGTTAAAGGGTATATTTGGTTTTGCTAAGATCAGCTGGGTTAAGTTAGGTTGCGGTACATTTAACCTTATTTAGTGCCATATCATCTAACTCAAAGCTCCTTTTTCTGTGATATTTTTCTCCCCAACCTGGAAGTAAACATCTACAGAGGAAATAAGTGGTTACATCATCTCAGTCATGTGCATAAATGTTGCACTGGTAAAAATACAAGAATTCATGCAACACCTTGAAGCAAAAATACATCATAATTTATTGTATTGCCATTGGTTGCATAAAATTTTTAATTATATATATTTTGCAATGGATTTATTTGTATTCCATAATGCATGCAACAATTTTTTTTTCTGAAGCAGAAAAAATACATTGCAGGGTTGATAGGCTATTTATTGTGATTAAAGAGCATGTCAACCATTTTGTTGATCATGCTGTATGTAGGGTTGATAGCCATTCAGCCCAAAGCCTCCAAACCATTCAAACAGCAGTCTAAGATGCATGTTTATCCATAATCTGAAGTTTTTTAATCGAGCCATTGATTTAAACACTGATGCACTTACATAGTTATCAGCTTACCACATAGGTACCTACCTACCCATCTCTTTCACACTAGGCTGGGTGTGGAAAATAAGTTCTGGATTTTTCCATCCAGCTACCAGTACATTATAATCTCTAGAAAATGTGGTAATTTGTGCTTTAAGGTATTTTTGGATTTTTAGCACCATGATGATGAGCATGATTCAGAAGATGCAACCACTCATTTCAGTTGCTCATCTTAGGTTAAGTTTGGTTGTTAGGATTGTATTGTACATTGTATTGTATGTTTTTTTTTATTTTGGGGAGATTGCTTTGAAATTCTCCATTTTAAAAATGTTTTCTTCCACAGAAGGTGAGACCAGGCTTGTTAAAGCATATGTCATAACTTTTTCTCATTATTTTTAGTGCAACCATATTTACCTACCTTTCACCCAACTCCAAGGCCCTGGGTACCTACCTAGGTAGGTGAAGAGGGATGTTTCTGAACACCTAAGGCAGCATGAAACAAATAGCTCTACCACTGCTTCTGTATGGCTGAACCAGTAATTGTACTGTGTCTACTGTACACAAAAATAAACAAGCTATCCATATTCAAACAGTTCCCTTCAATGAAACTCATCTAACCACTTGCAATGAGCAACTGTAAAACAGATCATTATTTTGTGGCTGTGTCCCATATTGTGAACATGAAAATGTTGATGTGTAGGACTAAATCACTGTAGCTGTTGCAGTACAAGCTATTAGTAGCCACTAAAAATGCTGGTGTAATTCCAAGAAATTATTGAAACTCACTTCCTTATGGTTTCCTTAAGCCATAAGCTCTTGGAAGCCTAGTGGTGCCTGTTACCTTCACTAGCTCCATACACAAGAAAATGATATAACTATGCAATCAGACCTTCAGATTCTGGTAGATGCAGGTCCATCATTTATGAATGCCACCATCTTGTTGTTATTTATGTGCTGGGCATGACGTAGGAGACATCCGAATGTAGGTGTTCGGGAAACAGGACGTGTTCAGATACACCCCCTCTTCACCTACCTAGGTAGGTAGCTACCTACCTAGGTATTTCCCCATCTGTCTACGTACCTACCTAGGTACGTAGGTTTACAGCGTCAATATCAATACTGACGCAAAACAGCACGGACTTTGAAGCAATGGAAACAGGGGTAAGATGATGAAAATATACAATGCAGTCACAGGCACCTACCTATCCTTCCAAATTATGTTGTGACCCGACGCGATGCCATGCGAAATTCGGAGGAACCAACGGCTCCTATCTACAATCTATCCAAGGCCATCAAAATATTACGTTAAGCCGCGTAAAATTTCAACAGAGGGAAATCGGCAGACTTCTGTCAGCTGATTCCGGTTTTCTAATTCCTTAGTTGCATACTAATGGCATGTGCAGCTTAATTAGCACATAGATTCTCTCAGAGATCATTTAGAACGTTTCATTGATTAATTTATACCCTTTTCGGGAAAGTGAAAAATTTGCATCCTTCACTTTCAGTCCGGAATGAGCACGATCAGAGCGAGGTATTTACGCTTTAGGTGAATACGGTTTGATGCAATCTAACATTTAATGTAAGTCAACTTCGTGCAGGCAATTAAGGTATTCGTAGATAACTTCCGATACAATTTCGAAAATGGCATGCTTCAGCCGATGGAAGTAAGATGGTTTAGCAAGACATTCTTCCACCGCCATCTTTCCGGCTTTTCCTATGGAAGTTGCCTCGGGAAAGCTTTCAGGCGCAGCCGCTAGGCAGGCAGCACATGCAGGCAGGACCGTGGACCTGAATCTAGATCAATGTAGAAGAAATCATATCTAGAATAAATAAATATAGAAGAACCGTGGTAGGATATGGATCGCTTCTAGCGCTATCCGCGTCCAGGGTAGGGGAGTCAATTGTCATCCTTTTAACGGCCATATGGCCACTTGTTTTTTACATCATCTATTAAACATTTACTGCGCATGTACTACGCCAGAATACAAGGCCACTAATGGGTCTTCTACGGAGCACTAAGCAGTTGCACCGCCTGGGAATCCCGTCTCTCTTTCGTCCTCTATCCCACCAGCAGCGCCCCATTTCTGTGTAGGTATGATTAGACCGTGCACATCACGGGTGTGATTGCAGGCAACAACACCTCCCTGGCTTTAGAGTAGCCAGCTCGACCGTACCATCTCACCTCCACTAGTGGCCTTCCTCTATCCTAAGCCTATCCGCACTCCTAGGTGCTACAGTAAGACGCTTCTTTATGGAACTGAAATTGCGTACTACGCGGCGAAATCTGCGTGCACCACGCAAAATAAACACACGCGACTCAGTTTTTGCTGTGAAATCGGGCACAAGAATGCTTAGCATATTCTTCTTATAGCGTGTGTCGTCTGTCGGAGTCAGGGTTCTCAAATTCCTTTTGAGCTAGGTGTCGGATGTAGGAATGTTTGTCATCGATGTTGAAAAATAATTAATGTAGTAATCGAAACGATACTCCAGAAATTATAGCGAGCGAATCAATGCAGCCAGGATGGAAAGCCATAGATTCGCTTAGTGTCCAACCACTGGCGGATCCAGGGGAAACTGGGGATGTGCCCCCACCTCAATGGAGATGCGGTGCCCGTCTGTGATGACAAGAGTGTTCCTCTTAACCCGCGCCGTCTTTCCGGTCAAATCCTCCCACCCCGTCTCGGGGGGGGGGGGGTTGCGGTTGAAAATCCCCCTCTAAAATCCAAACTAAGCATCGCACGAAAACGAAAGAGGTGTCATCGGAAAGCGCTCGACTAGTAGGGCCCGGGTGCACCCATGAAAAAAAAAATTCCCCCGAAAGTGACGTCACCAGAGGGATAGATCTTCACGACTTTTCACGACTTACATTATGTTTTTAACTCTGGGGAGTTCATTTTTGGGATATATGAGAAAAATGAAAAAAAAAAAAAAAAAAAAAAAAAAAAAAAAAAAAAAAAAAAAAAAAAAAAAAAAAAAAAAAATTTTTTTATTTTAATTTAAAATTTTTTTTTTTTTTTTTTTTTTTTTTTTTTTTTTAATTGGGAAAAAAAAGGGGAAAAAAATTTTTTTAAAAAAAAATATTTTTAAAAATTTTTTTTTTTTAATTAAAATTTTTTTTTTTAAAAAGAAAGTAGGAAAAAAAAAAAAATAAAAAGTAAAAAAAAGAAAAAAAAAAAAAAAAAAATTATTTTTTTTTTTTTTTTTAAAAAAAAAAAAAAAAAAAAATTTTTTTTAAAAAAAAATTTTTTTTTATAAAGGGGGGGGGGGGGGTTGGTTTTTTGGGGGGGGGACTAAATTAACTTTAATTAATTTGTTGGTCTAAAAAAGACGAGGGGAAAAATTTTAATAAGAAGGTGGGGGGGTGGTGGGGGAAGAGGTTTTCCAAATTTGGGTGCGCTGTCGCTCGCCGTTCGTCCGCTAGCGAAAAAACCGAGGGGCGGTATGATGGGATAACGTTTTTCCCCCCCCGGGGAGGAGGTTCCCCTCTGGAGAAAGGGTCACTTCAAAGTTTCCTTTCATCAAAATTCCTAGATCCAGCCGTCTCCAGCATGGGTTCACGTAGATAGGTAAGTCATGAAAATGTTGGAGCGGGGAGCCGTCTTTCGTTAACCTCAAGAGAAAGGTACCATATACCTACCTCCCATACGTCGACCTCAACATACCCAATGGCAAATGCAAGGGAGGGGACACGAGGCGTGCCCCCAAGGTCGAAAGGGAGGGACACAACATACATGCAACCCTCAACCAGGGGTGGCCGGCCCATGTAAGGCACTAAGGCAGTGCCTCACCTGAGTAGAGCTGTGAAGTATTGCTGTATGTTATTTTCATAAAATGATGCTTTCATCCACTGAAGAATGGCAAACTTGAAAAACTTGAAACAAAAATGCATTGGTGACTGAAAATTATTGTGAAAATTTAAGTTCATTTACATTTACATCATTTGCATCTTAGCTTCCAAACAGCTCTATCACCGGTCGGCAGAGGCTTTCCTCTCGCACATTTTGCCATATAGTGAGTTTTCGTTTCATAACGAGCGCGGGGTAGGCAGGGGCCCTCCAATAGCGTTTGGCAATTGGTGACGTCACATGGGCTGGACAATTGATCAGTCCCGTAGGCGCTCCAGGGAAACTTCCGTGTATTCCACACGATATTTCCGATGTTAAATACCATCGAAATGGAACAAAATCGGATTCGTTGGAAAGCTTGAAGAATCTTGTCCACGGATGTGAGCCGTATTTTCCATAAAACTGTGATTTTTTTTTTTTCGCTTGGACCCATGCTGACTGCATTCATGTCAAGCGCCGCAGGAATCGCGCGGTGCCACGGGTAGTAGCAGTATGATGAGACAGGCCAACTGTAGATCACGGCCGGGAAGAAGAGGTGCGAGCAAGTAAGAGATAACTGTTGCAACATAATTCCTCCCCACTCGGTGCAGGGGCGTAAACAAGGGTGGGGTACTGTGGGCATATGCCCCCATGGGAAGGTGGAACCCATCCAGCCAGGAAAAGACGCCAACATTATATTTAGGCTACCGGTGGATGTACCTATACTGGCTGGAATGGCACGCCCTTGTCACCCATGTCCAGATACGGAGCCTGCAGCTGGTTCTCAGGATTGTTGTCCATTTTAATGCATATAATTATAGACCAGGGTGTTCTTTTTGTATATTTTTGAACAGCAAGTGCCCCCTGAATGCTGACCCTGTCCACTAATAATTTAGACTTTTAGCATGAGGTACCATTGAGCATGCACCCGATCGATGTGGGGCTTCCCACCAGCTTCATGTATTTTGCACCCAAATAATCAAAAAAAAAAAAATAATAGTAACAACAATAATAATAATTATGTATATATATATATATATAATATAACAACGATAATATATACAATATGTGTGGTGTGGGTGGTGTGTGTGTGTGTGTGTGTGCCAGCCATTTCGAGTAATGAAATGGACATATGAAAACCTCAATGAAATATGAATATATTATTATGTTTCCCGCCATTGATATATGAAAACTTCCCGGCAATTTCGGAAGGATTTGAACATGAGGGACAGGGTTGAAATCCACTGACTTCGGAACGAGGGTGATAGGTTTGACACTTTGTAGCGCCAAATTAAGTTGTTGATACTCATCTTTCAATAAAATAATAATGGATACTTATTATATGAAATACTAAAATACTGGTCGAAATCCGGCGATTTTTTCTGCCTCACCTCATTTGGGTGCCACGAACCGCCCCTACCCTCAACCCCGGAGGATTCCCATGAATCGGATCGCTGAGCGCACCCCCAATCCGTTCTCAACATCTTTTTTCAGTCTTAATATGCACACCGGCCTAGACTTGGAGAACTATCCTAGACAATTTTTATGGTTTGTTGAAAGTTCCATCCCCGAATCGACCGGCTGGATCCGCCCTTGGACGTATTTTCCTAAATCAATAACCATGAGTCGAAGACCATTGACGACCCCGTTGACATTTCACTGCACATAGAAATAAGGTATACCGGAATACTATCGGAAAACAGGGTATCGATCTTTGCATGAATGATTGGAGTTGTCCAAGAGTAATGATGCGCGAGCGGTAATGCTGAAATGGACATGCGAAATCAAGTACTACTGGTATTGGCAACACATTTTACCATTATACCAATATCATATCCAATATCAATAACACATATCATACCATTATAACCAATAACTTCATTGAGAAATCTTGTGTGAAAGCAAATGTGGTATGCATGATAGTATACTGTGACAAACGCACGAGGCTTAAAATTCGATTACAATTTTTCGAAATGCAACGCATTAGCATTGGGGTACAGATCAACACATAGCATTACACACAACCACTCCAAACAGGATGGCCCCTTCCCAGGTTTCTTGTCTGTGGTAATCGCAAGATGGGTCTTCCCATATCGTTCCCCCCATCAGCGTAAGGAGCGTTCTAGTTCTTGGAAATCATTCAGTGGAGTCGCGTTAGGTGTCATACTTCAATTGCACACAGACGAAGTCCACTCGATACGACAAAACGAACCGACCGCGCCCGACAATGACCTACATCATCATCAAGGTGGGTGACGAGACGGCCATCTTCGCCAACGCCGACTGCCCTGTGCGCGTGCTACTGGACTGGCTGCGCGAGCAGGTCGAGTCATTCCTGCCGCCGACGGCCGTGGACCTGGACCTGTGCGACGAGCTGGGCAGCATCCGCCTGCTGACCGAGCTGCCGGCCACAGCCAGCGCGCTGCTCACGCTCCAGCTGCGCGGCATCTACCACCCGGTGGTGTACGTCGGCGCTCCGACGCACCAGTTTCGACTGGTGCAGCCGCCGCAGTCGCACGAGCGGCAGCGCGAGATGCAGCAGCGCATCAACCGCAGCTTCGCCACCTGGGAGCGCCTCAAGCAGAAGCTGGGCCACGACGCGCCGTTCGAGAAGCTGCTCGAGGCGATCCACAAGGCGTTCGCGCGCACCTCCAGGGCGACCGACCAGTCGGACCGCGCGCGCACCGTGTCCAAGGGCGACCGACGGGCGTTCCGTCTGGACAGCGCCGGCAGCGAGCGCAGACGGGTGAAGAGCCAGTCGGCCGAGCGGGGGTACATGAGCGACAGGAGCTCGATATCGCGCGACCACCGAGTGTCCAGCATCCGCTGACCAGGCCGCAGCAGTGCCGCACTTGGATCTGACGAGCTCATCGGCGCCGACCCGGCCACTGGTCGGCACATCAGCGCCGGGCGCAGCCTGCGAGGCTGGTGCCCGCCAGGTGTTCTCACGGCACGCACGCGAGCAGGTGGTGAGTGCGCATCATCACGACACAGCAAATGCGGCAGGCAACTGCCAGCAAGGCTGCTGATGCACGTGAAGCAACGCAAGGAACGTGGCTGTTGGGCAGATAAAATCAAGCTGGAGATCTGGAAGTGGCATCAAAGCATCCAATTGTCGTGATTTCTTCAGTTTGGTTATCAGCCTAGATGAACATGTCCTGAAAACAAGTGCACTCACCGGCTATCTTGCAAACCGTATCATCGTAACTACGTTCCGCTGGGTGACATCACACAACTGTAGCGAGTTCACCATGTCATCGAAACATATACGAATACAAACCACGCAGAGAAGCCGGCGGCAGGGCTGCTGCAAGCCTGACGCGGTGGATGATCAAATAAAGACTGTTGGTATGCGCAGTTGCATCTTCCGATACTGTGGAGAGCCAATAGCCCAAAACCAGACGGCGTCACTTACACCAAAGCGAATTTAAAACATCCTAAAAGAAGACAGCCTTCTTCCTTTACAAAAAAAATGATGGGAAACAAGACACATGGAGATCGGCGAAAGCTTCCCCACAATCGGTCGTCGTTGTGTACATTCCCTGGATATTCGCCCCGTTTAATCCATTTGCATTCGCAGAATGAGCAATGTCCAAGAAAAGTTTTTATTATAATTTGTAATGCTGTGTAGGCCGTTTTGTACCTGCTTGTACATTACTTCGCGTGTGTTCTGCCCAGACACCTATGATTAAACTTGCGGCAAAAAATAATCCGGGAATTCATACTGCCGTTCAACATCCGTATCACTGGCAAAAACTCACCCACATTCTCACATGGTGTAGTGCCGTCTAATGCTTCCCTAATTATTTCCAATCAGCTACACACGGGCATGCATCGGAAAATGAATGTTATGCGGTGGAAGGGGTACAGTTTGAATGGATGCGTTCCCGCACTCTCCCACCATTGACGTCACGTGGCATCAAATATGACGACACGTGGAACAGATATGGAGTAACTGCAAGGAATACAAATTAACGGCACTGAACCATGCACCTCAAATGGCGGAAGCAGATGCTTCATCAAAACCAGTTTCATTTCACCACTTGAAACTGTATTGTACGCACTCTTGCTGTTACACAATACAAAATTGGCTCCATGTTCAACTCCCACCTTCATTAAATACATACAAAACAAACGAGCGAATAGTCGACAATGATCTGTCCGTGATTAATTTTCGACTTGCGGAGCGAGATGTTTGTGAGGGCACACGCCCGCGTCTCAGTCACCTCGGACCTCGTCGACGGCGGCAGTCCACCAGCGACTAGTTCGGTTACGAGTAGAGCGCCGGACGGCGGCCGAACTGGGGCCAGGCGGGGGTGCGACAGCAGACGGTGAGCAGCGGTCAGCCGGGCCGGGGACGGGAACAGGGCAGGCGCGGAGTCGCGCGACGGCAGACGCCAGAGCCGGCGGTATTCACAACGCACCCGTCTCGGCGGCCGCTACGGAAGCCTGGCATATCACCCTGCACGCGCAGCTTTATTGCCGACCAGACCGTGTCGAGGGGCGCCGCCGGGGTCGGCCGTTCGACATCAGTCACAGGCGGCTTCGCAGAACACAGCCACAGCCTTTTTAGCCGCTGCTGCCACCATCGGAAATCGTCCCCCAGGCGCTGGCGCAGCGCGCGCCGGTAGCCAAGTCCTCGGCGATGGCGGCACTGCAGTTGGGATTGTTCGTCGACGCGCCCACGCGCGTCAGCTGCTGGTCAGTCTATCACTCACGTCCTCAATGTCTCAACGTCAATCGGCGCGCACGCGGACGCCGGAACCGGTCAACCAGATAAACCTACACTGCACGGGCGGGACCATGGAGAACTCCTCTGGCCGTCGGGTCGACGACGACGACGGCGGTGGCGGCGTGACCACTCTAGCCCAGAGACGGGAAGTCGTTCTCGTCGTCGACCTTGGGCGCGTTCTGGCGGGCGGCGCCGCGCGGAGTGGAGCCTCTGCCTCCGCGGTACTCGCCACGGCCACCACGGTATCCGCCGCCGCGGTAACCGCCCTCCTCTCCGCCACGGCCGCCACGGTAGCCGCCCTCCTCTCCACCGCGCCCGCCACGGTACCCGCCGCGGTAGCCACCCTCCTCACCGGAGCCTTCGCCGCGCCCGCCACGGTAGCCACCGCGGTAGCCGCCCTCCTCGCCAGAGCTCTCGCCGCGCCCGCCACGGTAGCCACCGCGGTAGCCGCCCTCCTCGCCAGAGCTCTCGCCACGCCCGCCACGGTAGCCACCGCGGTAGCCACCCTCCTCACCGGAGCTCTCGCCACGACCGCGGCCGCGGTAACCGCCGCGGTAACCACCCTCTTCGCCGCCACGGCCGCCGCGGCCTCTGTAGCCACCACGGTAGCCGCCGTCGTCCCCGCCGCGGTAGCCGCCGCCGCGACTGCCACGTCGACTGTCCGAGAAGGTGAACTGGATGTCCTTGACGAAGTTCTTGGGGCGTCCATGTCGCACGTGCTCTTCCTCCTCATCCTCCTCGTCCTGAAACGACCGATCTCGTCAACTGCCTGGAGTGGTCTCCAACGCAACATTGGCGTCCCAACGGTGAAGAATCGTCTGGCCATTCTTTGGCACTTGGACCCCTCGTGGAGGTTAACGGAACCAATGAATAACCTCTCTACATCCAGGATTACAAAGCACAGACAGTCCTGGGTGCTCATCACCCAGCCATGCCAAAACACATGCATGCACACACACATACGCCTGGCCACTGACCGACTCTTCCTCAGACTCGTCGTCCTCGTTCTTCTTCTTCTTCAGCTCGAACGTGCCCTTCCACTGGGTTTGGTTCTCGCCCTCGCCGGCGCGGCGCACGTTGAACTTGGGCTGGGCGCGCGGCTCCTGCTGCTTCTTCCACTCGTCCAGCGTGAGCTCCTGCGGCCCGGCGTCCTCGGCCGGCGGCGGCTCCACCTCGGCGGCGGCCGGCTCGGCCGCTTCCGGCTCCGGCTCGCCGGCTGGCCGGCGGCTCGTGCGCCTCGTCCAGCTCGGCCAGGTCGTCCTGCACGGAGCCCCAGTTGCCGCGGCCGCTGCCGTCGCGCTTGTCCACCGCCTTCACTCCGCTGCTGAACAAAACACAGACGGTGCCAGATCAGCAGTCGGAAGTCGGGACACAAGGCGGTGCGAGCATGAGCTGAACAAAACAGAGACGGAGCAGATCAGCAGTCGGAAGTCGGGACACAAGGCGGTGCAAACATCAGCTTGTCCATTTCGGTGGTCATTCGTTTTACGACACGTCGACCGTTGAGTCATGTAGCGTCGCCAACCTCTCACGCCGATTGGTCGCGGGCGAAGAGTAGCGACAGGTAAGACAGGTAAGGCAGGTCGAACCCACCATCTTTCGATGGCGAGACTGGCAACTTTCCCCAAGGCTACTCGTCCCCATCTTGTCCATGTCCGCAGATACGGCAACTACACGGTATCCCGGATCGCATGCGGGCGGAAGGGTGGAATGTCTTTAATGTATTTTCCGTGGTGTGAAATATATCCAGACAGGCGAAGCCAATCCAGCGATGACGTCCAAGGTCCGCAACATGCCGACATAAACTGGACAGAAAAACGGCACAGATGTCAGTAATAAGACGTCGTGGAACTATTGTTACCGAAGATGGGTGTTGAGGTAAACTCGCATGGTCAAAACACCATTCATAGAAGGCCGGAATAAGATTGATGACATCTTAGTTCGTCAATCAATTTTGGAATTGCGCGGCACTAGGCGTGGACTGCGAAAATTCCTGTAACCGCAAGGTGTAATAGTGAAATAAATATTTGAAGCTGGATGAATTGTCAAATGTCTGAAAAAGATTCGTCCGAAATCCATACGATATACAACATACATGTATAATAATAGGTCACTGATTTTACCGCTGCAGCTAACACGTACACATCTCCATATGGAGTCAGCATCACCTAATGTAGCCATGTGCACTCATTGTTCTTATTAATTTTGTTTTAAAGCAAATACGCACCGGAAATTACGTTCAGTTCCGATATTTTGAATTTTTACATCAGAAGTACAGTTCCAAAACTCGGGAAATGAATGCCGATTGCTTCACGGTTACAACCCACGCACCACCAGCATATCCAGATACGGAGGGAGCGTGCGCCGAGACTCAGTGTCCCTGAAGGAGATCGAAGGCGCTCCCAGCCACACAGACGGTTCCCACCTGCGGTCGGAGCCCGACTGGCGGTCAAACTCGCGCTTGCCGCGGTTGTCCATGACACCGCCACGGCCTCGGCCACGCCCACGACCGCCCAGGCCACGCCCTCTGCCGCGGCCCCGCTCCACGCCGCCCTCGCCGCCGCCACCGCTGCCGAATCGAGGGGGCGCACCGCCCTCCCTGCCGAACAGAATGGCGCTGCTGACACAATCCAGTCACCGACACACACACACACATCACTGCAGGCACTTCAAAACACACCGAGATCAGCGGAGCACTGCATGCCTACAGATGAATGAACGAGTTTACTTCTCCTAAAATGCAGGCAAAAAGCACCATTTGACATCTTGCTGAATCAAATTAACACCCACGCCGCCGCTTCGGTGAAACGAACCTCGGATATTTGTATTCAGGCTCCAAAGCTTCCCAAAGCCAAACTGCTCGGCATTCGAAGGGGAGAGCAAGACAGCACTGAACATTGCTATGCATATCACGATAAACATACTCAGGATCGTATTTCTAGTTGGTGTAATTTTGGGATTTTTGATTCGATGAATATTGTACTGTCTGGATATTGCCACTCGTATTTCGAAAGTATGCTTTCCGTTGGGAGAGCTGGGAACACTTTTCGCCTAACCGCTTAGCCATTTAGTGACGGCTTACTGCAAAAAAAAACTTGCCCGTGCAACAATGGCCATTTTTAAAGGAAAATTTGGGAGTGTAAAATCTCAATATCATACACACCGCCATACGAAAATCCGCTCGGATTTCACGCACCAGATTTTTCCTTGAACCGACAAAAATATGCTTGATGACACATGCAAGTCATGGTAACAGGTGCATGAACATTTGGACTTCTTGCAAACAAGCAAATATGCCAATCACTTTAGTTTTAGCAATGTCCTCTAAATGAGAGCATTCCCACGTTACGAGTGAAATGTGCGGCTCATGATGACTTGCATTACCACGACCGACACCCAGCACCTTACCGCGCGCGCAGACTTCTCTGACCATTTCGCGCCAATATGCACAATCGTCGGAGGCCGGGAAAACAGCCGTGATGGTTCTCTATGAGTGCGACATCGCCGAAAAGTCGACAACATCGACCGGGACGCGACGACCAGCGTTATCGTCGCATTATAGGACACAGAACGCAAAGGTGCTACGATGTTGTGTGGTGTCGCGATGTAAGGTGCCAAACGACCGTTGTACCACAAGACAGAGATACATTCCGTACGTAAATAGAAGAGTTCGCTGCACACCGAGACCGGGAGCGGGGCGCCTGGCGGCGAGCTGGCCTCTCCTCGTAGCGTGATGTCATAGCTATGCTGAAGGACGAAGGGGCACCAAACTGCAGTGACCGAGCCCACACCTTTGCGGTCAGTGTACAGTCGTCAGCAACACAGTAATCCTGGCGCTGTATAACCACTGCAGTTGATGCGCCCTAAAACCCAAATAACTAACTAACACAGTAATCCTACCTCGGACACAAGCATCGGGGTTCATGCCAAAGGATGAGCTAACGACACAAAATTGTAGCCTGACCGACGAGCATGGTATTGCTAATACTTAAACACCGTTCTGGAATATTCGCATGACAACAGCACCGCACCACACAACACAACACAACACAACACAACACCACACAACAAAGGGCACGCCCGCCGATCGTAGCAGGCTTGTCCACACGAGAACAGGCGCATACGTCGCGGAGCATGCAGACACCGCCCGGACAAACGTCGCCAGCGTCGTCACCTCTCCCGTGGCGCGGTTACCTGAAGTCGGGCCGCTCCTCATAGTCGCGACGGTTGTTGCGCTGCTCGCGGGGTTCCGCCGACAGTCCAGGTCCTCCACCGCGGCGGGGAGGAGCACCGCCGCGGCCCGCCGCCGGAGCAGACTCCGCTGTACACCAGAGGGGACCGTCAGTGGCGTACACAGCCGCAGGAGATGGGGGAGCAGACTCCGCTGTACACCAGAGGGGACCGTCAGTGGCGTACACAGCCGCAGGAGATGGGGGAGCAGACTCCGCTGTACACCAGAGGGGACCGTCAGTGGCGTACACAGCCGCGAGGAGATGGGGGAGCAGACTCCGCTGTACACCAGAGGGGACCGTCAGTGGCGTACACAGCCGCAGGAGATGGGGGAGCAGACTCCGCTGTACACCAGAGGGGACCGTCAGTGGCGTACACAGCCGCAGGAGATGGGGGAGCAGACTCCGCTGTACACCAGAGGGGACCGTCAGTGGCGTACACAGCCGCAGGAGATGGGGGAGCAGACTCCGCTGTACACCAGGGGACGTCAGTGGCGTACACAGCCGCAGGAGAGGGGGGAAGAGACTCCCCTGTACACCAGAGGGGACCGTCAGTGGCGTACACAGCCGCAGGAGAGGGGGGAGCATACTCCGCTGTACATCAGAGGGGGCAGTCAGTGGCGTACACAGCCGCAGGAGATGGGGAGCAGACTCCGCTGTACACCACCTAGTGGGTACACAGCCGCAGGTGGGGGAGCAGACTCCGCTGTACACCAGAGGGGACCGTCAGTGGCGTACACAGCCGCAGGAGATGGGGGAGCAGACTCCGCTGTACACCAGAGGGGACCGTCAGTGGCGTACACAGCCGCAGGAGATGGGGAGCATACTCCGCTACACCCGAGGGGACCGTCAGTGGCGTACACAGCCGCAGGAGATGGGGAGCATACTCCGCTGTACACCAGAGGGGACCGTCAGTGGCGTACGCAGCCGCAGGAGATGGGGGAGCAGACTCCGCTGTAAATCAGAGGGGGCAGGAGATGGGGAGCAGACTCCGTTGTACACCAGAGGGGGCAGTCAGTTGCGCACTAAACGACAGAAGATCGGGGAGCAGGAGAATAAGTAGTCCTCTTTGCATTATATGTGCATTGCTTTTATAGTAGATTGCCATGTTTGAAGGCTAAAGAATATTAGTTTGGATATAATAATATCGCAGTAGTATGGCATTCATTAAATACATAATGCAGCATCTTCCAGATGATGGAATACTAAATGATTCGAAGATTGATATAAAAAGGAAGTCTTGATAAGAGGTATATTTTCAGTCTATGTTCTGGGGGTGTACGACACTTCTTAAGACGATGTGAACTACTTATGTAACCTTAATTATAAACAACTGAACAAAGGGCAACGGTACTACCTGATGTGCAACAAGAATAGACGTGTAAAAATGACTGTTTTTATCGGGGTTCAGTATATTTGACCGCGCCTGAACCTGGCTTGGTCCAACCAGACAGGCCGGTCCTGGTCTTCGGTCACGAAATGTTTGGCATTTGCCACCTATAGTCAGGACAGGACAGGACAGGACAGACAGCCACCTATAGTCAGTGATGATCAGGGACTGTGCAGACATGGCTGTATACCCTGTACGATAGTGGGGAGCAGTGCTTTGGTTATCATCGTTGACCTATTTTTGTCATATTTCAGAACCGCGCTTGTGGCTGTCGCGTGCTTCCAAATTGTGTTGCGACTCAGGGTCGCAAATGTGGCAGTCACAAGCGCGGGTTTGATCCACTATGGATCAGATGGGCAGTGTCGGCAGACCAGGCGACACGCTCCACTGTAGAGCGCGGACAGAGGGAGCCGAGGGGGGGGGGGGCAGGCTGCGCCGTTCACCAGTTGGGTCATTAGTGACATCCACAAACTAAACTATCGAAGACTACGCCAAACGCTGCATGGTCCACCATGTGGTAAGGCGGGACCCGAACTAAACTGGGCTGGTGGCGGGCTGGCGCTTCAGGACGTGCCGCCTATTTGGACCATTTTGCGCCCGTAAACCGCGCGAGGAAGTACCACTTAACCGCAGCTTTGGGCGGGTTTGGCGTGCACGCCTGCGGTTTGGAGAGCTGTCTTTGTGCCGTGGGCATCAGCCGCAGGAGATGGGGGAGCAGACTCTGCTGTGCACCAAGGGGTGGGGCCGTCAGTGGCGTACACAGGCGCAATAGGTGGGAGAGCAGACTCCGCTGTATACCAGAGTGGAAGTCAGTGTCGTGCCGTGGGCATCTCCCCCATCGCTTTGTGCCGTAGGAGCTACATGCGTGCACGTGCTCGAATAAAAACCGGTCAGCTCAGTTACAGATAATGCGATAATGTACCGTACATCGAGAACCCCAGCCCGAAATAGATCGCATGGCGATTTCGTTCCCCAGTCGCAAGAGCTTATGATACATAGCCACATTTGCGACCCTGAGTCGCAACACGATTTGGAAGCATGCGACAGTCGCAAGCGCGGTTCTGAAAGGACAAAAAAGGGTCAAGGATGATAACCAAAGCACTGCTCCCAACTCTCGTACAGGGCATACAGCCATGTCTGCCCAGTCCCTCATTACTATCGTACAGGGCATAGTGATGTCCGCCCAGTCCCTGACTGGGGACGGGTGGACTAGAGTTAGGTTGCTCGTCTCACAATCAAAAGGTTGTGGGTTCTAGTCTCACCTGTCATTACTCTTCGCCCACGACCAATCAATGTGAGAGATTGGCGACGCTACATGACTCAACGGTCGACGTGTCGTAAAACCAATAACCAACCAACCCAGTACCCGACCACCACTATCGTACAGGGCACACAATCATGTCCGCCCAGGCAGAGTGTGGCGCGCGCATTCAGGGAATGGTGCGGTTGAAAGGTGATCGGTGGGTGCGGAACGCGTGGCGGCCACACGCCCGGCGGCCAGCCCGCACGTGTAAAAATAGCCGCCACGGGGCCGGCCCGGGCCACACTCGGCCGGCTATCTCCCATCTAGGGCAACGAAGCGGCCAGCCCAGTGCCACGCGACACTGCCCGCCCAACATGTGGCGCAACGGGGCAGCCAGCCCAGTCCCACGCAACACTGTCCGCCCAACATGTGGCGCAACAAGGCAGCCAGCCCAGTGCTACGCAACACTGTCCGCCCAACATGTGGCGCAACAAGGCAGCCAGCCCAGTGCCACGCAACACTGCCCGCCCAACATGTGGCGCAACACAGCCAGTCCAGTCCCACGCAACACTGTCCGCCCAACATGTGGCGCAACAAGGCAGCCAGCCCAGTGCCACGCAACACTGTCCGCCCAACATGTGGGGCAACGGGGCAGCCAGCCCAGTCCCACGCAACACTGTCCGCCCAACATGTGGGGCAACAGGGCAGCCAGCCCAGTCCCACGCAACACTGTCCGCCCAACATGTGGCGCAACAGGGCAGCCAGCCCAGTGCCACGCAACACTGTCCGCCCAACATGTGGCGCAACAGGGCAGCCAACCCAGTTCCACCACACTGTCCGCCCAACATGTGGCGCAACAGGGCAGCCAGCCCAGTGCCACGCAACACTGTCCGCCCAACATGTGGGCAACAGGGCAGCCAGCCCAGTTCCACGCAACACTGTCCGCCCAACATGTGGGCAACAGGGCAGCCAGCCCAGTGCCATGCAACACTGTCCGCCCAACATGTAGGGCAGCAGGGCGGCCAACATTCGGTATACACGCCGCTATTTTAGGTAGTTTTTCTGTGAAGTTCCTCACAATGACCCACCAAGCTTTTTACGACACTACGCTTTGGGACACTTGTTGGCTATCCCCGTTTGCATCTGGTGTTCGCCCGTTTCCGGTACACCGAGCCTGGTGCAAGCCTGACGCGCCTCGATGCACCTGTGTAGGCCTTTCTGCACGAGCTAAATCGTCGAAACCTGCCACGTTTTGCAGACCAGAATGCAGGTTTTACATGACCACATTCACATGTGTAGACTTTACATCGTCCAGGATGTGTAGATATGGGCTTTACGCCAACATTCATAGGACTCTGCGGCTTGCAGTTCCAGTTGCAGTGCAGATTTTTGCCCTTCCGATGTTTTGGTGTAGATTTATTCACCTGGTGGTGTCTCACCAAGCACTGCCATACTTTGCAGTCTGGCCTATCTCCAGTGTTAAAATATTCGCAGAATAGGGTGGAATTACCACTTTCTGAACACTCAATCGACATCTGCTCCAAGAAGTATAGACATCCTGCTTAATTATGCGTGCTTATGAAGTGTCTCCTTTCTAACATTACCTCGTTTGTTGAGTAGCATGATCATGCTCTTGATAAGGGGTGGTGGTACACAAATATTCCGCAATGCAATTTCAGGTAAATGGATTATTCATAATGCATACATCACCAGGGTATATATGAATTCTTTATCTCGCTATCCCAAATATAGCTCTTCCTAACATTTGAATATCAAAACAAATGATGAAGGTACAAACATTGGCTCAAATTTAAGTCTGAAAAACATCGAAGGCACTTGGAATGATACTAATTTCATGGCAAATTTCTACATCCTATTGTGCTCGTTTCCACATCTCACACCTAATGAAAAACCAATATTTTAACACTGTATCTCCAAGACCATTTTTGTAATCATTTTCCAAGCCCATTTTGCCTGTCAACTGACGCTATGCACTTGCAGAGAAAATGAGGGTATTATTGCAGCTTAAGGTGACCAGGACAAGTTTTACATACATTATACCTCCATAAAGCATACAAAGAGCAGGCTGTAGCAGGATGCAGGTTTGGGTTAAATTATGTTAGATTAGGCTTTTGTTGGTTAGTTATTTTGGCTTAAGGTTGCATCAACTGTGGTGGTCATACAGGACCCAGGCTAGGCTTTTGTTGTAAGTTAGTTGTTTTTCGAAAACAGTCCAGGCTACCCTAGGTTAGGTTAGATTTGGGTCATTTGAAGAAAAAAAATTCTGTAAAAATTGTGCAAATTTTCAATCTAAAGGAGTTCCTTTCTTCCATGGAAGATTAGGCTAGTTTAAGTTATGTTATGTTACATCTTTTCTCATTTTGATCCTTACTTTTTATGCTACATTAAAAAAAACACTGAGCCACTTTTTTGGTGTAACTTTGCCCCTGATCTCAAAAGTATACATTTGCAGAGGAAAGCATTGGTCACATCATGTTCAGCACATTCAGACATTGCATTAAAAAAAAACTCCAGAAATAAGAAATTAATTCATACTGTAAATTTACCAAAACAAGGCTTAAGCACTTCTTTTTATGTAGCCTAACTCAAAGTCCTTCATAAGCATTATTTTGCTTACAACCTGAAAAGTAAGTAGTTGCACAGAAAATGAGTGGTCATAAACATTGCACTGGAATGATAAATTCAAAGAATTCATTTTAAAAAACATGAAAGAACAAATTTACCCACATTTTGTGCCAAAAGTTTGCTTTTCCTATAAACATTTTGATTGAAACACAATTGCAAAAGAAATGTACCATCACCTGCCAGTTGCCTTCCTCTGTGACAACCTCAGTTGTAAGCAAGCCAAGTCATGAAGAAATGCATCTCTAGGTATTTAAATTGCTTAAAATTTAGTTTTAATTTAATTTAAATCAAACAATTTACTGAACTGTCAGCTATGAAATCTGCCTATGAATCTAGGTAGATAGGTAAATAGGGTACCTGCCAACATAAGGGCACCTAGTCATATAAACCATTCTGTTTCATCAACAAATGCTGCCTTACAGCTCAGGATCAGAATGGGAAAGTTAGTGTTATGGTTTTGAGTTAGAGTGCACACCAACCTTAGTCAGAGTACATTTTGTGGGAATATGTTTGTATGCATCAAATCTGCCTAGCAGTACCTGGCTGTAAAAAAAAACTGTCTAGTCAGTACCTAATGTGTCAATGCATAAAATAAACCATGTTTAATAAGCAATAATGCAAAGTTCCACATTTATTGGAGGGGATGTGAACAATGGATGGCACCACCTGACAGTCATTGTGAGATGATTACCTGCACATCACACAGCTGCAACTGGCTCCACAGTTTAACTGTACTCAGCACAAAGGTCAAGTCAGTCCACTCAATGTCGTGAGTTTGCAACATGACACTGCTAACAATGTGTTCAAAGTTGCTAACTGTAAATACCTTGTGATGGATTGGAGTTTAAGGGAGAGTCAACATCTGGGGTCATATTGCACCCAAACTGTAAATACCTTGCTTCAATTTGTTGACAGTCAGCTTCACAACAACAACAAAAAAAAGCATACTCACCCAATTCTTATAGGTGCACTCCAGGACTCCAGAGAATGTCTACAAAAAAATGTTAAATTTTTCCACTGTAGGGTGGCTCAAAAGCAGGCTTCTGGAGACACGTCAGTCAGTTGGAGTAGCCTGAGAATATTTTATTCAGTGTACAGGGCCACCTTAGAAGCATTTTTGGCATGTTTTTGCAAGCATTTCTGGTGGTTGAGAATGAGTGAAGTGTATGAGAATGTTCCAGCTGTCAGCTGCTATGGAAAGTGGTTAGTGCTATAGCAGTAAGTTGATTAACCAGTGTATGTGCCATTCTGTGTTTTTATTAATGTATGTTCCTTCCACATTTGTGTAGTGCAAATGAAGCCCATTCTATCCAGTATGAACCTGAAGTGCCAAAATGTTGCTAAATATTTGATCAAGGTAAATGTTCATTTCTGTGATTTTTTTACATTCCATGCTTCTCATGTGAGAAAGATGATCTAAGCATTTATTTTCTCCACAAATGATTACTTTTCAGTTGGCAAAGAAACATATGATCATAATCCTCACTCCACAAATATAGTTCACTGCATATAATTATTCATACCTGGTGTCACAGACATGATAAAGAAGAAAGTAAACACTTCATGCACTCAATTTAACACTTTTGGACACCAAAAACCTTATGTTTGTCTTAATCAGACATTTATTCCCAAGAATGAATACCAGTGTAAAATAATTGACAATGTGACCTGGAAATTCACAGTTAATGGAATTGTGCTATTTCATCCGTCTTAGGTTTTTACGAGTTTGCCACATGATATATGGGCAGTTATCATGCACATGACTACAAAATACTGTAGAATGCATCTGACTGAAGTGAGTCATTCCGCTTTTTTAATCCTTAAGTGGCAATCCTTTATTTTCTTCCAATCTTTCACTATTCCGAAGCAACTTCTTTCTTCCTCCACACAGTTAATGGTGAAGTAATTTTAGGACACTGATGAATACTTGCAAACAAAACTTGCTCAGGCACCCTTTGCTTAAGATTGGAAGTTATTGATAAAGACAGTGGTCAATTTAACATATTTTTTACATCATGGCCAAAAAAATTGTTTTGGACAATTCTGGCTTTCCAGTTAGGTTATTTTAGATCATATTATGCAATAATATTTTTTATATCAGTAATAAGAATATAATTATTAATGATTATATATTAGTAATACTATTATTATATATTCTATATATGTGGTAACAGTAGCAGTGTAAGAATGGCTTCCTTGCTCAAGGGTTGTAGTTCAGTACATACCTTACAAAATCATAGGACTTTACTTTGAGGATGATCAAGCAAGTTTAGAATTGTCAGGCAACACAGCACCATAAGTGATGTAATTTGTCCAAATTGTTCTAAGACCTGCCATTTTCATGAGAACAGTTGCAGGCTGGAGTGCTTAGCAACTTTCCATGTTCCAAAAAACAACCAAAGTTGTGACCTGGCATGAAGGGTAAGTATTTGTGGTAATATCCTGGCAGGTATTTGTTTTCTTTTTAAGGAATTTCAAGGCCACAAAATTCATAACTTCCTCATCCAAGGATCAAAGCTTTATAAGCCACAATCCCAGCATAGGAAGAAATGAACAAGCTACAGCTGGGACCATCCCATTAAGGTTTGTGCCCATGACATCAATTGCATTGACTTGTCTTAAAGTAATCGTTTGGAGAGAAAATAAATGGTTGCAATCTTAATCGCATAAAATCACCACATTAAAAACTTCACAAAATTAACATTTACATTTATCAGAATATTTACCAAAATGTCTTCAAAGATAATACATCTGAAGAAGTGCCTTAATTCCCACCCTGCTCAGAATCCTGAAGAACTTTGAAAGCTTTGGGATATCACCTCCTAAAAGCATCAGCTTATACACAGTTTGACTCATAGTCACATTTACCAATACGAGAGCTTATTGCAGAAATAGAAGTAAAACTGTCTTGTATTTGGTTGGTTATTGGGTTTTTACTACAAATCGATCATTGAGTCATGTAGCATCACCAATCTCTCATGCTGATTGGCTGCAGAAGAAGAGTAGCAACAGTTGACTCAAACCCACAATCTTTCGATAGTGAGACAGGCAACTTACCCCCAGGCTACTCATCCCATCTTGCATTTATTAATTGCTCCATTTTCCCAACAAATAAAAGATTATAAATACACGTATGCCATGCCTATGCAGGCACTTACATTCTGAACCTAATATGTTAACAGAAAATGGCTTGAAATACCAGATTTGTATTCTTCAAGGCCAAAAACCTGACCAATGATGAATTCAGTCTTCGGAGCTCCCCATCAGGAAACCCAAGCACCCACCTGGCCGAGATTGGCTTGAAGTTGAGGTCTTTTCCGTTGAGGAAGCCTTCTTGGTCGTTTTGGCAGTTGCATTCTTCAAATTGTTCTTATTTTCCTTCCCCGATGCCTTTATCTTCTTATCCTCCTTCTCCTTCCTTGCGGCGATCTCCAGTGCCTCAAAGGGATCAACACCATCGTCGTCGTCCAAGAATACTGAATACTTGTTTGCGACCCCTATGCCATAGGAGTTCTCCATCGTCCCGCACAGTCCTCTTTAAGAGGCTTTAATTATATTTGGCTCAAAGGCCCCTACCTTACCCTATCCATCCAATATGGCGCGATACGACCGAATGGACGAGTTGCCGTTGAGATTTGGTAGAAACGGCATTTCGAACGCGTACCAAAAAAGCAGACATTCGCTTCTGGATACTCTGAATATACTATGAATTATGAATCTGCTCATATTTAACCTCTGACTATGCTGTACTGTGGTTTGCTAACAAAAATATTTAAGGTCAGAGGCGTAGCCAAAGGGAGCTAGGGGGCCGGGCACCTCTAGGAAGCAAAAAATATAATAGGGCAATCAATATATTTTTATAATTGCACTACCTCAGACGAAAGCTACCTGCACGCTTCGCACGCCGTATATCATATCGTTGCAAGTGCATTTTTGTGAGTCGGCCTCGGCCTGTCAATTATAATTGATCCCTGGAACATGCATGCATCTTTGTATTATGGTTATGTGTTCAGCTCCTTTTTTCCGAGGAGGTTGCGGACTCTCCAGTATCTGCTACAGGTGTATTGTTTTAACTTTTAGGTATGCACTTTTCAGAGGACCAATGCCCCTCAATGTTAGCTTTGCCCCCGCCCAATAATTACAACTTTTAGCATGGGACCATATGGAGTGTGCCCATCCGCAACCCATTTAGGCCTGCCCATTGCCTTAATACGCTTTTTCCCGAATAATTTTCAGAATTCAACACCCGTGGTTCGTTCAGTCCATCAATTATTACATCAGCAGGCTGGCGTGGAAGAAAACTGATGTCTATTGGGTGTAAGAGGGGGAGGAGGCACATAAACTTAGGAGATAGCCCCCAAAATCCGGTTTTCAATTCGATTTTTGGGTCAATTATTTCCAACAGGATTTGGAAAAGGAGACCATCCAAAGCTTCCGTGCCTCTATATATTGTGGTGTCCTTTCTTTCTCAGAGGTGCTCATTCAAGTTGTGACACTCCTTGAAGATGATCTCCGTGGCTCGGGAGACTCTTCCTAGACCCGAGGCTCGCTCAGTTGGCTCAGTCTCTCTTCATCAGCGTAGCCGGCTCGGGGGCCCGGCACGTCCTGCCCGGCGGCCGTCTCCGTCATTTCGACCATTTTGTAATGGCTCAGATTCTTCTCTGACAAGCCTGAGGTCATCTTTCGACAGGGATCATTCGGGTGCGCGAACTGCCGCACAAGACGTACAAGGGACATCTGGCCTGACGGAGCTTCGTCATGTCAGAGGCTCCTTGTATGACCTGTGAGTAGGAGTATCTGATGAATCTGCCCTTAGGTTGACTGTTCTAGGATGCCTGTAATGCATATAGGCTTAGCCAAGATGGGTCAGGGGCCCGGCCCTCCCCTTAGCAACCAAAATTATACTAGATCAGACAAGAAAAAGACAAGCATGTACGTTCAGTGGCACCCTGCTGAACGTACACATTTATAGCTTTTCGAAAAGTAAGTACCAAGCAGTTATTCCGTACCGAAAAGGGCGACGGCCTCGAAATACTATACCAGATACGATTGTACTAAAACGGCAGCACCTGGACGAAGAAGACAGACCCACGTGCGAGCCGACCCCTAAGTTGGTATAAGCTAGTAGGATAATTTCTGCCAGATTATGGGGAGCAAATGCAGCACTCAAGATGTGTAAATATTTTATTTTATCGCTTCTATCTTTCGAATGTTCTGCGAAACTTTATATGATTCTTTTTCTTTCGTACTTCTGTGGCATCTATACTCATAAGGTCTTTTGAAAAGACGAAAGTTACGACATTAACTGTACCTCCGGTGCCCTTAAAAAGGTTGATCAGCAAAATGTGTAACTTAAGTTCTAACAATGGTAGTAATCTTTGCATCTTATCTTCACAGTTTAACTTAGAAAGTTATTGAGTACGTTTTAAGGTTATATTTTGGATGTATGCTGCTGTAATAGTTCTCGCCTTAGACAGCATTGCATATATACCAGATTTGGTTTACATTTGAGAAACACTGCTAGAATTAGAAGGTAATTCCTTCCCGCCATTTCGGCGAGCTGCATAGGCGGGTCCAGGATATGACCAAGGGTAGTGATGAATTGTACATTTGGGAACCATTAGAACTGTGAGTGATCAATAAGAACCAGGGATTGGAGTGGTACAACGATTAGTGTTTTGCGAAATTGATTGGAAGATGTGTATCAGCGCGCATAAGCATAAGATTCCCCAGTATGGGGAAGAAGCTCATGTTCGTGGAAAAAACCTTCACATGTGAACAGCCAACATTAGTCATAAAAAACAATATTTATATAATAAATTGGTGCTATTTGTGAAAAAAAAAACTCTTTCTTTAGAGCAAATTTCAACAAAATCGGTATGTGTTCCGGTATCCGTGCAATCGGTAGGTGGAGTCGTTGAAACGTCTTACAATGTGACGGTTCGAAACGCCTTTTAAAGTTAATTATTGCCATTCATCGCCATAGTACTAATGTGAAACTTCCA
The DNA here is from genome assembly GCA_034440575.1 of Imbricaverruca yamaguchii. Classification (NCBI taxonomy): domain Eukaryota; kingdom Metazoa; phylum Arthropoda; class Thecostraca; family Neoverrucidae; genus Imbricaverruca; species Imbricaverruca yamaguchii. The sequence continues at coordinate 887,048 of JAOTOL010001640.1, read as the reverse complement.
CAAGAGAAGTGTGGGGGCATGATCCCTTGCCACTATTCTTGCAGCTATGCCTACCCTTACTTCGCCAGTGAGGAAGTCCCATGCCTATATGGTCCCATGCCTATATGGTCAATATACTCAATGCGTGGGTGTCAGTAAATGACTGGGCGGTAAGGAAATGCATGGAGCAAAGTGGATATCCGAATTCGATTGGTGGAAGACCACGTAACCATTCTGAGCAATGTGGCCAAGAACCCGATTCACATTTTCCAGCCAGAGTGATTATTGCCCAGTTCGGGCAACGCTAAATTGTTGGCTGGGTTGAGTCTGATGTTAAAAAGTAGGGCAACTGGGTGGGGAAGGGGGAAGGCTCAGATCAAGATCGAGACCAACTGCCCCTTAAAGCAGAGCTCGAAAGCCCGCGTTCTGGATTCACTACTGCTTCCACCCAAAGAACATCATTGCTTTTAAGCCGTGGAAGCACAAAAGCTTAAAAGTTATATTTTGTTTGAAACCATATGATGAATAGGCTGTTCCTATAATCCAGGAGCTTCGCCACGTCATTTTGATTCGGGGATGGCGAATACGATCCAAAAAACCTGCGTGATCTACAAGCCAGAGAAAAAGAAATGTCATGAACTTATCTAATTCAGGGGTGTCGTTTTTTAAGATCATTGGGGGTGCCGAAGTTTATTTGATCCCCCCCCCCCACACACAAAAAACTCATGGGATTTCGCCCACTATATTTTTAAACCTCAATAATTCTGATTTGTATTTGACGATGTGTATGCTTATGTTCATTCAGCATCCTCGCCAACGGGAAAATCGTCCAGTAACAGGTGAAGCCACATAAACAAAAGATCAATGCACAGTGCATATCAACATAAAAGCTGTGAGTCATAGCATGTGACTACGTGTCATACAGTGGATTCGGGTCCATCGTCATCGTCAACGTCATCTATAGCCTCAACGTCACCGTCACCCTTCTCTCACTCCACACACCAACAAACACACAACGGCTTAAATAAAATATGCATGCGCCCATATGTAGGCTAAAACACACCGGCCTTGATGGAGCATTGGAGCACAGCAGGCTTGAACTGTGATGACGACGGGTGAAGGTATTTCCTCGGTGCCTAACATTAGGAAGGGTGAAGCCAAAGTTTTGGTGGGGCGAGTTCAGGGTCGGGAAGGGGGCATGGCTTCCACAAAATCATAGCAATCGAAAACAATGTCCTCTGATCAAACATGTGCATTGACGTAGTCATCGTGATCGCCAAGTCTAGGCAGTCACCATACACGACACCAAGTAAACTAAAATGAACAACGGATCACATACATCAATCAACGCAATCCTTCTACTATTTATTTTTACAACAGTTTAAGAACTCCACCTGTACCCAATGGCGAAAACAATTGCAAGAGTAGGCCACACTGGGTACACGCCTCTCCGATCACGGCCAAGGAGTCCGAAAAGGTCAGTCCGGGAGATTCCCAGAAGTGCCATCCGATGGTCTTGAAATGGACATGTCGGCTCGAATGGTTTCTTTGCTCTAGAGTCGGAAATATAAAGCACAAAACTTCTGAAAAGGTGAATAATATCAGAAGTCAACAGTTTTCAAATCGGTGGAAATGGAATGGTCCACGCACCAGGTGTGTCACAACAGGAACATTTTTGCTGCAACCCTATTGGTACCTGTAATCCTTTCCCTCCAAAAGGTTAAGTGTGGAGTTTTCTATACCTTTGGTAGTGCTTGGTCCCACCATATTTACCTTCTTGACCTCGTTCACCAATTTGATTTCTAATTCCCCTTGTAATTGACTTGGGACGGATCAAGGATGATAATATTCCCACATCTCCAAAATGCCACCATTCGCGGTAGCTGAAGCATAGCAACACCAAATCAAGATTATAATGTTCTTTCTTGAAATCGAATAACTGCTTTCCAAAAATTATAATGAAGGTCAAGGTTACTAAACAGAGGTCAGGTCAAATTATCTCTTCTTATCGCAGTAAGGAGAAAACTTTTTCGTGCAGAACATGATAAAAGAATGATATAGGCATTCTGCTTTCAAATATCTGTCCAGGTCAATGGTGTTAGGTCAGGTTAAGTATTAAGCATATTCTACACTGCTATCCTCAGTGTGGAGTTGGGATTTGTGTGTGCGTCAGCAGTGGCGACCGGCGACATTGTGCCCGCAGTGCCGTCGTATGTCGAATGCTACTGTTCCTTGCGAATTGAAATTTCAATTCGGTTTTAAAGCCACCGAAGTAGTACACCATGGCATTGTGTGAACAAACAATGATACGAGATGACCCGTTGTCGTACAGCGCCATCAGACATCCAAATTGAAAATACATGGAGGAAACAACATGGAGCAGTGGCATCGCCACGAAATTCTTCCAGGGGGGGGGGCGCAAGATCGAAAGGCGGCCTCCTGCTCCCAGAAAAGGGGCCTCCATTGTGTTAGGGTCTCCTATTGTTTTAGGCCCTTTCATTTCATATTAATGTAGATTTCATATTAATGTGCTGTTTGTTCTTGGCATGGTGCATTACTTACTCAACACGCAATAGCAGTAATCATTATTTTTCGCTTAAAACTGGGCCATACTAGGGTATAAATAAGTAATATGTGGATAAATACCTGAGTGTCAAAAACAACCCACATCTCAATGCTTTTTCTTACAAAAGAGTCTTCCCGCTGCCCTCTAGATTGTAGCGAGGCTTATGCTAAGCATATCTTACAGATATCTCCCATTGATCAACTTACTTTTATGTCCTCCAAGAATAACTGAATATAGTTGGATTCATCACTACTGTTATTTATTACCACCAGCTTGATGCCCTAAGCAAAGCTTAAGTGATCATTTCTCTGTCCCAAGACGAAAATTTCGCGAAGGTGAAAACAAGAAGTGCGTTGCGTTGGTTTTCTGATTGGAATCTTAGGAATTTTCTATTTTTTTCTAACATTTGGAGCTGGCTGCAAGGCACCTGTCAAGCAAGCTAAAATAACAACTTCTTCGCGAATAAATTCACGCGCCTGGGATTTCGACCGCTATTTTGTCACAGATGCCCTATCGAAATGAAACGATTAGTGATCAATTGAATTATCCAATGGAGGGGCCTAATCTACCACTATCCTTCCTGATTCGTCGGATTTCAACCATAACTCACCATCCAATTCTACGGTTTTATTTTGGTATCCCTTGAAAAATAAACTCACATTGCTGAAATTACACCTATTCCACAACAACCGGATCGGTATCCGAAAATGTCAAGCTGGAGACCTCCAAAATTAGGAGGGATTCCCAAAAAATCAATGTCAGGGTCAGTAAAGTGGCTCTGGAGCACAGAACATATTACCAGATGTCTTCACAAATTGTGTACGTCGCCGAAAAGCATACCGAATCTCGAAAAATATAGATGGGATACAAATACATGGCGCCGGGGTCTCCAAATGTCGGGCCGGAATTCGGACTTTTGAGAGAGAACAAATCAGAAACAATCCACAAAATCGCATTGAGCCCAGAAAACTGGCGTTGGGTACCTGGAACCATACGCCTGGGAGCGATAAGTCAGGCTGGGACACATAAAAATTGCTCCGAGGCCCCAAAACCGAACTAGGGCCCACAAATGTGCATTAGAAGCCCAAAATAAACACAGCGGGACCCCAAGAGCACAACGGGGGCCGAAAATACAACTGACGCTCTAAAGCACACAATCTCCCAAAATTGACAGGGTCTTAAAACATGCGTTGCAGACCTAAATAAACATACATGGAGCTCTAAAGCTCTAAAGCTCATACATGGAGCTCTAAGAAGTACACTGGAAGCTCTTAATGCAGTTGAAGCTGAGGAGACATCAGAAAACAATAGATTAACAAGACATAGATTAAAACGACAACTTCCACCGTCTTTTTCTATTTGTGGACGTAAAAAGGAGCTAAAGTACCTGACAAGATGGAAATTTGGCCAATGAAGTGTAAATTAAGGTAAGTTAAGTTAAGTGCAAAGGCAAATACACATGCCCGAATGTTACAAATTGCACATTGTGACCATCCAGAAGTTGTGGGAATGAACGGACGAGTAATAAAATGAACACCGTTGGGACGTCTCCATTTTTTATTACAATGCCAGAGACAAATATGTGTTCTGTGGACCGCTCAATGACCTATTATCATACGACTGCCGATAAAACCGCATGATTTTGTATTTTCTCAATGGAAATGCATTCACCATTGATCGCCATGAATTAAAAAAATGCATGGGCACGTGACACATCGTTGTAAAACTAAGGAATTTGCAATATAGCACACTGTGATCCATTTTGTGAGAGTCGGAATTTTCCGTTTCGCTTCGTAGCTGATCAGTAGCTGTGTGAAAGAGCAATAAAACAGTACCTTTCTCGCAAGCGGAAGCACCAATACGATGAATGTCCAGAGCCACAGATGACGTCTAAGAAGGCATAAGACATAAAGACATAAAAATTAGTGCAACTATGAGCCACAAGGGCCCTTCTGGTTGCACTCTGTACACTGAACCAGTTGCCCACCAAATCTGTCAATCAGCCCTCCCTGTAATACTGAAAAGCAAGCCCTCTATTCTTATAATGATTGTCTATGCTGTTTTTAAAGATGTTCAATGTGCTGCTACTGACAATGTTTTCTGGCAGCTGGTTCCAGTGTTCTACTATCCTGTTGGTGAAGAAAGTTTGCCTTAACCTTGTTCTGCTGTGGTTAACTTTAATTTTGAATTTATGACCTCTAATTGCATCATTTCTGTTCAATTCAAGCATTTCCCCAAGGTTTCCCTCTCCAGACCATGGACAAATTTAAAGACCTCGATGAGATCTCCTCTCAGCTTTGTATATCTAAGTGAAAACATATTCAATTTCTTCAATCTTTCCTCATATGCCAGGTTGCTTATGCCATTAACCATTTTGTAGCCCTCCTTTGTACTCTCTCTAAAAGCCAACAATATTTTCATAGCTAGGAGACCAAGCTTGGATGCAGTATTCCAAATGTGGCCTCACGTATGCACAGTAAAGCTTCCTGATCACTTCCTCACTTCTGTATGATACATTCCTATTTATTGCCCCGAACATTCTCAGTGCCTTCTTCCTGGCTTCCTTGGTCTGTTCTGATGCCCCCAGTTTTGTGTTTAGAATAACACCTATGATAAGAAATGCTGCAGGCAAGCAGTGCGCAAGTTGTATCCAGCATCAGTCCAAGAAATGTTGGCAAAATGTTCAATATGGATAGGTGTGAGCTAGAAAGCGAAAACCACTAAAACTATGATCTTGGCTATGCAAGCTAGGAGCAGTAATTATGCATGCTAACTGAAGGTTGTATGAAGCACATTTGTGTTCAATTTCGTGATCCTACTTCAACTCGTTCGGGGTAATGTGAGACCGACTATCATGCACTGCCAATTTCCATTGGCAATGACGCCAGTTTTGGCGTCATTGGTACCTATAACTAACGTGCACGTTTGATGGGGAATGCAGTACAGCTAGACATTACCAACATAGTTCATATAGCTGAGGCGTTAGCTTCATAGGTGTTGCTTGGATATGCTTAACATCAGGGATGCGGAGCCGGGAAAATTTTGGACGGGTCCGGCTCCGGGGAAGTATCCCGACTCCGGCGCCGACTCCGAGTAAAATGTCCTGGCGGCTCCGGCTCTGGCCCCAGCTCCGGGCAAAATGTACCGGCTCCGGCGGCTCCGGCTCCGGCTCCGGCTCCGTACATCCCAAACGTGATCGATTCATTAAGTAAGAGCTAGGGGATGTAAAAAAAAAGTTAGCTTCGACTACTCAGAGGCGCAAACTTCAGACAATTATAAGCAACTTTTCCATATATATACCCTGTATCTATTTTTAAATAAACACCCGCCCCCGCCCAAATCACTTTTCGGTGTTATGCCCTCGTAAACTGACGCTCGCTTCATGCCGTATTGGGGCAATCAGAAGAGGGGAGACTCGAATCAACAACTCTCCCCATCCCGTGAACGGTCCAAGGAACATCATTGTTGTCAATTGTAATGTTTGATCTCATATCTGATAAGGTACTACAACCCGTTGATGGTGGAAACAATTAACTTAACAAAACTAAACATTGAACTATTGCACTGACCACTGAGGCTAGAATATGGTTTTTGGTTATTCTACCATTATTTGATGATATTTTACGTGTTACTCGTATTTAAGCATTTTGGCTTTTAAAAATGCGTTTTCATACCATACCATACCATACTAAGTATAATGTATTCCTTTCACGTTTGCTAATTTTGTTTAATTTAAACCTTTTTCGGAGTCGGAGCCGCCCTGCTTTTGACGGCTCCGGCTCCGACTCTGGCTCCGAATAAAATGTCCCGGCGGCTCTGGCTCCGGCTCCAGCTCCGGCTCCTCATCCCTGCTTAACATGCATCTCGGTCTTTTTCACGCACCATTTCGTAGGGCACGTTTGACTTTGTACGTCAAAAACTTGCAAAGTATCCAATCAAAATGTTTTTTTTTTTGTGTCAAGCTGGGTCCATGTCTGAAGGAAAACGCAGAATTACCTCAGTATGTATCTTGGCTTTGGAGATATTTGCAAAGAACTGGAGAAAGTAACGTACCCCCCCCCCCCTCATTTCAGTGCGCGTGATAATCCGCGAATAACAGGAGTCACTTTCTCGTTTTGGTTTTCCACGATTGCAATGGAACTACTATAGCGATGTGAAACGTGGCATACTCCAAGGCTGGTTACTCAGATATGTCGTGTTAGCATTCGGATGCCCCGGCGAGCCTAGATTAGGTCAAATGTTGTGAAAATGCATGCACCTGGACGATCACAGGATGACGTAGTCACATAATGTTAACGACTATGTCTTATATGGATGGTCCGAGATGGTATTGAGTTCACTTGCGCTGTAGTTACACAAGATCTGTTCAAGGTATCTGGGATATCGTAGGTCATGGCAATAGACCATGGCCACACTGGGGAGCTACTAATTCGATTGAATCTATCAGTCATATGGAAGTAGTGAGTTTGTTAGCCATCAATGGTGGGTAATATTATTTAAGCTGCATTGTTGTACTGTAGATGTTGTATTCCATAATAGTGCATCACGCTCCATGCACAGGACATGACCTCATTTTACCTCACATTTCCTCAAGTTATTCAGCGTGACCGTGTGTTTAGAATGTCCCCAGTTGAGCTTTTGAGGCATTCAATGTCATTTAGTACAAGCCCCGTCATTGTATTTTATAATTTTGGGCATATCCTACGGTCTACCTGAACATCCAGTATATTGTTTGACCTGACCTGTGACATCAGCAGTGGCCAGTAAATTTTAGTGTTCCGACACTACGATGTAGCCAAAAGGTGGGGACGGTTGTCACCTCCTGGGACTCCGACGGGCTCATAACGCTGCCCGCACGTAATCCTTCACGGGGTCGCCATGGCGGAGATGGAAAGACGAGCACCACTCTTCATGGCTGTTGTCGAGTCCCTAAGAACGTCTACGAGCTCTTAAACCGCGCCGTCCCGGGGGAGGGTTGTTGACGACCCCCCCCCAGGGTATTCCGCAGACTGTGAAAGAACGGCGCCCAGCAGCGCGCCGAAATTTGGCATATCCTTTCCCACATCAATTTTGCAAGCTGTGTCAAAATTTTGAAGTCAGGTCATACAGGGTCAACGAGTTAGTCGAAGCCAAGTAAGGTCACCTCCAAAAAAAGTTCATCCAGTCGTCACGCATTAACGGATAAAGATATTTGAATGCAACTTCCAGCGTTTGCTTATCTTTCGGGATCCAACAAAATGCATGAGAGAAATTGTTCATCTTCCCGTTTTTGATTACTTATTAATTCTGTACATTTGCCCTTTAGAGTTAAAATCGAAGATTCTGGCTCAAGTAAGCATGTTTTATTAGGACAAGTTGACTTGGAACAACCCTTTTCAGTCCGCTCCGTGTGTGTGTGTGTGTGTGTGTGTGTGTGTGTGTGTGTGTGTGTGTGTGTGTGTGCGTGCGCGTGCGTGCTGCGTGCGGCGTGCGTGCGTGCGCGTGGCGGCGGGCGTGCGTGCGGCGTGCGTGCGTGCGTGCGTGGCGTGCGTGCGTGCGTGCGTGCGTGCGTGCGTGCGTGCGTGGCGTGCGGCGTGCGTGCGTGCGTGCGTGCGTGCGTGCGCGCGCGGCGTGCGTGCGTGTGTGTGTGTGTGTGTGTGTGTGTGTGTGTGTGTGTGTGTGTGTGTGTGTGTGTGTGTGTGTGTGTGTGTGTGTGTGTGTGTGTGTGTGTGTGTGTGTGTGTGTTACGAATGTCTATGGGCCTTTGCGAACGGCTACGGACTCCTACAAACGTCCGCGGGCCCTTGTAGCCGTCTACAGGCCCTTGTAACAGTCCACGGGCCCTTCCAAACGTTCATGGACCCTTGCGAACTTCTGCGGGCGCTTATGGTTGTCTATGGGCGCTTGCAAGCGGTGTGGGAACTTATGAATGTGTATAGGCCCTTACGAGTGTCTACGAGCTCTTGGAACTTACGCTTTGTTCACTTACGCTTTACAGAATATCGGATCGACGTTTTTTCGAAGAAAACTTTGACATCTTGAAGTCGGTATGACCATGGCCATACCTGCCATACCGCATTCCCCACCCATGAGCGCAATCGCGACATTTTCAGATGTGCCGGTCAGCCGGCACCTTTCATCGTATATTTATCGTGGACATGCTCAATCCAGACTCCACAGGTGCATAGTGACGACGATGTCACAATGACTGCTCAGACGCCGTATCCGTCGCCTGGCGGTACCTTCCTGCAGCAGGCACGTGCTCCGCGTGAGATGGCTGATACTATCCCGCAAGCCACCGCCGTAGGGCAGAAAGAGCGCCGAACGGATTAACGTTTCATTCACACGACATAACAGGACTTGACAGTTCTCTGGCCGCATTCATGGCACCGTCGGAGGTGCACGCCACACGAATACCACGAATACTGCCTCTCATAAGTGCTCACTTGTACGTGTTTCGCATTTCGTGCCGGGAAGCACAAGCCTGCGGAGTATCGGGGACAGAACCACCTCAACGATGGGTGGATAAATTTTCGGATTGTTGGTGGAGCCCAATGCATGGATACAGTGAGTACCGGCAGTTTGGTTGGTGGGACCAGCCCAATAGGATCCAATGATAAATGAGCAAGACGTCGATGGGGTCAGGGAAAGTATGACGGGGTCCAGGCCTTGCCAACAGCGTAGGGAACTCCGCCCCTGATGGTCGCTGCAAATGGTGCCGACATGATAAACTAGGTACCGAAATGCGTGCCATGCCCGGGACTGATTTGGTGAACCAATCATGTTCCAGACGCAGGCACTTCCGCTTGCCAGATACGCTTCGCATGGAAACGGCGAACACTTCTACAGGATCCAGCCCAGAGCCAGACGTACGTGTCCGGAACACATAGTATATGGAGCTGAAGGAAGCACGGCTGCAGATGACCTCCCACTGGCTCCATGTCCGGCATCTGAGCCGCACCTGTCCGTCCAGCCTCCGCAGCCGCAGGTCCAGGTCCGCAAGTCCGTCCAGTCTCAGGCGCGTGCCGCAGCCGCAGGTCCAGGTCGGCAGGTCCAGGTCGGCAGGTCCAGGTCGGCAGGTCCAGGTCGGCAGGTCCAGGTCGGCAGGTCCAGGTCCGCAGGTCCAGGTCCGCAGGTCCAGGTCCGCAGGTCCAGGTCCGCAGGTCCAGGTCCGCAGGTCCAGGTCCGCAGGTCCAGGTCGGCAGGTCCAGGTCGGCAGGTCCAGGTCGGCAGGTCCAGGTCGGCAGGTCCAGGTCCACAGGTCCAGGTCCGCAGGTCCGTCTAGTCGCCGCAGCCGCAGGTCCAGGTCCAGGTCCGCAGGTCCAGGTCCGCAGGTCCGTCCAGTCGCAGGCGCGTGCTGCAGCCGACGGCACGCGCCGCGAATGGCTGATGATCAGTGCCGAGGGCGACCCGTGCCGCCGAGCACAGCGTCGGCTCCGAGCCGGGCGGACGGCGTCGACCGACGACCACCGGCGGGGAGTCCTCCGGTCCGTCGCCGCGCCGGCTCTACCTGTCCGCCAACACCGAACACCCGTCCGTGCCACCGGCCAGGCAGCAGCCAGGCCAGCCGGCCGGCGATCGCCGGGACACCAGACGTCACTGCACCGCGCCGGCTCCATCCGACCATCAGCACCGAACACCCGTCCGTGCCACGGACCGGTGACCACCGGCCCACTAGACGTCCGGACGCGTGTGCTGGCCGGGCGCGAGGCGCGGCTCGCCGTCGGCCGGCTCGGTGACGTCGACGTCGCTCTCGGCGCCGCTGTCGGCGCCCGCCGTCCTGCGGTCGACCACGTCGGTCAGGTCCGGGTGCGGGTTGTTCTTGTTGGGCAGCGTCTGCTCGCGCGTGCCGCCGCTGGCCAGCAGCTCGCGCTCCTTGCTGTTGCGCCACTTCATGCGCCGGTTCTGGAACCAGATCTTCACCTGCCGGCGGGGAGCGGTGTCACGGACGGTGGACGGCCGCGACCAGGTCGTCACTGCCGTGACCCGGTCGTCACTGCCGTGACCAGGTCGTCACTGCCGTGACCCGGTCGTCACTGCCGTGACCCGGTCGTCACTCGACAGTGACGTCCGGTGGTGGTCGTCACGTCGGGTGGAAAACTACGCTGTTGTGATCGTGATGCTGGGTTGGAAATTGTTCGCACTGTGCTGTGATATAAACGAACATTTTCCACCAGCATAGGTCGTCGGTGGCAATGACGAAATTATCCACAAATCCTCCGCGAGGAGCCGTCACCCATCACACACCGGGTGCCAAAAACCACGCCCACCACACAGGTGTCAGAAGACCACGTCATCACACAACCGGGTGCCAAAAACCACACCCACCACACTCGTGTCAAAAGACCACGTCATCACACAGCAGGAGTTCACCACCAGCCGGGTAGCACAGGCCACGCCCACCACACATCAGGTGTCCACAGCCACACCCAGATGACCGAGGTAATGAGAGGTAATTTCTCAGGTATTGGAGAGAGGCCAGGATACACCATCAAGATAAGAACTCGAATATGCGACACATTGCACGGACCTAAAGCAATACCAACGTCAATCGCGTTGGTCATCTCATTTGGAAAATCCGTGAAGTTTAACATCAATAGAGCAAAATACGAAGCGCTTAATGTGCAATCATGAGATATGGACTAAAGATGGCGAACTCTGTTTTCTCGGGTTATTTTCACGTCTAAAATGTGTGCAACCCTCTCGTACTTTGATGAGCGAATCATGCCCGCTGATTGCGGGTAGATGAATGTGGTACTTCAATAGTCGGCTCAGTTCAAACCCACCATCGCATGATAATGACCTGTGCTAAATTGAACGCTGTATTTCCAGTCGCCTCGCGGATAAAACTGGTAACATAATTCGGGAATCAAAGCGTTCATGGAACACATCAGGGAAAGGCAGCCTAATTTTACATATAGCTCAATGTGGCTTGTTTGTTTAACAAAATATGAGTGGAAACGACATATGGGAGTTGAGGATAAATGGGTCGCTAGACTATCAAATGGTTGTCAGGATAAACTGGTAGCTAAGTCATACAAAGATTGTGAAAAAGATGGGTAGCTTAATAATAAAAATATTGTGAGGGTAAACGGATGGCTAAATTATACATTACAAATATCAGTATGAGTGTGAATATGAATAAGCATGAATATGAACATGAGTATGAGTTTGAAAATATAATATGGCTTCACTATCATGCAATTCTGAGGATAAACACATATAAATCATGCAAAAAATATGAGAATTAGCTATACCACCAAATAATTAAGAGGATAGACTGGCCAGGACATCAAAGAAGCATCCCAAAATCTTGCCCTGCTCCCTTCAGTATTGGCAGATACACCACCACTATCCATGTCTACATCGCTTGGGCTTAGTTCAACCCAATCATTGGCAAGTGGAGGCTTTAGGGGTTTAATGGATCCCATTTATAAAGCTTTACTGGCTTTATCAATTGGACGTTCAGATGTTTGTTTGTTTATTGGTTGGTTCACGACACACTTTATGCACATTCACGGCTAATGGCGCCGCCTACACTGTTTCGCCGGTGGGCCGCGGAATTGGGAAATGTTCTGAGTGGCGCTAGAGTCGAACCCGGGACCTTTGGTACCCATAACCCGACACCTTAACCACTCGGCCATCCCCGCCCCTCAGTTGAGAAATTACAGTCTGATGTCGCAAAACATCTATCCGGAAGGAAATTGTGAAGTCGGTCTGGCAGATGGCGTCGCAAGCAAATATTGCATTGCAAAAAAATCGCACAAGTGAAACAGTCTCATATATTTACGGCTATTCTATCACTGCACTGGATCTTAGCTAGGACACGGATTATTATTCGCCCACAGATTGCATTGCACAGATCTAGCGTATTATACAGGATATAGAATACCTTTTAAACACTTGACCGGCTATATTCTGTATTAGCCGGTGGATATAATACAGTAGATCCTTGTATGCCACACAGCTTACAGTAACTAACTTAGTACTAAATAAAAAAAAAAATAAACTTTTTAATTTAATTTACATAAATTATATTTAACAACTATTTTTCACATATATAAACTCACACTATTTATCTTTCATCATTAAGTCAACCATACACCACTGGCCAAAATACATGCTCCCAATTAAAAATAGTTTAGCACTAAAAAAGTAATATAAGGACATGGGATACCAATGGCTAAATAAATAAAAATTTAGTGTAGGGGATTCAGGGTTCGGTACATGGATCAACATTTTATAAAACCACAACATGCGTTTCTACCCGGAGCCAGGTAAAATTTAGATAGCTAAAATAATAGAATAACAACGTAATTATCAGGTTGAGTAACATGTAGAAAAAATAATACAAGAAACAATGAAAGCCTATAGGGCTTTGATAGGTAGTTTAGCAGGAAGTAGGAAAAGAGGAGTGGTGACATCCATCCTCCCTATGGTCCATGCAAGCATGGAGTGGTATTCGAGGGCCATTGGGCTCAATACCAGGGTGGCCAAGATTTGTAAGGAGCTTGGGGTGCAGTTCTTGGATTTGTGGGGGAGTTTTGGGGGAGGACGGAGATGTTTGCTTTAGATGGATTACATCTGAGCAAGAGAGGAGTGGAATTGCTCAGCAATAGGTATGAGGAGGCTCTCAACAGGAAACAGGGAAACTAGGCAGGACATGGGGGATGTAGCTGATAAAGAGAGAAGCATAGCAAGCAATGGAAGGAATAATTTATCATGTTTTTATGTCAATGCCAGAAGTGTTAGGAACAAAATTGGGGAACTGCATGCATATATGTTGTCTGAACAGCTAGATTTGGTGTGCATAACAGAAACATGGGTTAACGAAAGCATGTTTGGAGACAACTTGCAAGAATTTGAATTGACAGGCTACAACATGCATGCCTATCAAAGAGAGGCAAGGATAGGAGGTGGCATTCTATTGTATGTTAGGCAAGTAATGAAATGTCATTCCATAGAGGATGGTGTACATAGTGCAGGAGTAGAATCTTTGTGGTTAGATATAATTCTGAAGAATGGAACAAAATTTAGGATTGGGGCATTCTATAGACCTCCAGACCAGAATGAAAACACTGACAGGCTGATGCAGGAAGAGATAAGTAGGAGAGTACAGGAGAGAACTATTTTGTTGGGGGATTTCAACATAGCAGGATTGGGAAACAAAACAATAGGTGTAAGCAAATCAGAAAGATGTTTCATGGCTTGTTTTGAAGACAATTTCTTCTTTCAAATGATACACGAGCCTACAAGGGAAAATAAAATATTAGATCTAGTGCTTACTAATGAGGAAAATTTTGTGCAAAATGTTAACGTAGGAGAGACCTTTGGTAATAGTGATCACAACATTATACGCTTCTCATTATATGTTGGAAGGGTAGCAACCAACAGAACATTGATTCCAAATTTTGCAAAAGGGAATTACAGTGAGTTCAGGAGCTTCCTCAGTGAAATTAATTGGGAAGTCATATTGAATGGCTTAGATGCTTATGATATGTGGACAATGATAAAAGATAAGCTATTTCAGGGTCAGGATAGGTTCATTCCCAGTAGGCAAATTAGATCAAACAGGGTTAAGCACCCTTCGTGGCTGACTAGGGAAGTTAAGCAATTACTGGACTCAAAGAAACAAGCATTCAAGAAACTAAAGATACTAACTCGGGGTTAAACCTAGAATCATATAGAATAGCTAGAAATAAAGTTAGGAGGTGTGTTAGAGCATCTAAAAGACTTGCTGAAATCAACTTTGCTCGAGAATGTTCAGCAGGTAATGCTAAGAGATTCTTTAGCTTCTATAAATTTAAGGCTAAAAAGTGTAGTGTAGGACCACTGGAGGTAGATGGGAAATAGTGGTTGATGATTGCGACATTGTGGAATCCCTAAGCAAGCAATTCTCATCCGTCTTCACTAAAGATAATTCTGGTACAATAGGAACATCTGTAGGCCATGCCATGGCAGGTGATATGCTGGAGGATCTTACAATAACTACAGAAGCCGTAGAGAAGCAGTTGCAGAATATAA